>ML675614.1:31113802-31146500 GCA_007922155.1 Mesoclemmys tuberculata | reverse complement strand
TGTGTAGACCCTGATGGTGTGCACTAAGGGCTCCCTAGTGTGCTTTAAGGTAGTGCTGAGTGCAGAGTTAGCCCAGGATTTTACCCCAAACCCCTTCCTGTCCACTCTCTCCCGAATTTGGTGCTGTCTTCAACCCAGGCTAGCCAGCCCTTCTGGCATTATAAGCTAAACCCAAGTGATGCTTTCACACAGGCTGGTATCCCACCCTGCTGCAGTGAGGATGCAGGTTAAATCACTTGAGTATCGATAGTCCTTCCATGCCTTCCCACAATTCCCTCACGTACGCATATGGACAACTGCTCCCACAATCCACTTGGAAAGAACCAGAGACTGGTCAGCTTACTGCAGCATAAAGAACCATGGGATATGCTCCCAGACATGCTGACATACACAGGTGGGGTGCATGGTCAGTGAGGAAACCTTAACTCCTGTGAGGCCTTGCAGAGTGACTGCTCACACCTGGCTAGGCAAACAGGTGCTCAGACCTGGGTGCTGATAATCTGCACTGTCTCCACAATGAGGATATACTGTAACAGTTGTTGTGGTCTCATTATATATAGATTTTTTTTGTTTGTTTTTTGTTAACATCACTCTTTTGGACAACATTTGGTTCACTTTTTGTTTGTATGGGAGTTTTTTGGTAGATAAACATCATTGCCAAAACCAAAATTTCATAAATCATAAATCAAGCCCCCAAAATAATTAGATGTGCTTACAAGTCATGATATTTTTAAAAAGCAATCACGTCCGGGTTCTTTTTATTCACTTTCTGGTCTGAGCCTTTAAAGTTCAGTTTCCAGCTTTTCTCTGCAAACATAAAGACTAGAAACTTACTTTCCTTTTTTTTTTTCAAATGAAATCTGAGATTCAGATATATTCACATGACTCCACGGACTGGGGCTTTAAGAAAAATAACAAATATCACAAGATTCAGCAATAAAATAGTTCAAGTGGCAACACATTATAAAACGTCTTTGAATTTTCCTTCTGCTTGACTAAAGATTCAGCAGCCATTGTGACGATTCCACAACCAGCAAGGATAGCATACCGATTCTTTGTGAGTTTGTCAGCTGCACTAAAAAACCAATACTGACAACAGCTGAAGCTGAACCACTGCTGAATATTGGTCAGCAATCAGCAATGGTTCAGTTCACTAATGCTGCAAGGCCACACACTCTTCCTCAATGAAATTCTGTCCTGATATTAGTAGTCATTCTGGTTTTCCAAAACAGCCCTCACAGGGGATGGAATCAATGCAACAATCCTCTAATGGTGCTGTTGTGCTTTACAGGATGTAGCAGAACTGCAGTTTGGGTTCAAGGAAGATGATTAGAGGCCTGGAAATTGAAATGAGATTGTTCTGAGAAAAAACGAATAAAATGGGACGTGATAAAGACAGACCAAATAATGAAAGGTATTGAGAAGGCAAACTGTTCACACATTTTGCCCTGTCTCATAATGCAAGAATAAAAGGATATTGAAAGGGAATTAATTTAAAATTAATAAAGGAACCTTTTTTAATAAAATGCATAACCCACCTGTGGAATTCACTGTCACAAGATATCATTGAGGCCAAGACCTTTGTAGAACTCAGAATGGATTAAATGTTTATAAGCCTAATAAAAACATCCAGCGTTATGTTAGTTAAGTTAAAACAAATACATTTTAGAAGGAATACGAAGCTTCATGCTTTAGGTCATAAAACAGAATTAAGAAAAAACTTCCCCAAGGGACAGGTCATTCCATAAGTGTTCACTGCAGGGTTTCTTGCACTTGCCTCTGTAGCATCTGATACTAGCTACTGCGAGAAACAGGATAATTAGAATGGCTGGTCTAATCATAGACTCATAGACTCATAGGTCAGAAGGGACCAATATGATCATCTAGTCTGACCTCCCGCACAAGGCAGGCCACAAAACCCTACCCATACACATTTATAACAACCCCGAACCCATGACTGAGTTATTGAAATCCTCAAAAGTGAGATTTGAAGACCTCAAGCTGCAGGGAATCCACCAGCAAGCGACTCATGCCCCATGCTGCAGAGGAAGGCGAAAAACCTCCGTGGCCCCTGCCAATCCGCCCCGGAGGAAAATTCCTTCCCGACCCCAAATATGGCGATCAGCTAAACCCTGAGCATGTGGGCAAGACTCACCAGCCAGCACCCAAAAAAGATTTCTCTGCAGTAACTCAGTTCCCATCCCATCCAGCATTCCCACAGACCATTGAGCAGACTTATCTGCCGATAATCCAAAATCAATTGCTCAAATTAAACTATCCCATCATAACATCCCCTCCATATACTTATCAAGCTTAGTCTTAAAGCCAGATAAGTCATTTGCCCCCACTACTTCCCTCGGAAGGCTATTCCAGAACTTCACTCCCCTAATGGTTAGAAACCTTCGTCTAATTTCTAGTCTAAATTTCCTAATCCAGTATGGCAATCTCTATGTTCAGATCCGTGGGGTTTGCTAAAGTCAGTACTGTGTTTTGCTATGCAATGACTTTATCCCAAATTCATTTAGAATCCTTTTGGGGGTTTCACTCATGCCTTATAGGAGGCAGTGCAGTATAGTGACAGGGCACTGGAGTAGGAGCCAGGAGTTTTAGGTTCTATTCCCAGCTGGTCCACTCATTCGCTGTATGTCCTTGACAAATCATTTCACCTTTGTGTCCACTAGCACCCTTGTCCAACACATCTCAATCTTCTCTACTTAGAGCATAAGCTCTTCAGAGCAGAGACTGTCTCTATGCGTCTGTACAGAGCCTAGAACAATGTGTCCTTGATCTTGGTTGGAGCCTCCAGGCACTGCTGTAGTATAACCGATGATGATAATGCCTGATACACAAGATATTAACCGTGTTGCAAATCTCCATCCAAAAGCTGAAAAAAGGCAATTTCAGTTTACACATACCTTCCATTTTGGGACGGCTCCCACTTCTGCTATACAATCCATCTCATCCTGCCAACAAAATAGACCCTGATGAGAACTGACACCGGCACCAGGATTTATGGCCTTGCCAAATATGTGTCAGGGTTATTGTTCCAACAAGATCCTCCCTGAGCCATCAGAAATCAGTCCAGTCCTCCAAGGGTGCCATAGCTCTCACACTGGGTACACACTGCGGCCCTTAGTCCATGTTATGGATATTCCTTCCCTGACGTTTACACTGTCAGAGGTATTTTAAAATCATCTCAGCTTGCAAATGACAAAACTAAGGCAGAGAGGTTAAAAGACGCCTATAATCACACAACAAGTTAGTGGCAAAGCTACTGAGAGAAGCCAGAAGTCCTGCTCTCAGGCCAGTACTTCATGCACAAGACCATCCTCTTCTCCCCGCATCTCCTCCCGGATGGCATTCAGTATATAATGGATATTACCTTTTCTTTAAGAATGCAATCAAGCTCTCTGAGGCTCTGCCAGCTGGCACCAGCTTAGCTGTGATACCACATCTATTACAAAGCCCACTGGAGCATGCAACTAGCCCACAATGGACCAAGGAAGTTAGGTTACTATTATTAGTTTATTATTTCTACTACAATAACTTCCAGAAACCCAAATCAAAATGAGGACCTCATGGATAGAAAGTAAGCTCTTCAAGAAAGGGACTGACCCTCACAACATGACTACAGTGCCCCATACAATGAGCTCCAGTCTTGTCTGGGGTCTCTAGGGGCTCCCCCAGTTCTAAATGATACGCGGTTTTATAGGCCGTGCACGCACATAGGATATGGTCATAGCAACGAGGGGAGCAGTCGTATAGTTGAGACACCGGTCTTCACTAGCATTTTAAACATGGCATCATGCAGACAAGGCCGCCAAGGATGGGCTAAAACAACATTCCCTCTCCCCACCCCCAGGCTAGCTTGGCTTGGCACCCCCAGAGTCAAACCTGCCCACTTTGGGGTGTGGGCCAACTGACTGGGCTCTCCACTGCAGCAGAAGACGTAGATGGCCTACATCACTGCACCCCACAATACCCCTCAGAAGGCTCAGACCCAGGACTTGGTTCTAGGGGTGCAGAAAGTGTGGCCTGTCACCCCTAGCACCCTCCCTTTTACTGTGCTAACCATGCTCACAGCTGTGCCACCTCACTTTATCATTGCTGTATCTGCACAGCTCGAGCTTTGGGTTGCTGGGCACCTGAACCGCCTGAGAAGCCGTGTGCTGTGGCAGAAAGAAGAGCTTTCAATATTCTTCCAAGCAAATCTTCTGCAGAGGCAAATACGGCTTTTTGCATATTTTTTTTTTCATTTTTCCCACTGCTTGGACACTCTAAATGTCCCTATTAGATGTTTGTGTTTAAAAAAAAAATCTTTCCCATATGGATGAGGTGCCAGCTGTGAATTAACAGCATTTATAAAGCATTGTCAAAGGCTCTCGGAGCTGTAAGTTACACACATGGGTGCTTTAAAAACTAAAAGAGCCCTGCTTTCATCAGACCTGAACTGTAGGGTCCTGTTGCCCCTACATCCGAAGAATTCACAAGGCAGCGGAGGAGAAAGTGAACGATGTGAATTTTAAATCCAGACTTGTGACCTCATCAGTGCAGCCTACAGGGCCATTCACAAAAGGCGATCTATAGTACAGTGTTTGAAATGCAGGAAGGCTGAATGCAGCAGAGGCACCAAGGGCCTCTGTGAAAAAATATATTCTGTGTTGAAAGGCAGTTAGCTTGGTTTGATCCAAGGTGTTAATGAGCTATCCTCTTTCCCCAGCAGCAGCCTGCTCACCTGAAAATACGAAAACATCTCTAAAGATGAAGTGTTATAGTTCATGGTACTTGATATGAGGCCCTTCTCAAGGCTTTTTTTTTTTTGGTATGTGCATTCCATGCCTAGGGAAATGGTTAGCTTGAGTGCCCGTTATCAACCGTGTTCACTAAAAATTGAATCTGGGCAGCTGAACTGCAATTTTTAAAGTATTTTGGAATACATGGGCTTGCATACAATACAGAGAGGGACAGACAGGACTGGGTTTAGGAGAGCATGTTTATGTCAGTAGGTACCTTTCGTGTCCCCACGGATGTCAGTGGAAGTTTTGCCATTCACATCAGTGAGAACAGGATTGAGCTTTTAATCACAGTAGAAGATACTTCTTTTGGCCTGGACAAGATTGCTTCTCTAGTTAGGAAGATATCCAGAATGAGGCTAAAAATAATAGCATTGGAGCAACAACAACAACAAAAATAGGGGATCACAGGTAGAAAAGAACAGTCAGGCCATCTGGTCCATCTTCCAGGCAGATGAATAGGCATTAGCCTTATTTTCTACAGCTGTGTCTACACTAAATTCCCCCTCTCTCCACACCCCAAGAAAAATTTCTACTAATGGTAAAGATCCACTGGCAGTAGCAACAATGAGAGTGCAAGTATAAACAGGGCACCAGCAATTTTGTCACCATGCCATCAGGTCAGAGGAGATCTAGAGCAGGGGATTTTCAACCTTTTCCTTTCTGACACCCCCCACCCTCACACACAACATGTAAAAACTTCATGGCCCACCTGTACCACAACAACTGTAAGTCAGAACTGGCATTACGGGGTACCAAGCAGGGCAATTGCCCATGACCCTACGCCACAGGGGGCCCCGCAAAGCTACGTTGCTCAGGCTTTCTGCCCTGGTCCCCAGCGAGTCTAACACTGGCCCTGCTTGGCAGACGCCCTGAAATCTGCCTGCAGTCCCCCAGGGGGCCATGGGCCCCCGGTTGAGAACTGCTGTTCCAGATGACACAGTGGCAAAAACCTTGGTGGATACTATGCTTTGTCTATGCCACAGCTCCCACCTGTGGTAGCAACAGTAGGAAATTTTAGGGAAAAGTAGACTAGTTTAAGCAAGGTCAAGCAGTGCTTGTTTTCCTTCTTCAAATTTTAGTGACAAGGATTTCTCTGCGATGCTCTGAAGTTCTTTTATGTGTTAATAGAAAAACTCTCTTGCTTACCTTTTTCTTTCTACTGAGCCAAATTGCCTCATGTACACATCACTGAACTGGTTTTGGAGAAGATCACTCTCCTGCTATTATTTCTAACCTGTAGGATTCTTGGAAGAAGATTAAAAATGGGACATCCAGCAGGCTGAGCGGTGTAACATTTATACCCATGTACCTGTTTCACCTTGGTTTCTATGTGTTGCACCTTTAAATATCTAAGGATTCGGATGTCTGCAGCAAATAGCAGCCCTTTGGCATTCAGTTCAGTGCAAGCTGTCACAGTGTGCATTCTTTTTGTGTGCATTTTTTTTTAAACATCAATCTAAAATAAATCGTTCAGCTTGTAAGTATGTTTGCTCTATGGAAAAAATAACATGGAGCATTTGCATATGAGCAAACAGAGTATCAGACAGACAAAGCAGAGCATGCAATGCAAATCTGAAGGCACATTCAGTGTGATGTTTGCAGTTGCCAGGTTATGCTCGTGTTGCGACGTATTGTACATACTTTATTTATGGAACCATACTGTAACGGATTTCACTCACCGCTAAGTGGTGCCCTTTATGGTTGGGTCTGGGAATCACCTCTTCCCTCACTCTCTGACCCTGCAACCTCTCTCACTCTCCAGGACTCAGGGTGCTCGCTCTTCAGGACTCAGCCCTCTGACCAGATCACTGTCTAGTTTTCCCTTTCCAGGGTAACAATGTCTTGCCAGACTAACTGTCCAGATGCCACTCTCACATGTCCCACGCCACTTCCCAGTGACTGGTAGAGGAACCCAGGCCCATCTGCCCCTCCAGGTTCCAGCCCAAGGACCCTATAATCAGCAGCCAAGGTCTACACAGTCTCAGCCCTCATTGCTCTTTCCCTGGGCTTCTTCCTTGCACAGGTTTTCTTCCCCTTAACTCCTCTGGGTAACCCCCTTCCAGCAGGGACAAGATCCTAAGGCTTTTGCTCCCCCCTGGGTTTCTACCTACCCGCCTCTCTATATCCAGAGGGTGACTGCAGACCTCCCCCTGCAATCTTTTTCTGCGGTAAACTTCTTGACTTTATACCTTATCCAGCTTCTCCCCTAGCTGGGCTTCATCTTCAATCATTGTCCCTCAAGCCTGACTCTCCCTCAGCTGCAGCTTATAAAGTGAATTAGACCCTTCTGAGCCACCTTAACCCCTTCAGGGCTGGTTACAAATACAAACACCCATTTTCCTGAAAACAGTCAATAAAGGTTAATGTTTGCAGTTGTTAGCTCCTGATAAAGGCTGGACTGGGGAGTGGCACAGGCCATTTATTACAAGGGATCAGTTTGGGAATGAAACCAGAAGGGAAGGGCTGTGAAATAAGAAGCAATTACGCATCAGTATAAACAACACAGCAAAAGAGCTGAAAGTGAAAATTGGACCCAGACAGAATGACTGGTCACCTGTACACGTTCAATAGATCGAATGACGATCTCACTATTAACAGAAGGGCACAATCCTGCAAGGTGCTGCGTGACCTCCCCTTCTACTGAAAAGACCCACAACTGCATGATTCCCTGTAGGGCCTGACCCTATCAGTTGCTGAACACCCTCAACTCCCAATGACTCCATTAAGAGCAGTGGGTATTCAGCACCTCTCAAGGTTGGGCACTACATAAAGTAATTGTGAGCGACTGAGCGGTGGTTGCAAACAGGTAGTGACCTACCCTTTCATTGATAAATCCACCTGGCAAAAAGCCCCTTGGTGAAACTGTCACGGCTAACTTTATTTTCTCTTGTCCAGATGTTCGTATTTTAATAGTAGCCTTGCTTTATAAATAAGCCACAGAAGTTATTTTACTGCCTATTTGTAAAGTATTAGAGCCAGGAAGGCTGAGAAGTGTTTATTTATGTTTGGGAAGAAACAAAAAGATTGAATTAATCAAAGAATCACTCATGTCCTATGTTGTAAAAAGCACTTTACACATTCATGGTGCTGTCCTTTCTTAGGGACATTAGGGCTCCATATATTTGGCTGGTTTCTGCTTCACAGTTCTACAAAAGCTGGAAGGCTTTATGCTGCACACTGCTTTTGCTTGCTTTTCTTCTTAGATTTTCATTTACAAAAATGAATTGAAAGGAAAGACCATTGGGTTCCCGCGTGTCATGATCTGTCTTAACTTTTATTTGACACTTTTTATTGGAAAAAGCACACCCAAAAATATTCTTCTGGTCCTAAGGTTAAACAAATAGCTGTACTAAGGGACAGAACAATTGAGAGATTTATAATAGTGATGTTCTGGCTTGCCATGGATGAACATGGTGTGATTCCTTCTGCATTGTTATTTAATGCAGAAAGGTCGCTAGCAGAATCCCGGCTCAAATGACAACACAAGAAGTGAAAAAGCTATTCTGATTCCTTGTGTGTATACATATGAACATAGCATTTTCTAACTCTATAAAGTTAAACTATTTCCATAACTGGGAATCAGATCGGTTGTACTTGGGTATGCATGGACTTGTGTGTAGCAGCTCCAATAATGTATACTAGCAGTACCTAAGTTATTAATAAATTATGAAGATATGGTCCCCACACCAAGGAGTTTAAACTCTAAATTGTGCTTGACGGGGCATTATGAACACAAAAGGCAGCCAATGGCTGGTGAATCTGCAGCTTTGGAGTGCTGAAAGCAGTGTAGACATATATGTGCATTTTTAAATGAAGGTACCTGTAATTGTGGAGTGGGTGCAGACACTTTACAGTTATGGTTGCAGCTAAGTTTCTGCTTAAAGACAACTACAACACAACTTCTTACATTGGTAAATTTATATAAAAAGAGCCATCATGGACTATGCATGTTTTGAGGAGGAATATAGATGAGGAAGAGCCTTTGGTACCGGGGTAGAAGAGCATTCCAAAGGGCATAGACATACAGGAATGAACTCACAAAGTGAGAGAATGAAACAAAAGGAGCACTACAGAGGTCATGGTGGGAGAATCATATGCAGTAGGAATGAGGAGGAAGAAATGAGAGCAGGGCTGGATTATGCATGCCCTGGAACATGAGGATGAGAAACTTGAGCTCAGAGGAAAACCAATGTACAGTTTCAAAAAGGGGTCTGATTTGAGGCACATCTATATGCTGGGGCTTTTGTTTTGCACTGGTATAGTTACACCAATGTAGCAGCTTCATCATTACAAAGTCCTAATGTCCACATGCTGCACTAATTTGCACTAAGTGCAGCAAATCTGCACTAAGGTTTTGCACTGGTGCAGCTACATCACATTAGTCCATTCACTGCTGTTTCTTGTATTGATAAACATGAAATACAGAGGCACTGGGATAGGAAAGATTGTTCAAGGAAAGTAGTGGGGAACAAAGGGTTAAAACCAAATTAGCAGATCACTGAGTAAGAAGACAGATTCTGACATAAAGGGACCACTCTAAACAATTAACTAAAAGGAAGAGCGGAAAAATGGTAATAGCACGTTGTTGGAAAGTTAATAAAAACATGACACGCACAAAGGACAAATACACTTTATAGCTATCCCAGGATTAATTTTAGAACTACTATTGATTTTTTTTGTTTCTTGCCTAAGGTCATCATATGGAGTCAACTTTTGCTCTGTGTAAATCTGCAGGATTTCCCCTGAAGATAACAGAATTACTCTAGCTTTACTTTAGTGTAATCAAGAGCAGAACCCAGTATATACCATGGATCGCACCATAATATCACAGGAGGGCTCCTTCTTGATTCTGAGATATATTATAATTGTGTTCAACTGGTCCAGAGTACTGTTTTTCAAACAAAGGGAGAAATAGATGAGGAGGAAATAATGACAACCATTTTACATTTTAAGGAAATTTTTTTTTTTTAGTATCCTAGAAAAGGTGTGTGTATGTATGACAGAGACAGCGAAAGAGAGACTGATAATGCTGGCTTGAACTCTCCTTGGCAAGGGCAGGCCCTGTGCCAGCCAGCTTCCTAAATGTCTTACAGCCAGTACATCTCACCCCCGAACTGCATCACTCTGCTATTCCAGTGATGGCCCTCTTCAGAACAGAGAGTGCCACTCATGCAGAATTGTACCCGTGATAAGGATGAGTGGGGACTAAAATGAGATGACACCAAATTAATTTTGCTTCTGTGACCTGTGTCCCAGATTTGAACCTCTCTACTAAGCAAAAGCCCACTGCAGGCATCTGGAATCTTTCCATTGATTTCAATGGGCTTTGGATCAGGCTTAAGACCCCAATCAGCAAGCTATTTAAGCACATATCTAACTTTCAGCACCTGAGTTGTCCCACTGAGTGCCAGTGAGTGTTTCAACCTTTCAAAAATATGAAGCTAAAGAATCATTAAACATTCACAGTTACCAAGTACAAAGTTATATGTTTAAAAGTGACCTGCACAAGAAAAATATTGTGCTCTCACTTCATTTTTCCCTTCCATTTTTTTATTTGTATGATACATAATGAAGCCTTCCTTCAACTGAAAGCTTCCTTCAACCCCTAGAAAATAACCAAAAACAGCCAACAGAAGAGAGCTCTTCTCAAATGTTCTGCTTTGGAATATTCAATGGCTGACCAGAGGACAAGTAAGATGATGTCATCAGAAGTACCAAGGAAGTGAAAGTTGTGAAGAAAAAGGATTTTTATTCAAATTGTTTAACATACTCCAGTTGCTGATAACAACTACCTAGCTAAAACAAGTGCAAGAAAAGCTCTGTTAGGAATTCCACTCAATTAACATTTGAAAAAGATCCCAATATACATTTCTGAGTCAGAGATTCATAGATCTGAAGGCTAGACAAGACCATTAGATCATCCAGGCTTACCTACTACATAACAAATGACATAGAATTTCACCCAATTACAATTGTACTGAGTCCCACAACTTGTGTTTGACTAAAGCATATTTAACACAAGAAGTCCTCTGGAGAAAAAAGAAAGACATTCCTGAAATATCAGGCCTTGTCTACAATTTACACCAATTTAATTAAAGATGTGATTTAAACTGATTTAGTGAAACTGGTACAAAAGGCTATGAGGACACTTATTTCATTTTAAACCAAGCTTATTGCAGTTTAGCTTAAGTCAATTAGGGCTAGTCTACAAACAGTTTTTGTACTGCTTTAACTACATTTGGAAGTTTAAATGTTACAGTTAGAATTTAAATGTATTCAATAAAGTTAGAGTGCTAGAATGGCTTAGACCCATAAAGTTAAAGCAGTCCAATGCCATATGGTATACAGGCATGGTGATATAAAGGAGGGAATAAGTTATACAGATATAAACACCTCTATAATGGCACAGAGATGCTAAGGCCGTGTCTCCAGCTATGCCTCCAAACCCCATATGGTTTAGACACAACCTACAGTGATGGAAGGGAGTTTCTATGCCATCTCCCTGAGCAATAGTAGACAGGTGACGGCAGCATTCTTCCAGTAACCTAGCTGCATTTACGCTGGGGACTAGCCATCGTAGCTACAACACTCAAGAGGTATGGATTTTTCACACCCCTGAGCAACCTAACTATGTCAGCCAGGCTTAAGTGCCTTATCCAAGGTGACACGGGAAATCTGCTACAGAGTAAGGACTTGAACACAAGTCTCCCAAGTCATAGGGTAGTGCCCTAACAATCCTTCCTCTTTCAAAAACCGTTGTAGTTTTGAGTGAAAAACTGGAGATTTTAAATGGTTCATCCTGATGAAAATCAGTTTTGACAATAAAATACAAGATAACTCTTGTCTTATTTTTGCCCCACCTGCACTGTTTGACTTTCCACTTTTGTCTTTAAATGCGCCCAGCACTCCCAAGACTAGTTAGGTCTAGCCAGACCTGAAAGTAAGTGCTGCCCTCAAAAGCACTTGGGGCTTTAGAGTATCTGGAGGCTACTGGCAAGAGGACACTGGGAGTTTGGGCTGAGAAAGGCCTGCAGGATCTGACCCTCTGTTTGACAGCTGCAGAGTAGCAGGGCAGCAAGTAAGTTGCAGTGCTGCAAGCAGGGAGAGCACAGAAGTGTAGCAGAAGAAAGAGTCATTTAGAATGCCAGGGAGAAGTGAAGAGAAGGAGCTTGTGCTCTAGTGCATTTGAAGGGTGCTCTGGATGCAACTGCAGTAGGCAATGGGGAGAAAGGGATCCTGACGCGTTGGGATAGGTTGGGAGTAAATGAGCTTTTGGTTAGAAGGGCACACAAGATTGAATTGCAGTAGAGATGGAAAATGTCTATGACATGACCATGAGTTTTCATCAAAGGCAGACTCAAAGTTCCGCATGTTGCGATGGGCATCCTAACAAAGAAAGAAAGAAAGAAAGAAAGAAAGAAAGAAAGTGTATTTTGCTATCAAAAGTTGATTCTAAGATTCTGACCTTGGGAACAAAAAGTTCAGGTTAAATAAAAAGGGGAGTAGTTACGCTATTAGAAAACCGTAGTTTTAAGTGAGACAGGGAAAGGTCTGCTATCTATTTATCTAGGATAGGGTCCTGGTTAAGGAATGGTGGTTGGCAGATAAACAGGACGAAAGGAAGATGGAGATTAGAAGGTGATACAATGACAAAGAACAAGGCTGGTGATAGCTTTAATGACATTACAAGGGAGTACTGAAATAGAGGAAGTGCTGGTTTCGGGTTGGTTTTAGGGAGAAAGAAAAAATGAGTTCACATGTCTTTTCAGTTTTGAGAAGGAAGAAAATAACCATCTTTCTGAAGCAGAGAAAGGGCTGGAGGATGAAATGCTGGGGAATGGAGTGGGGAATGTATAATCCAGAACAGTCACCGTGGTAAAGGCACTGACTGATGACAAGAGTGACTGGCTCGTTGCACTCTGGCTGTGCTATGCTAGCCTCTTTTTCTGAAAGATTTCCACCATTGTTATCACCAGTTCAACTTCAACAGTAGGAGCATTAGTGCAATCAGGACTGCAGGCAGCTGGTAGCAATGTAACCATTGTGTCATCTAGCCCAGGCATGCATCATGGCCACGTCCACTCTACTTCTCCTGTTGTTGCCCCCACGTTGGAAGTGCACTGGCAGGAGTGACAATAGGAAATTTTAGGGGGAAATATTACTATAGATAAAATTCACCCCTGAAGAGCAACACGGGGCTATGTCTTCTGCAAGCAGGAGACTTGTACCCTAGTTTACACAAGCAAATGCACTGTAAATAAGGGGTGAATTTAGTCCCTTACTTTGACATCTCACTGAAGTAATAGCCCTTTCCTCAATATCACACCATGCTTTGGAAATGCCTCACATTTCACTTTAACATAGCTGACTGGCAGTGAACTCTGTATGACACAACCTAGTGGGCCCACAAAATTAACCCTAACCTAGTTTGAACTTATTTGCTTTGTATATTTGCAATCACCCCTCTGCACAGATTTGTGTTAACAGCATATTTAGCTACATTTGCAATTATATTCTTAATAGTAAAGAAAAACAAATAAAAAAGGTACTATATTTATATGGGCATTATATTATTGTCATTTATGAAAAAGGATGAATGAAAAACTGGCCTAGGAGTGGTCCCCACAGCAAGCCCACTGCTTGCTTCTCTCCACCTTGAGCTGTTCTATTTTACGGACACCTTTTATTTCCTGTTTTTGTTTCCATAATAAAACAGTTTTTATTTCCAAAACAAAGGAAATAATAATTCTAATTCTGCCCGTGGGCAACACAAAAACAAAATTGTTTACTGCTTCCAAACCTGAGTAGATCTGTTTGACAAGCTATAAATAAATCTTTATGTTTAACAGTGAAATAAACGTAACTTAATAAATAAATTAACACCAACCTAAGCTAACAGTTTCGAAGGAGTAGAACGGTTTCCACTTTTGTTGTACCAATGTGAAGTGAATTTGCTTAGCTCTCCATTAAAATAGTTACTTCCCGAATCCTGATTTATTTGTATAAAGCCCCACTATGCTATGCACTGTAAGAAGTCAGAAACAGCTCTTGCCCTAAAGAGCTTACTGTCAAACTGGACAAGACAGACACAGGGTTGGGAAAGGAATATAACATAAGAGCAGGCTGAACAGAGTTATGGTTTCCAACTGTCATGGTAGTGCCAGAATTTTTTTTAAAAACGTTGGATGTTTTGGGCTTTTGTATACGCATTTTGGTCAGGTTTCTGTTTATGGCACATGTTATTATACGTATAAAATGTATTATATAGCAAGGTGGGAGAGAAGAGATGGAGGAAGGTTAAAATAAAAGGAAAAACAAAAGGCAGAGAGGTAAGGAAGATGGGGGTGTGAAGAATGGAAAGATGATGGAGTTGTTTGAAGGCAGCTGGAGTGAACTTAAAGCGAAGAGAGAGCCAGGAGAACAAAAGTTTTGGGGAAAATAGCCAGGCAGCCGAGGGGAAAGAATATTCAAAGGAAATATTATTAAAATGCAATAGATGTGGCTCCCATTCTGCCTAAAGCCTGAGCCTCTCTGAGAACACTCTCAATGAGTGGAATGGAAGGGTGCTTGATCAACAGGTTACCGGGGGGTCAGGAGATTGCTTCTATTCATGATTGTCACCACCTTTCTCTCTGCGGTGATGTCCCTTCACCTCTCTGCATCGTTTTCTCATTTCTAAAATAAAGGTGACAATATTTATCCACTTCATAAAACACTTTGAGGTCCCCAAATAAGTACAAAGCACAGAGGCAGCAGGGCCTAATGGATTAAGAACAGGGCTGAGAGCCAGGATTCTCCCATGTTTGCAAGTGACTGTGTGGCCTCGAGTAAGTCACACACATGACCAGAAAATGGAGGTGTGGGGTGGAATGTTTGTGCTCTTTTTGCTTCCCTATTATGCACAAAGGCAGATTGACAGGGATAGGGGCAGTGGTTGTTATTCTGAAAGGGCTTTTTGCTGCTTGTTTTTTACACTAGAAATAGAAGATCTTGACTTCCCTGTTTTTGTAGGAGTTGTTCATGGAGGATTGGGGTTACAACTGCAAAAGAGATTGAACCCAAGCAATCTGGTTAGGAGGGATTTTCAGCCCGTGAAGGGTGAAAGAAGTGAAGGATGTTTGTTTTTAAACTTCTATTTAATGCCAACGCCTGACATACTCTTGGAGGAAGCTTTCTTTAGTGAAGATTTAAGATAATAGATCAACTTGTCAAAGCAGAAGGGAAAAAAAGGACAAATAGGCGTTTTTTATTTTTCTTTGCTTTTCCCCTTTGTTCTGGGTGGATGAAATTCACCCTGTGCAGAGAGGTAAAAAATACCCACACAATATTTGCAAGGGCCAGCACAAGTATGCCACTTTGTGCTGGCCTTCTACACAGAGGTAATTTTCACCCAGTGTGCCTTAGTTTTTCCCCATCTGCAAAGTGTAGATCATGATACTCCTCTGGGGGACTGGAGAATAATGAGTTAATGTCTCTATAGTGGTTTGGAAATGTACAGCACTATATAAGCATTAAAGCATTATCCTATCCCTGACAGACTTGTAAGTCTTGTGTCAGCTTTTAGGAACTGGAATTCAGGATGGCCAATACAAAAAGCTGAATCAGAGAGGACCATAAAAAACAATTGGGTCATAAAAAATTGGCTTTTCTAATAACTCTTTTTTCCCCTCCAAGTGCTATGTACACATTGAGCAAGAGGAGCTCATATACTCTACAGTTTACACAGTATAATGGACAAGTAATAGCAGCTAATTTAGACTGAACCAACACATAGCTCTGGATTCAAACCCAGATACCCCATTTCCTCCTTATCCCCCAAGTCCAGAGACAATTTAAAACAGCCCTAACAACCCAGCAGTCCGGATCTGGTTATCTTCAAAATCCCCATTGTTATGTTTAAAGGGCATCTTCCCCTAGAATAGGCCTCCTTTTGATAAACAACTCCTTGGGCTTTTCAGTCAAACAACAGCTTTAGTCCTTATCACAAGTGGCCCAGCAACAGAAAATGGGGGCGGGGAGAGGGACAAACTGCGGTCAGTTTTAGCTGAAAATTGAGTTCATTGTCAATTGCAATTGAGACTTAGGTTTGTAAATTATTGGTTTTGGAATGCGAAGGTGAAGTAGTTAAAAGGCGTTTACATCTCACTCACCCATAAATAAAGAAATGCCTATTCAGATTTTAAAAGCACGTCAATGTCTCAGGTAATGGTGTCATTATGCACGTTATACAAAAGTACTTTGTGTAAGTACTTCAAATATACAGGAACCAAAATACATATTGATGCATGGGGGGGGGGAGAAAAGCTTAATTTTAAAGTAAAACAATACCACAGATCCCAGTTAAAAAGAAAAAGCTTCCTGGACTGCTGAAGAAATTTAAAATGCATCTTGAAAAAACATGAGCAGATGTTTAATTTGGAGACAACCTATCATCTGTTTGGAGCACATGTTTTTTCTGCCTTTCACACAGTTTGTATGAAATGAATGTATATGCTGCAAGCTATTAAGTGTTCAAAATGTATATATGAAGGAATTTAAACAACCTTTTACACATTTATGCAATTTCTGAACCATCTGAATTCTTTACAATAAAATATAACTGATGTGATTTTATAGTGACTTTACTTAGTTTGACTACAGATTTTCTTTTGAATGACTGGCTGTGTTCCTACAAAATTGCTTTACCTTTTTATTTCCTCTCTGTTACGTGAATGGCATTTGACTGATCAGACACAGCTGAACACACTTGTGGAATCTACCACGGTGAGAAGTTAGTTTATGGGTGCAACTTATGACCAAGCTACTCTAAAGAGGCCATATAAGCTTTACTGCAATAAACGGTATCCTTGAATTGTGCAATATGCCTGATTTTACTAAGTCAGCAGAACCAGTGTGAAACAGCAAAGTAGAAAAAATGCTGAAACACAAAATTACCACATAAAATGAGAGGTAAAATATAATAAAATACTAACTGTAATAATTTCAAGCAAAAGTTTATGGAAATTAAAAATATCCTTTTGCGACATTAGTAAATCTATGAAATGGGGTAATGTTGCTACATACAGCAAACACTATTCATATTTTATTTTTACTTAAAAAAAATACAATTAGATACAACAGCTGCCAATGTCAGCTTTGTTCCAAAACGTTTGCTGAAAAGTCGTAAGTTTCCCAAACAACAAAGAACTTCAAACATCTGTAGCAATGCTATCTCCTGTCAGGGCTAACTGACAGCAAAACCATTCTGTGAGAGAGGCCTAGACCCATACCAACAGACTAGAATTAGGATAAAGCTGTTGAATTCTGAAAATACCATAGGTCAGTGCGCTTTGGTTTCTAGGTTTCCCACAGATGAGCATCTGGGCTGCCTTTAGCATGGCATTCTGTAAACACAGGCAACAAAGTGCCCACATAAAACTGCTTTCCTCTGTTCCTGTTGTAATTAGATGGAGTGGCCAAATGTAGACCTGTGGAAGAAAGCACTGGAAGTAGTTAAGAAGTGTTTATGGCACGGTATGCAACAGATAAGGTGACAGGATGCTTTTCAAGAGTCAGAAGACAAATTACATCTTTAGAAAAGGAGTTGGGTCATGTAGGAAGGATGTGCATGTAATACACACAGAGAGTGATATCAGAAATTGGAATTATTACAGCCAAACTAGACCACAGCCAGAAAAATTGGACGATCTAATCATCATTAGATTTGTGTGAAAAAAGAAGAAATATTTACAAAGGCTCCATACATTCATTAGTGGGAAAGTCCTGTTTTATAGAAGGCAAGGCAAACCACAAAGGGGAAAATCCTGGCCTAATTTTACTAAATCAGCAGAATCAGAGTGAAGCAGCAAAATAGAAAAACACTGAAACACAAAATGTCAAAACTCCATTGACTTCAATACAGTCAGCATTTCCTCCCATGATCTTAACATGTCATCTAATAAGCTTTCCAGGCCCTGCCACTACTATTTAAATTAATACCATAGGAGACCACATGCACGCATATGCATTCAGATTGTCAAGTGAGATGATTTACATCCAAATCTCTCTTCATTGCACAGTTTATGGTGAGGAACAGATGTAGATTTTTGAAATGATAGGTTTTGCCATGCTTTGCAGCACATTGTGACTCTAATTTAAAATATTTCCGTGTTCATGCTTAGTAAAGCAATGCACTAGTATTCAATATACTTTCTGCTGTTCACACAAGGTACAATTCTAATAAAAGCTTCATAGCAAGGCTTCACAATAGTAGGGACCATATCTTCCTGCATTTGCAAGGACCATCAACCTTTGTTCCATTCATGATCACATACCATCCCTGTGACAATTACAGCAATTGCTGAGGTGGAAGAGTAAAGGATTATGTGTTTTTAGCTGTCTTTAGGTGCAGTTTAGCAGCTGGATATAAGGAGGAACCAGCACATGTAAGCAGTCAGTTTGTTCTCCACAGCTCACTGCCAAGTGCTCCTTAAAATAAGGTTTGAGCCATCTTCTTTACAGGTCACATACAGTTCATCGACTTTATATGAGATTCCAGCCGGTAGAGCAGAAGCAGCTAAAGTAAAGATTGGTAAAGGTTACCCCTCCGTCCAGGACCCCTGGCTGCAGAACTGTGCAGGGGACACACCACTACCACTCTTGGAAGTACTAAGATCCCTCTCCCCTGGCCACATGGCCTGGGGATAAAAATGTAGAGAGGAGCCAGCCACAGACTCCACTAGACATTCAGAGAACTTTTTACAGCTTTGACTGGACTTTCTCTGCCCAGTGTTAACTAGCTCTTTGCTCAAACTTTCTCCCTCTACTTCCCACAGTGTCTTCACCTCAGCTTCCCCCTATTCCTGCCACTTTTACCCTTTTCTCTCCTGCCCTGTCCTGCTCATCCCTTTACTTCCCATTTAGCTCATCCGCTCCTAACTAAACCTACCCCTCCCGTTAAAAAAAACTGTGGCCATAACATGACATTTTCTACCACCATATTGTTCACTCTGCTTGTGTCTTCTACCCCTTCCCCTACCCTGTGTCTGTCTTGTCTATTCAGACCATGTCTATATTACGGGCACTACAGCAGCTTAGCTACGATGCTGTAGCTAAGCCCCCCTAATCCTGTTGTGTAGACGTGACTACAGCGACAGAAAATATGGGGACAGAAAGGGCTTTCAATTGCTGTAGGAACTTCAACTCCCCGAGTGAGTCACTAAGTCAACAGAAGCATTCTTCCATCTACCTATCTATGTCTACATCCTGGCTTAGTTGGCATAGCTACAGCACTGAAGGGTATGGATTTTTCACATAGCTAGTTTGACCTAAGTTGTAAGAGTAGACTAGGCCTTAGACTAAGATCTTCAGGGCAGGGACTGTCTACTACTTTGCTTGTACAGTGCCTAGCAAAGTGGGGCCCCATTTGGTTGCCCTTAGACCTTACTGTAATAAATATGATTAACAAAAATAATAGTGTATATATATATATACACTTTTATATGTGGGGAAAAGGAAAGATACATACATCAAAAGAAATTTCAGTATTTACTTGCTTTCTGTGATGTAACTAACTATTATGGTTGTTTTCTATACAATGCACCCTAAATACCTAAGAGTTTGGTGTTCTGCTAGAGATAGCTGTGTAACAGGGTGTCTCCCCAATAGGTACTTCTAGTCCATCCCATAAAGCAAGTATCCTTTGGATGGAGGTATGTAAATTGAGGAATAAGATCTGGCAATGTGACTAAGAGGTCCCAACTCAAAACTTTCCAAAGTGCATATATGGAGGGCATAAAACATAAAGCTGACAGGAACTGCATTCGGGATTAAATCTTGGCCCCATTGTAGTCAATTAGACTTTTATCACTGACCGTCAAAATTTCCCCCTTTAGTTTCTACATAACTCGAGATGAGTCTCAACTGTAAGTCAGGCTCCAGAGCAGAGTTTCAGCAAAGTTCAGTAGTATTCAAACCCATGGATTTGCTTGGGGCCTCAATTTCCTATTAACAATGACCACACATACTATTTTTTTATTTATAAACAGCTGAAATAAGATCTGGATGAAATGGCTTAAAATTACCTACCATCTGAAACAGAAAATGTCTGAGGCATCTGAAGACAAAATGGAGAAAAGTAGTGGATTTATTTAGTGTGGAAAAGACTAAGGCCACCCTCTGAGAAAGCAGCGTGTGTTCCAATCCTCCTTAATCACACAAATATTTTCATGCCTGTTGTAGTGATAATATGGAAGACTGTGAAATTTGTGTGTATTGGAATTAAAACATTTGAAGAAAACAAAGTTGTGAAGTATGTGTTACAGAATTAAAATAAAACAGATGAAAAGAGTTTGCAAACAAATATAAGATGGGGGAAATGTAAATCAAATTTTGGACCAACAAGTCTGACAGTACCCCTTTAATCTGCAGAATAAAAGTTAAGTTCCATCAAGATAGCTTGGTACAGAATCTATTGTTACCTCAGTGACACAGAACAGCTTCTTTAAGAAACAGATATCATAGAAATGTCAAGGCTTGTTAGCTAGTCAAAAAGGGTTACTGCAAAAATACAGTTCCTCCCAGTTTTAAAACATTTCTTTTACACACACACACACACACACACACACACACACACACACACACACACCCGTCTCTTGCTTTTATTTTTAACAAATTTTCAAATGCACATGAAAAGAAAACAGACGAGATTGCATCTGGTTTGTCTATGGCGCCATTTGTTGCTATAGGGAGACTGCTTGAAAAAGGTGATGAGTGGTAAGTTTGTGATTGATATTAATAGAGAGACAATAGACAAATTGCTCCCAATGTTGTGGTTAACCCTTTGGTGAGCAAGTCTTAGTCTCTCACTCCGCTTCTCTTGTAAAATGACGATTACCTAAAACTCCGCACATAGTTGTTAGTTGTTCCCCCCTCCAATATGTTTAACATTTTTGTCGTTATAGTTTCCAAAAGTAGTTTGTATGAAAAACCATTTTTGGAGAGGGAAAGGAGAGGAAGAAACCCACTGAAATGTTGTTTCTTTTCATGATTCAGACCCTTAGGCAGAACTGAACTACATTTCACAGCTTAATGAAAAGGGTGGTTTGTGCTATTAACTCAAGCCAAGCGGTTAATTTTGCATTTATTCCTAAAGGTGTAGGTGGGGAATGTACAGTATGATAGCAAAACACCACCAAGCAAATTATGAATTGAAACATCAAAATCACTTATTGTAAAGATCTGAATTTGCTGAGCCCAGACTTCCCCCTTCGTGTGCATTTAAAAAAGAAAAGAAAGTCCACATAAAAAATGACTTGTCGTTTCCCAAAGAGCAAATCATTTTACTAAATTAAATATTGCTTTCAAAGTTTCAGTCACAATAACTCTTGTCCCTTGCCTGTTGTGATAAGAAAGATACACTGAATGAGGACATTAACTGAATATTAACATTGATGCTCATGCCAATGTCTCCAGCCCTGCCAAGTCTCTGTCATTTGGAGAGAGGCCTTCCTTGTCTTGGACTCATTTTCAGATAGTTTTCAAAGTACAGAATTCCTGATGAAAAAAAATGTTAGTGTGTTTCAGTGAGACATTAAAGGCCTTATGTTTTCAGTTAGGACAATACCCGGCTTTTCTTTTCTTTTTTTTCCTTAATAAATAGGAGAAATTTGTGTCTGTAACAGCATGCCCACAAAATGAATTATGAGCACAAATCAAATTACTTTGCACTTCTGAATACCTGATTTCTGCCATTTCTACCTTTATTACAAGCCCAGGTAATCAGATTTAAGTCCACAAAGCAAATGCAGGCACAAATTTTTATGGGGATTAATTGTACCTGCCAAAGGGAGGACACACTTCAGAAAATGTGGATTTTAAAATCTCAGTCCAGCTTTTTAAAAATCTCATGTATTGAAAAATTATCACAACTTTACAAGCTAAATTCTTTTTCTTACCTCTTCCTTTACTAAACCAATATTTGGCTATATTCAAATAACTGCTTTTATGCATAGGATTCTGCATATTCGGAGAACCTCTGTATTCAAATGTTTGGGTTTTCATTGTTCTCTATGCTATCCTTGATCAAATAATTCCATCAATACCTTTTAGCAGTTGAAAGAAAAATAATCTATTTTCCATACAACAAAAAGGCAAATTTAAATGCAGCTCTAGCCATAGAGTAAACAGATCTTGAATTATAATGGCAGCCCAGAATTTCATGCAAATCTGGACTGCACAGTGAGAAACAGTGAATAATAATGAATGTGTGTTCCCAGAAATCAAGTTTATCCTATCAGATACTGCCAATACTTTTACTTTCAATGCTAACAACAGAAGGCCCTCCATGGAATTGCACCCAAGCTGCAGAAGAGGCTAGATGAGCAGTGTGGGAGCAGAAGAGAGATACAAAGTCTTAGGGCTCGGAAGCCTGAACTTGGTTCTGTCTCCCGTCTTCCAAGTATCACTTAAAGGGCAGATTGGGGACCATTTCATGTCACATCCTTGCCACCTTGTTGTGCTCTTTCTTCATCAACATCTTCTGCTGAACAACCTCTGTTCTGTGGCCAACAGACAATCCAACCCACTCCCATCATTTCTATGAGGCTCCTCCCAGATTTTGCTCCTTGTTCTCCCTCAGCTACCTGCTGGTCCAGCTGCCTGAACCACTGCTCAAGCCACACACTCCTGCAGTCCACAATGGCCCAGACACATGGTATTTCATGTTTCTACCTTGGAAAGATAAAGGGCTGAGTCAACCTTGCTGGTATTTGTACCCATGGTTCCAGGGAGTCAAGGGTGTTTCAAACATGAAACTAAGAATTTCAAACATCAGAAGTGTCTTCTCCTCCTCCTCCTCTATATTTATAAAAATATTGGTCTTTCAATCCAAAAGTAAGCTGCACTTGAGAGCTCCACATCATGGTATCTTTTGCATTCATCCCCCTTGCTTTATAACAAGCGAGAATGACTAATGAACTATTGAGACTATCGAGAGCACATTTCTCAGAAATGTGGCCACTCAGATGGTGCTGCTTGAACTGCAGTACTACTGGTGTTTCACAGTAAAAAAGGGGCCTTCAGTCAAGCAATTGATTAGTCATTAAGTTAGCTTTAAAACAACAGGCAATATATATAAAACTGTGCTCTATGCAAATCTGGCCTACAAAGTGTCAAAAACTGGAGGATTTCACAAGTAAGCCAATGTGTCATTTACTTTAGTTGTAAAACTGGTGTTAGTTGAGCTATTCAGGAAATACTGCATTTGCCTTCAAACCGGGTTACAGCATTGTGTTTCAGACCTGTTGCTGCTAAACCAGTTTGTACCGCCGTTTGGTCATCTAGTTTGGACTGGACCAAATGTGTTAGATCCATTTTCTAGCTGAGAATCCAACCCATTTCAAGATATTCCTTGAAAACACAGTCCCCAAAAATGGCCAAAATGCCTATGTAATCAGGTCCATAGTCCATCCTTGTTCACAGTGGCCAAACCAAAGCATACTAGTAAATGTTTTTGCTGCAACCACTTTTAAACTGAGTCTAAAGAGCCCTGTGTGAATGAGGCATTATTTTCAGCATATCTAACACAGTCATCCTTTGTCTTGACACCATAACTACTTTTAATTTTATTTTATCCTTCATTAACCCAACGCAATAACTTTCCTTGAACAATGTATATAGTGGCCATGGAAATGTAACCAATTGGTGAGTGTGTATTACAGGACCCCATCCGTTCTAGAGGATCTGGGTCTGTTTCAGCCCCATTATGGAATTCTGTCTCTTTAGCTCAAGCTGTAGCAGTTTACGCTTTTAACTCTGCAGGTCCCCCTTTCAGTCCCTGGTATGTTGGCCAAGATAGTGGCTGTCACATATAACCCCACTATTTCAAGTCCGCCTGCTTGGCACACATGCTCCCACATCATCATGCAATGTTCTTTGCCCGTGATGCTTCCCACTCAAAGAACCTCTCATAAAAGACTGCTCGCCTAAGCCTGGCACTGCAACTGGGACTAAGTGCAGTGCTCACCTGGGCCAAAGATCACCTGCCCAAGAAGGTAATTAAAAGATTACTTTTAAATGGTGGCATTGGGTATTTCTGAAATACATGTAAAAACAGCTCAGCAACAAGCAGCAATTATCCCTTTGCTCAGCGTCACCTGAGGTCATCCACACCTCATTAAATTAAGACCTCCCTTCTGACATGGTTATCGTTATCTCCTGCCTTTTTTACCCCTTTTAAAATATGGCTTCATACTTTACCAAAATGGTGGAATGTTCATCTGAATGACTAAATTGGGTCATTTGCGCAAACAGTTCAGATCTCAGCCCTACAGCTCTAAAATCATCACAGGTGATCAAATGGCTAGTGTGCTCGTTCAGTCATACAGAGGCCCAAGTTTTTATTAAACGCAATTAGCCTTATCGGAGATTTTGAAATATTCCATATGTCACACTGTATGTGGTTTAAACAGTCAAGTCTTCTAATCAATATGTAATACATGTGCTTCTTCAAAACTAGCATTCATGAATTACCTTTGAAGTATCTTTTTAAAAATATGAAAATAATTGGAGCTAATTCCAGATGCAGGATTCAATTCTTTATTTGTATCCACACGAAGGGGTGCCATTATATATCCCATACTTGTTCTGAAGATGGCACTTTGCCTGACATCAACAGGAATTCCTCACACAGAATATGTGATTGAACTATATACTGGGAATAAGAACCCCACACATCAAAAAGAACTATCTGGCAGCATAAATAGCATCATCGCTTTCTTCCGTAGAAACAGCAGGTTTTCTGTAAAACTGATCTGAACTTAACAGAACATATTTTAGGGTAGAATTCTCCTTTCCAGTCCACACAGATGGATCCTATCCACTGAAAGGAATGCAAAAATTCTTTAATAAAGTATCCGTTTAAACGTTCTAAAAATAGAACGTTTAAATGGCTAAACGCAGGCAGGGAGGGGAGCCGTGCTGGGCTTGGTTCCTCATTGCCAAGCAAGAGTGCTACCTAGCTGCGGCTCCTCCACAGCACATGCAGAGCCATAGCTGGGCAGCTCTCGCTTGCGGGGAGCCGAGCCGAGCCCAGCTGTGGCTTCCCCCACTTCCTGCTCTACACATGCAGTGGGGAGCTGAGCTGGGATCCCCACATACCAGAGCGGCTGGGTTCCACTCCTGGCTCTGCGCCTCCCCATGAGCCAGAGCTACTCAACTGCTGTCGCTTGTGGGGAGTGGAGCCCATCTGCAGCTTCCCCACTCCCCGCTCTGCACGTGCAGCCGGAGCTGCGCTGGGATCTGTGCCTCCCAGAGAGCAAGACCACCTGGGCAACTCCTGCTGGCGGGGAGTCGAGTCCACCTGTGGCTCCTTCCCGTTGGTCCCCGTGCCTCCCTGCAAGCGGAGCCCAGCTGCCACCCCCCACTCCCCAGTTTAAATGGTAATCTTCTGTTTAAAGTGTTTAAACAGCACACTACTGTTAAAAAAATTAGGCTTTTCCATCCCTATCCACTGACTATGGTATAGTTCTTCCGTGCATCTTCTGCCACAGTTGCTGGAACAATTTGTATAGTGGGGGTGCTGAGAGCCTTTGAACCAAACCGGAAACCCTCTATGGAAACTACTTCAAACCAGGGGGTGCAGTTGCACCCCCACCACTCCTAGTTCCAGCACCTATATCCTTCTGCACTTATTCTTCTCTACAAATAAGGTATCTTCTAAGAAAATTTTGCCTTTAATTTTCTCATTCAATCTTTCAACTGATCAGAAGCATAAAAGCCACCATCGCAAAGAGAATCATTATCTGGTTTTAAGTTGACTACGTGTAGCTAACTCCTTCTGTGGCAACCAGCAAGAGGGTTAGAGGCAAATTACTTCAATGACATTCTTAGCTAAAGAGACCATAAAGGTTTGGCAATATTTACCAAGTTCTTCTTACTTTGCTTGCTGTGCAAATATGTAACTGTTCTCTTCTTAGGCACCCATAAGCATGAAGAGGAATGTCACTGATGAAGCGGCACAGTCTAGTACTCTCTGTCTTATTCCTTTGCATGATTTCATTAAATGGATCCAAACTATTCCTTGCCTCTAAATTATTTTATTCAATTCCTAGGGTCAATGGTCCCATTCACTGGTTTAATGGTAAATTTTACATGCAACATTAAAAGGATAGAAATTACCCTACTATTTTTTCCCCTAGCTTATTTGGTACCTACCATTTTTCTAATGGTCTTGTTAACAATAGCAGGCAGGAAGACTGCAGTTTAACCTAATTTATGTTTAAAAAGAGGAGCACTGATTTCCCACAGTTACTCTTTGAATACAGTGTCAAGCCAAGTAACAGCAACAACAAAAACGCCTTCTATGTGCGTAACAACATTGTTTAACAACAGGCTCTTCAAAGGAAAGAAACAATCACTTAACATAAGGAAACTTTGGGGTGTGGGGGAGGAGAGGGACCACTGATCTATATCTAGTGACATGACAACAAAACTACAGAACGGTTGCACTGTGTCAGTCTTTTTCAGGGAAAAACTTATCTTAAAGGTACATGGGGGTGTTCCGTGGCAGATGTAGACAGTGGATCCTTGAGACAGCATTGACAAGGGTACTTGATGCTTAGCCAGAGGTGGCAGGTCTCTTCAAAATCCTCTTACTTCATTCTAACCTCCTTCCCCCAACACTTACACACAGGTTGCTGGGGAAGTAAAGCAGAATGGGTCAAATTTCTCCCACCTGGTCTAGTCCAAAAACTGGCATGTAGTCAATTAATTATTGTGTGCATTACTAAGTGGACCATCACCATAGCAGCTGGGCCTGGGAGTGACCCCGTGAGAGAGAAAGAATGGGGGGGGGAGTAGAGGAAGAGTGCTTTGTGATTAAGTTTCTGGACTGGAATTCAGGAGATCAGCCCTGAGGCAGAAAAATAGTCACCTGGGGAACTTTTACTGCAAAAACATGGGTGCAAAGTGAGTGTAGCTGCTTACAGGGTTATGTGGCAGCCAAGCAGGCGTTTTGTGGATCACAGTGGTGCCTAAAAATGGAACATAGGCAGCTAAGCTCCTCTGTGGATCCGGGCTTTGGTCTTTATTTTAATACTGTTTTGGATTCAAGGTTAGCCAGATTTACTTCCTGCTCTGCACTGCTGGCATTCAAAGCAAATGACACTTCCACTTTATCACCAGTCAAAAACAGTTTGTTCAATAAAATACTATTCAATAATACAACTCAGTCCAAAGACTGTGAACAAGCAGTAGCTGAAGACAATGTAAAAATCCATATGCCTTTTATAAAAGGAGAGAGGTGAGAAGCTGGGGGGAGGGGGTAAACTTACCAAGCCATTTCTAGCCCACATGTGACAAATTTATTTAGATAACTCAAAAGCATTTTCCACTCTTAGTCTCAGTCTTGCACAGGAGTATTCTCGTGTAGATCCAAATGAGGTCTAAGGTGAAAATGTTGTGAGTTACACAGGGCATGGAAGAGATTATATAAACAAAACTGGATTTCATTAGATTCTGTACTGTATAAAGCTCCACTGGCTTAAGTAATGCTCTAGAGTTAACTTCCCCTACCCACACATACCTTTGTATTATATATGTACACATACACACACTTACATCTTCATGACAATTTTTGTCTAATAGACAAAAGACATGCAGACCAGAGTATACGACTACTATTATTAAGTAAATAAAGTGTACTTGCTTGAACAAGAATGAACTATCTATAAAGTAACATAGCTTACGTTGTGTACTCGCCCTTTAGAGAATTACTTTAATTTATGGAACCAGAGAATTAAATAAAAGCAATATTCTAACTCGTAAGACACAAACACACACAAGAAATATGAGAAACAACATTAGGGCTAAGCAACTATTGAGGCACATGCAGGACAGCACAAAAAAAGCAAGGCAATAACAAAACACAATATGACTGGAACATCCCTGGAAACCATTTGGGGAGTTGCTCTTTCTTATTGACATTTTTGGCCGTTTTATATATTGCTTTGATGTTTATTGGTTTATTATGTGTACTGATAACGCAATTAATGTACTTGTCTTAGCTGCTCCAGCATGTCAGTGTTAGTAGACTTCATTAGAGGCACAAAATAGAAAATCCAGACAAAATGACCTTGGTTGAAGGATAATGAGTTAGTATATAACTATACACACAGTCACACATATACATAGAAAAACACAGTACAGTTGTACCAAAGGGGCCAAATTCTGCTCTTAGTTACACAGCCATAGCTTTCATTGAAGTCAGTCAGAATTCTCATTGCTTCTATATTCATCATATAATGTGCTGAAGTAACACACTACTAGGAGTAAAAAGATCCCAATTAATATGAAGCAATTCATAAGGTGATTAATGGTGAATGGCCAATACGTAGCTGACACACTCCAGACTCTCTCGCCTTTTGATATTGACTCTGTGAGAACCAGAGCATCTATTTGTATGTTTAGAATTGTAATAAAAACCCTGATTTAAAGTTGCTTCTTTCAACACTTTTAAGAGCAGACAGCTAAAAGGTTCAAAGTGGCTAACTTCTCTTCCAGAGAGTTAAGGTTAAGCAAATAAAGTTCCTCGGGCCTCACTAGGCCATTATCAGCAGTAAAAACCCACCATATCATGATAAATATGGTAGCATGAAGGCAACCAGACTTAGCAACTGTAAAAGTTTATCAGGCTGAAGGGAGGAGACCAATACCTGGTCAGTTTCAGCTCTGATTGATGACAGAAATCTTCAACCTTTATTTTTCTTTCATTGTCCTTTTCACCTCATTAAAAACATAAATATGTGAGGTATAACAACAGACGGAAAGCCCTAAATACTGCTGGCAGCAGTATTATGAATGATTTTAACTTGAGGTGTAGTGAATTTAAAAAGAGAGAGAGACTTGGGTTTAGGCAGTGGAAGTGCCAGACTTCTACATAAAATAGTAACAAGACTTTGCACTTTTATAGATCCTCCCTGAAAGAATCTCAGAGCATGTTATAAACATTAATTAATTTAGCCTCCCTCCACCACAGTGAGCAGCCCAGTTCATTATCCTGCTTTTAGAATATAGATGTTATCTGAACTTCCTAAAGTATCTCAGAAAATAGGGGCAGACCGGCGAACAATGCACCCAGATTTCCTGAATACTAAACCTTTGTTTTAAATACAAGACTATCCTTCCCATCTAATACAGGACTGACCCTAGAGCAGGAAAGGCAAAGACCCAAAATCCAGTGTGCTGGGAGCAGCAGCGGAGTAGTTTAGGAAAGCTGTCCAGATTTTCCCAGAAAACATTGATGCAAACAGATTGGCACCATGGTAGATGTAAACTTACAAATATAGATGACATGCTGTTTTGGTGATAGAGTGCAGGGAGGACACATCCATATATGTTGTAACCCGATCAGATGACCACAGTTGTACTTTTAGTGTTAACAGGGCTTTGCAAACAAGAGAGGGCCCCAAGCAGTGACATTCAGATTTGGATCCAAATTCCTCCAAATTTTGTGGTTGAGCTTGATTCAAGCCCATCTACAATGTAAACATATATCTTACAGGAATTTTAAAAGATTGATTGGTTAAGAGAAGACTATATCATGTGGTGGTGGGGCGGGCAGTTTGGAGAAGATTTATAACACATTTTTGTTTGTAGGCCTCTCTCTGAAAACATAGCTATAATTTAGACAGCCTTGCAGCCTTTTCCTGTCGGGGCTTGCGTGCTTATGTCTCATATAGTGAGAAAGTAAAAGCTGCCTAATGACACAGAGGGGTTGGGAAGGCAGGAAGGAGCCTATAACCCTTAGAGGGGATGAAAATGAGCACTGAGAAGCAAATTACATTACACTGTTGCATTGTTATGCTGTTCCATGAGTTTCTAGTCTCCCTGTTTCAGGAAACTGGTGGAATTCACTGCTCTAAAACGATGATACATACATGGTCTGGGACCCAAATGTTGCTTGAATATAACATCCCTCCTCAGACAGTCCAGATTGCTGCTTTCTACTCCCAGTTGCTCCAGGTTAACATTGTCAATACTGCTCTAAACGACTGAAAACAGAGAGAGTGGATTTCTCTGGCAGAGCCCCACGAAAACACGGCATCTCAGAATACATACCCCCCATCAGCAAGGGGAAATGGAAGAAAAAAATATTGGGCCCCAATCATCCTAAATTCCCTTTGACGGTTACTAAGCACCTTCAATACCAAGCACCTTCTACTCTCTCTGAAATCAATGGGACTAGCTAGCAGGATCAGGCCCTTTGTCTGGAGCAGGCAATGGAATGCAAAGTAAACAGTCATTTGTCCAAAAGGGTTGGCAAGTGGGGTTGTGGTATTGGTCAGAGCTCAGAGGGAAGTGGCTTGCACAGAGAGCACTCATAAACTGCATTTTATATGAATGTTGCAAGTGTTAGCCATGCTCTCTTTCACATAAAAGGAGAACTTCTTAGAATTTTTAAAAAACTCTTTAGGAAGTGCTTATACAGTAGAATCCTCCTACAGCTGTGCTGTACGTACCTACATAACTTGTATTGTTTTCTATCTATTGCACCACTAAAACTTCTAGTAGTAAACTTTATGGTAGCTGCTTTCAAGTGAATGATTTTGTACTCAATGGCAGACTGCTAAGATGCACACAGTATGCTCTTATCTGGAGACTTCATTTTTGTTCTTTCGTGTTGTTCATTTAAACTAAAAGTCATTTAGACTGAAATGATGGGTTTTGCTCTTTACATATATAAAGTAGACTTTTTTTAAGGTGGGGCACAAAATGTAACATAGGCCACAATAACTGAAATCGCAGTTTGGACACTGCAAAGCAATGAAGTCATTCAGGATGTCCTATTTCACTATAAATTAAGTTTCAACTTATCCTACCCCATTACGGGCCCAGCCCTGCACCACTGAATTCAATGAGTGTCTGATTATGGAAAGGACCCTAGAAGCAGTTATATAAGACAAACTTTCTGTATTTCGCTTAGTAAAGGTATCAAGAAAACAAGATCCTTACCTTCATCTGCCACTTCAGCTTATTCTTCTGCCAAAAGGATAAAGCTATATATAGGGACATAACCTTTTAATTCAAATGAAATACCATGGAATAGGAGAGTTTCTTGTGGGAGAAGGGAGAGAGAGGAAAATGGAAGAAATACGTGGTCTATTGTAAACAGGAACAGCAGACCGTATGTTCCACAGCAACCAATTGTGATGTCAAAAAAATCAGAGGACTATGAGTTTGGGGTGAGGATATACGCACAGGACAGAGCAGATGAGCACTTAAAAATAAAGTTCCTTTTATATTCAAATGTAACAAAGAATGAGCAGAGAGAATAATAGGCAATAAAAATATATCTGTCGGGAGAATTTTTTCCATACAAAATGTGTCCCTGACAAGAGGCTCAGGAAGTGCAAAAGGCACTCTACGGGTTCAAAGCTTCCACCCCAAGACTTCATGTTACACTGATTTCCTGGATAAAAGGAATTGAGAAGGAAAAAATGTTTGACTGACTCCCCTAGTGATCATACAATGTATCTTACACTATGTGGAACACTGCCTACAACAACAAATCTGAGTACTGTTACAAAGAACGTAGAGAGTCCAAGCAGTCACTTCCCTTCATACATATTGCTGCACTAGCCTTTGATCACCAATTCTAACTAGCAGCGGTAAAGCAAACAGAAATCTGCAGACAGTGTCAACAGTAAATCCTGCAGTGAAAGGAAGGAGAGACCATCAATGTCCCATGCTCCACTCTCCCTTCCCCCCCCCCCACCGCCTTCTGCTATCCGCCCCCTTTTTGGCATCTGAATTATCTTCTGGTAGCCTTCTCTGATTCATAGGCAGATTTAGAATGAATGAAAAAGCAATACTTAGCTGACTGTCTAAAGCTTCTCACACCTCACCAAGCAAAAAATCTCCACTGCTGTTCAAAAGAAGGATCCCCTCACTGACTGTGGCCAAGCCTGGTCTTCGGCTATGTCTACACTACCACTTTTGTTGGCATAACTTACATTGCTCAGGGATGTGAGAAAACAAACACCCCCCCCTAAGTGACATAAGTTACACCGACAGAAGTGCTGGTGTGGACAGCGCTATGTCAGCAGGAGAACTTCTTCCACTGAGGCTGGGTCTACACTGATGGCAGCAAATTCGCCGCCGTCAGATCGATTGCTCTGGATTGACTGAGCAGTCTGTATAGACGCGCTCAGTTGATTCAGCAAGCGATGCAGGAAAACCACCCCGGTAAGTGGCATGGCACTGCATCAAAGGGAACACTGTTTGATTTACAATGATTTATGTCACTTGCATATCTCCTGTCGACTGCCGCCGAATCGCAAAGGTAAGTGTAGACCAGGCCTGAAAGAGCTACCACCACTCCTTGGGGATGGTTTAATTAGCTTGACTGGAGAGCTCTCTCCCAGCGGCACAGAGCAGCTTCATGAGAGATCTTACAGCAATGCCGCTGCATCAGTACAGCTGTGTCACTGCAAGTGTAGTGTAGACATGGCCTTAGAGTTACTTGAGATTCCTTTGTTTTCCCATTAACAACTTTGTTTTTAGTCCCCCATTCCACGAGCCAGCATTTGATAGAAACAAATGGTTCTCTCTTTTATTCTGGGCTCACCCATTGCACTGATTTTCACCTAGAGACCCAAAGAGACCTCCTAAAAGTTGCCATTAAGTCTTTATGTCTCTCTCTATTATTATTTAGCTACACTATCACAATACTGTCCTCAGCTCCACAGAGAGTCTGAGGAAAGCCTTAATAAAATAATAAGAATAATAATCAGCAAACAAGCTATGAGTTTGGTGCAGAGGTCACAGTGTTCTTGGTAATTGTGAACTTGAATAAAGTTTGTTATGCCCACAGTGGGAGCTCCTTTCCCCTCCGGGCATTGTGCCCTGGCCCTAGGCGCACTGAC
>ML675614.1:31084992-31113792 GCA_007922155.1 Mesoclemmys tuberculata | reverse complement strand
TCACCAACAGAAGTTGGTCCTATTAAAGATATTACCTCACTCACCTTGTGTCTCTAACAATTGTAGGCAGGAATGGGTACCATGGTACCATAGATCAAGCACTTTAAATATTTTACAGTCATAAAAATATGGTGGGGTAGTAGGTTTGTGACACAGAAATAGAGGTGATTTTGCATCTACTATGGGGAAGGTCTTTTCAAACTAATAACTATTGCAAGATTTGGTCATTACAATAGCAGTTGATGCCAGTTTGCAAGTTATTCACACCAATGAAATCTTTTGTGTAGTCTTCCTACATCACCAATTCTCTAATTTACATGCAAAACAATAGCACTGTTTAGTAATTTAGGACAGAAGGGTCCACACCCCAGACTGTTATCCCTGCATGTCCTCAGAAAATTCTTTAAACCGGAAAATGCTGTAAGTGAATAGCCATTTGCAATTATCTTTCTTGATTGGCTGACATCCACAGTACTTAAGGTTTTACATATGAATCCCAACTGGAAAGGTGAGAGAAGGTGAGATCTGGAACAGTTTTTAAGGCTTATTCTACATTACAAAATTCTTGCAGGGTTGGATGTAGGGGAGATGGTCTTCACTTGAGCAGATTCAATCAAAACAAATTAGACTCTACAGAAACATGTAATAGCTTTTCAAGTGCATGTAAAGTCTCTGTAGGGTGCTATAAATTTTAAAAAACACATCTTGAGCACAGTCTATCAGCCTAGTGCCAGTAAAGTCCTTGAGCCCATAGGGATTGGGACCACTGTGGGGTGAGGTACCGCATGTCCTCAAGCACCAGTTACCAGACTAGATGCATGAGTAAAACTGGGCATGAGTAAATTTAATTTAGAAATTAGGAGGAAGATTTCTAACCTTCAGAAGAGTGAGGTTCTGGAACAGCTTTTTGGTGGAAGTCGTGAGGGAAAGAATCCCAACAAGTTTAAAGATGGAAATTGAGAAATCTATGAACAAGATTATATAACTGGATTGCCAAGGGACTGGAATCAATGACACAGGAGATCCCCTCCAGACCGTATGTTTTTATGCAGGCATCACCAGGTGAAGCTCAATTGCCTGAATTTTGCAGGAAGTTAGACTAGATGATTTTAGACTTTAAAACCAGAAGGGACCATCGTAATCATCTAGTCTGATCTCCTGTATATGGCAGGCCAAAGAACCTCACCCACCCACTTCTGTAATACACTAGAAACCTCTTAGTTACTGAAGTCCTCAAATCTTGATTTAAAGACTACAAGGTACAGAGACTCCACCATTTACTCTTGTTTAAACGAACGAGTCACCCATGCCCCATACTACAGAAACTTCACCCCATTGGCTAATATTTGCGAAAGTGCTTTGAAGATGTCAAACACTTTTAATATGGATATTTTTCATATAAAACATGAGGTCACCGCTAAAGAGTCAACATCTACTGGCAGTTACAACCTCATAGCATGAGGGGTGTTTGGTTTTTGTAAATATGGGGCAAGACTGGTACTTCACGTTCACACCACCACCATGTGGCTGCTGTCTGCATATGCTGTCTTAAGTGGTGATTGCTGGTGTTATAGACAAGTGTTACACTATGGAGGCCCTACTGTCATGTGCACCCATGCAAACCCATTGGCTTCACTAGCATTGCTAGCTTTCACAGCTATTTAGCTCTCTGTTGTACTTACTCTGTAATTTGAGTGGTCCCTTGCCTTTCAGTATAAGAGTTAATATGGAGAAAGGAAAGAAAATGAAAGTTTTAAACAATAAAAGAACATTTTCTAGAAAGAAAAAAAATTACCTTTTTCTGTTAATTGTGCCAGCACAGATGATAATGAATGTGGGACATATTGCATTCATTTCTTATTCATTCATGGTGCAAGTCTAGAAATTGTTTCAGAAGTGTGTTCGCTCATCTGTGGTTTGTCACAGCGTGCAAAGTCCTCTCAAAAGTGGCAATTTCTAAAACATTTCTGAGTTTTGTGGGTTTTTTAAACAAACCCTACTCCAGAAACATTTTTCTCAGTGCATCAGGAGAACTGCAGCAGCTAAACCAATGTAAACCCTGACCAGCTAGTGCTCTAGGAAATGAACATGCTTTCCAGGAGGAGAGCAACAGTTAAACTTCTTTGAAGCTTGTGCTATGTCGATATTTGCTTTAAAATGGCTCAACAATAAGTCAACGCAAAGGACCCAATCTTGCATTAGTATATGGTGGGCAATGCACTGCATGCAGTCCAGAGCTGCCTGCATCACATACTGCAAATGTGGCTTGATTGTCAGTAGTGCTGAGCATCCACAGCTCACGCTGACATGAGTAATGGGAACAGCTGGTGCTCAGCACTTTTGAAATCGAGGCCAGAAAGTTGCCCCAGATTACAAAGGGCTTGTTCAGCCCTGGCTTGGAAGGGTTTGTTACTCCTGATTTACACTCATTTAACTGAGACCGAAATCAGGTCCAATGTTTGTATGAGGTCAGTCTATATTTGTTCGTCTGACACGTCTAATTAGATTGCAGTCAAGGCCAGCACAATGAGCCCTGATCCTGACTAGGGGATCTAGGCACTACTGCACCAAGTTGTGTAGACATGAACCCTGATACTTCTTTCTCACATTTGCAGAAACCCAAGTTGGTTTTGAAACTACACCTTTGGGGGGGAACTGGAGATGACGGTCAACAGCAAACAGCAGTGAAAAGCTGCACATGTGGGCACATCTGTGATAACAACGGTGTTTGGAGCTTTAAAGAAATAATTCAGTGCAGGTACAAGGCTGTGGCATAAGGAATTCTTCCTGTAAAATGAGTTGGCCTAAGGAACAATTCAAGAGATTAGAAAACCTGCCCAAAACATATCCAGATAAAGACCAGGCTAAACAAGAGTGAGCAAATAAATCATGTCAAGGCAAAAGGCTTGGCACATTGCTTCAAGCAATTTGATGCTGCCGCCAAGGAGTTTCACTAAACACAAGGCAGAGGATGGAGGCATCTCCAGCTGGTTCAACTGAACAAGCTGTAGACTTGAATTCAATTACAAATGACAACTAAGCATTAATTATAATCCATTTCAGGAACTACAGTTCTAGTAAGCCTTAACCAAGTTTTCTATTTAAATGGCTTTACATCAGTTTTATTTGAATAGGAGTCTTAGACAAAGCTGGTTGTGGACAATAGAAAACCTTTGAATGACCGCACGGGCCTGTAGATCAAGTGCTAGATGAGCTAGATGTGTCCTGGGATGCAAGGTATGATGTAGGACCTGAAGTCTTCTCTAACCAATGTTAAACTTGACTTTTCTGTGTGGGAAACTAAAGATGGACCTAAACCAAAACCTTAGATCCAAACACTTGGGAAGTTCAGCCCTCAGTCCAGATCCAAACTTTGTAGTCAGCCTCTATCGCTACAATGGGTCAAATCAACACCACAAATCAAAACACTTTGTGGACTTTAGGGGTGCACAGGTTGTATCTGAAATCTGTGGTTTAAGTCCATCTTTATGGAAAATCAGTATCATCTGCCCTCTGTGAATGGCTCTTTTATAAGTTAGTAATGAGACAGTGGCAAGGCATGTATCAATACAACAGGATGGCACAACAGCACAACGTTTACAGGAAATTTAGCAAAGCAGAATAAAGGTGAAGAAGATGAAGGTAGAAAAAAGGATGCAGAAAATTTGAGAGCCAGAGGGAGTGACGTTGGGTGAGGAAAATTACTTGTCCAAGTGTCACAATTCCTCTAAGCAGACATTGTCGGGATTAGTGAAGTGACCGCTGGCTTTATCCAATAACCCACCCCCTATTTTATTAAACGTGTGCAGCTTTGTTTATACTGTTATGAAACGATCATTTCATTTCTCCAAAACACAAAATGGCGGTTTGAGGACAGCTCATCATTCGCGTCTCCTTAAGGCCTGCCTCCATGGGGCTTCTTCTGAAAAACTGCCCCAACTGCTGCTAGCCCAGAGCAGCACCATGGCTGGTGACACTGGTTGCAGTGCTAGTTGAGAACAGCCACCAGCATTTTTACCATGTTGTCGTCTACGCCTACTCGGAGTTCTCTATCCGAGGGTTTTTGGAACAGGAAAATGGAATAAGAGCTTGCTCCATCCACTCCATGCATCAAACTGATATTGCAGTACCTCCAGGAATGGCAAGGTTACACGTACAGTAGTAAAAATACCTGGGGTGAATTCCTGGCCCCCCTGAAGTCAATGAAGTCATTGACTTCAATATAGCTAGGATTTCTCCCTTGAGCCCTGTAAGGACAGCAGCACTGGTGTTCCAACAATAGTGGGAGTTTTTCAGAAAAAGCTCAGTGTACATAATGGTTCATCTACATCATAAAAATAACCCACTGACAGCGCTAGTGATAAACAATTACTTCCAACCCGCACCTCTAAATTGTGCTGAAAATGGTTAGCTTCTGAGTGTAATTGGAGACATTTCAACACTATCACAGAAAACATGCCACAGACATGGGATTTCACCCATAGGCTTTAACAGGATTTGCCCACACACAGTTTTGAAAAATTTAGGGTTAGGGCCCATGAGATCGAACAGTCTCTCATTCTCTCACAGGAAGCTCAGAAATTCTCACCCTGGAGGGATTTGTAAGACTCTTGTCATAACCCTTCAAAAGCTTGCCTCTCTCATCAACAGAAGTTGGCCCAATAAAAGATATTACCTCACCCACCTTCTCTCTCTAACTCCCCCAGGTGTTCAGAAGCAGACCCTCCCCACCCCCGGGGCAGTAGGATCAAAGGATATATTGAACCACTGACCCCTTCCTCTCCCCCCCCCACTCACTCACTCTCTCACACACATACACACCCTTGAATTCACATCAAGTATTAATTTTTAGCAGGGATGGGGATGGAAGTTGCTGGCATAAACCTCCTAAGAACTGTTGTGTACCAAAAAAAGTGTTTTTGCTGCTTCTCCCTTCTCTTGATATTCACTGTCAACCACAATCTGCCCACCTTGTGAAGAATTCTTTAGATGAAGAGACCACTCCAATGTCACAGAAAGCACACAGGCTGAGGGAAAGACAGCCATATTTATCCATTTCCTAGCACCTAAAGTAAGGTATTTTATCTCTCATTTGCTTATTCTTAGGCTTGGTCTACATCTAAAACCTAGGCTGACCTAAATATGTCACAGCCCTGGGAAATATGGTTCAGCTGACCTAAGACCCAGTGGAAATACTGCCAGGTTGATAGAAGAATTCTTCCATCAATCTAACTACTGCCTCATAGAAGGGTGGATTAACCACAACAACAGAAGAAACCCTTCTGTCTCTGTAGTAAGTGTCCATGTTGCAGCACTACAATGGCATGGCTGCAGCACCACAGCTGTTCTGCTGTAGTGTCTCTAGTGTAGATCAGCCTGTAGACAAACCAGAGAATGGAAAGGAATATGCAAGATGGGAAATGAGAAGGAGACAATTTTAAAGTATACAAACAGAGCTAAGAAAACTGTAAGGGATACACAAATCCTCAATCCAGCCTCTTCCTTATCCCCTTAAGACCCACCCTAATAAAGCTGTGAAAAACTTCAGGGAGGACTACTGATCCCCCTGAAATGAGGACTCAGCATTGCAAATGTCTTCTGACGATTCCCTAGGAACTAACTGAAAACAAAAAGAAAATGTGACATTTAAAAAAAAAATCAAACACATTACGCATGATCTCAAACTACAATGCATATTATAGGGGGAATGATCCTGGTCGAGATATGCCTGAACCAAATTCCCAGTTTTCCACAACCCAAAGTCTGGCGCGCACGCGCGCACACACCACCCCCCCAATTCAGAAAAGTTTGAATCTGCACCTTGCAGGATCAGCCCATCCATTTCCAGCTAGGTTGTCAGTATTCTCTTATAAGACACCTTGCAGGATGTAAGCACGCCTCATGTAAGCCTTATCCTATAATATCTGCAAACAAGAATGACCACAGAATGCACACCAGGCACTTCCATAGAGCTACTAAATCTGAATCTATTTCTCTTAAACCTGCTAATTGTATAAATAACTTCATTTCAGGTGATCAGTGTAGAGGGGGAAAGAGACGTCAGCATTGCAGTCCCCCCAAAACATAAGCTTTTTGCCTGGGAAATAAAAATCTGAATGACACGTGAACTCACACAGCTCTGAGCATGCACAGGCATGAATATTCTACCAGCTGATCTCAATTACCAGCTACTAATGCATCTGCAGATTTATTTTAAAGGCTATTTTTATTAAAAAGAAGAAAAATCTAAAGTGAAATTCTTTATTTATGCAGAAGTGTTTGTCCCATGCACAGTTATTATTAGATTTGTCTCTGGGGGAAAGAACAGATCATAACGCTAATGCTCAAATCATGCCTCCGCTAAAACCATAGTGGTGCTGCTGGCTACAAGAGTCTTGTGCCTCCACATGGTCAAAGCACATTTCCATTTTTTTAGTTTAGACGGGACCTTAAACATGTGCCCAAACCACTCCAGAAGCCTTAGACAGTCTAAAACCTTAGCAAGAGGTAAGTACGTAAAGTGCTGCAAAAATTACAAAAAGACCACCGCAGGGGCTCACTTTATTGTATGTGGGTCCACGCAGGTGTTAGCAGGTGTAGTGAGGCCCAGTCTACACCACAGCATTTACCTATGTTGTCACCCGATCCTCTGATACTTTCAGAGTTAATGCAAAAGGAGGACACAGGATTGGGTCTTTCCAATTATATAATATTATTATTATATATGTGTGTCTATATAAAATATATTTATGTCTATTATAATTGTATGTCGTTATTTCCTTCTTCTCCCACACAGGAGTTAGGTGCCCAAATTCAATGGTAGCTGGTGCTTAATGCCTTAGGCTACATGGAAAATTCCATCTTAAACTCTTCTGGGCTACCTCTATGTTAGTACAAAGCTTAGCAGCCTAGCATACGGGAACTTCAATCTTGAACATGCCCATAATAAATACATAAATAAATAAAATGTTCATAATACTCATTATTGATTCACGTGGAGCCAGGGTTTCAATATTCTTTGACAATAGCCACATAATTGTTAAAGCTGTTTGCTACTCTTCCTGTAACTACAGCTAATGGGGAAAATGTTCCTTGTTCACTTTTGCTTATCTGAAAACCTATTGATGCGCTAAGACAAATGAAAGATCATTTAGATGGAGTAGTTTTTATTTTTATTCATCAGGAGTTGACTGATGCCATTGATGCTCTGATAGACACAGCTGACTGTTCTGCAAGACTATCAGGATTTCAAAAGATGATTGCATAAAACAGATTATGCAATGGATTTATTTTCATAAATACACACTAATCAGCATAATTATTTGCACAATGATACTTGTTTGCATAGTGGTCCCACCCATAAAATCCTAGATCCATTTCATACAAGATTCCAGTTGGATTTTTGGTTTCTCTCTTTTTTTAAGTTTGCATCCTAAAAGCACTGTTCAGATGCACTAGCCAAAGCAAATAGGTTTGATGTTGTACTTTAGCATAGTAACTACAGCACCATACTGGCATCTCTCTTTAAACATTTCTTAACAACTCATATCCTAGATACCATCAGGTCTGGATAAAGTTACCATTTACAACAGAAACTCTTCCAAAAGCCACTCTCTCCACCCTTTAACTCTGAAACAAATTGAAGCACCACTATTGTGCCAGAGAAATCCCTGCTGAAAAACCAGCTCTGAAATTGTAAAGGAGGAAAGCAGACAGGTCTCTTTAGACTCTAAAAGGAGCTACGGTTTCCTTCTAATAACAGTTACCATAGCCTTTGATATTCTATCTACTTTATTATTTCCCCCCAATTTTGTGGAATAACAGCTGCGATAATAAAACGTCAGCAGAGCCCATCTTTTACATTGCCTATCACTGGGCTCAGTAAATCTGCAGACAGAGAAAACACTTGTTTAGAGCCTTCATCTTGCTTTAGGTCTGAGGCTAACGATGAGTCACCATCTGACCCAGGAGTCAAAGGTTGTCCCCTAAGGGAAGTCAGTGAGTTGTTCAATCTATTCGTGGGCTAATCCCCAATGAGTGGCTCTCACTAAAAGATTTCTTTATTCTAATGGCTTTTTAAAAAAACAACAACAGAGTTAACAAGCCTAGTAGAAATCCATGACTCAGGCAAATACTTAAGGATCAAGCGGGGAGAGAGGAGTGCAAACTAACCCACAAGTCCAAAATGTCTTTTGCCAACCCTTTTAAAAACAAAAATTTTACTAGGGCCTTCTTGTTAGCAGCGATTACAGCAAAAAGTATAGGGCAAGGATTCCTTTCTTTTCCAGCTAAGCACCTCTGAGCAACACAAACAAGGGTGTCCATTGAAATGGCATCATAATCTTGTCCAGAAAGAGAGCATGCATTTCTTTAGTCAAAGTATCAGTTGAGTGGTTGGATTTTCTGTAAAGTCTGAAATGTACTTGGTTCAACCTTGCTAGCACCCTAATAGGAAAGTTTATACTACTCGGGTTTGACGGTCAATAGTGCCAGATACAACAGTGCTAGCAAAATAATAGGAAAGTTTATACTATTTGGTTTTGAAGATCAATAATGCTTTATGTAAGTAGGTCAGGCCACTTCAAATGATCTTTTCCTGGGTTTTAGATAAAGTAAGCCATCCTTATGTTAGTTCTACCACTATAGTTTTCAAGTCGTGCATTTCCCAATAAATCAGCCATACACAGGTAGAACATTTCAAAGCTGCATCTGTTTCCATGGGGACAGAACAGCAGCACTACACATATTACTGTTGCATGGTAGGTGCATGACCTGCAAACATGCCCCTGTGAAGACAGCATGTGGTAGCAGAAGCACAACAGAAGAAAGAAAAGGAACAAGGCCTCAAAATGATTTTAAAAATATCCAGGGACACTTCTGATCTCCTCACCTGAACTCTGCCCATTAATTCATCTCTGCCAAAACCTACTTTGAACAGCAATCTGCTTTCAGACAGCTGCCGTTTTCATATAAAAAGAACATGCCACATGCCATTCCCTTTTTTCCCCCCAAATTTAGATGGGAGGATGTGCAGGGGAAAGGAGGAAACGGAGTGAGAATTAAACTGTATCAATCTGAAAGCCACGGCTTGCTATGGTGTACTTGGCACTGGCAGTGGTGACAGTTTTAAAGCCTAATTCTATTTCTGAAAAATGAACTCGTAACAAAATGGCTCTGCAGAGGTTCTATGTTTAGTGTGTCTCACCCGCTTTCAGATCGTAGTGTAAAAGCATAGTTTATTAACAGTCAGCTGCGCAATCTGAGGTGGGTATCTGCAGTACAGCCAAGGCCAAGTGTTCAAAACTCATAAGACATCCCCAAGACAATCATGAGGCTTTTTTAAATAATACATTTTGAGTTCACTTCACTTGCCATCTGGTTTCTGAGCCTTTAAGGGGATGCTTACTCTATTACTTCAAGCTTTTCTCTGCAACCATGAGGGCTAGAAATGGAATTTAAAAAATAAATAAATAAAACAGATTTTTGTGCAATCCCTTGGCTTCAGCAGCTGGAGCTTTAAATAAAACAACAGCTCTTACAAGATTCATGTTAAAATGGTGAGAGTTGGCAACACTAACTATTATGCACTACCACCTGTAATGAATATTCTTCAGGAAAAATTCTGCCCATCGTTGTGTTTGTGTATCATATTTTGCCCTGTGTTAGACCTATGTGATTCCATGGTTGTCAATAGCGTTTCCCAGGTGTAACTGAAGGCAGAAGTTGGAATATCAGTAACTATAGCGTTAGACAGACATAAGTAGATTCTAGTCCCAGCTCTACTCCAGTTAATATTGTCTTTAACAAACCACAACGATGGTTGGAAGCTGAAGCTAAATGAATACAGACTAGAAATCAGTTACAGTGGCAGTAATTAACATTGGAACAAGTTACCTAGAGTGTGATGGATTCACTTTCATTTGCAGTTTTTAAGGCAAGACTGAATGTATTTCTGAAAGATATGTGATGTATCATAGAAAAGTTATAAACTTGATGCAGAAATTACTGGGAGAGGTTCTAGGATCAGTGTTATTCAGGAAATCAGACTAGACAATTATAATGGTCTCTTAGAATCTAAAGACATTTTTCAAAGATGTTCACTACTCTATGTCTCATGTTGCTTAACAGTCACTGGTCACATAAATCCGATGATTCTGCTTCTGCTCCCTGACTGGATGAGCATAGTTCTTCTATACAGATATACAAACTTATAGGAAGCAAATCTGAAATTCATTTTCTGCAGATGTTAGTTTAAAACTTGTTTCCCATGAGTACTCGTACCAGTACATCTTAATCTCACAAATGTTTCCAGATTGCAAACAGAAAAGCACTTTGAACATACCTGAAGCAAATTCATTAAAAAATGTATTTGTGGACTTTTTTCTTATTCCCCCAGTATTCATCCAGCTTCCATCGCCTATACTCTCAAAGGAGCGGAGAGATTTTTGTTAAGTTTTGCAGGGTCACATTACATAACTAGACTATCCACAGCCTGCTCGGACACCTTTATATTTCAGGTTCAGATTACTTTTTACTAATATACAGCCTTCTCTTTATTCCAAATCTAGTTTTAGGAAACATTTCAAATCTTCCTTTTTCTGACCACAGTGTGTACAAAGTGAACCCTCCACACTACAATTTGATCTGCACATAACCAGGCATAGTCCAGCTCAGAGTTCCACCAAAGTCCATGAGAGTCCCTAAAAGAGCAGGGCTTTTCCAGGACAGATCTGACTGCAAGATCTGAACATCTTTTATGGTTTTCAAGTGCCTGACTCCCACTAAGTGCATTGGGACTACCTTTAAGGATTTGGCTCAAGTCAACGGCTCATGGGTCTTCAAAGTGCTAGCACATTTTTTCAGCTGTGAGATAATCAGCTTCCATAGCTTCACTCATATTTTCTACCACCATGTGAGTTATTTTCAGGTGATGGTTCCATTGAACCAACAACAGAGCCCTAAATAAGATAAATGCCTTAAAAGTGATATTCGGCAGGGTTAATACAAACACTGAGCTGGAGACCCCAGAGTCAGAGCTAGCCTCTTTATGAGAATCCCTTCCATAATGCCATGGATTTGCTCCCCCTTCATATCAGAGCTATTTCCGTCTGAATTTTGGTCAAAGACTTCTAAAGCAATTTGTTCAGATCTTGTGATTCAATATTGTAGGGGGCTTTGTGTACTGGCACCAAAACAATATGAGAAGATAGACTCAAATGATGCCCAGAGAAAAAAATTGTTAGTTCATGTACAATAAAAAATTAATGTAATTACTGTTCCACATTTCCTTTAAGAAAAAAATGTCATAGCACTATATTAAAATAAATGTTTGAAACTATAGCAGGAAGGAGAATAGGGATGACCAAGAACCAGTATTTAACCTTAGAATATTTGCAGAACAATCCAGTCATCATTCTGAGAACTATCTTTTTCAGATGGTTGACAGCTCCAAGGTTAAACTAATTTAGCCTTGAGGAGCGCTAGAGTGAAACAAACGAGGAAGAACACCGCACAAGCCAGACCGGACTAAGATATGCATCCACCAACAGCAGGGTATCTATCCTTTTCCTCTACAGCCAGTGTCCCCCCTTCAAAACCCCAAATAAAGAAAACAAAAGGCTGGATACTTAATACTTTTTAAACAGAGTTAGGCAGCTTCATTTTTCATGTCTTTTATTTGCTGTTGCTTTGTAACCTGCTTCCAGCCACCCACCTCTCCCCCCCAACCCCCAAGTCCTTCTTCAGTCAAGTAGAACTCATTTGCTATTTGTGTGCACAATTATCCTCAGACCCAAACCCAAACCCAAGCCAATCATTTTAAGTAAGCAGGCCAACCCAGGGAGAAGCTGGGATTTGCAAACCATTTTTCTCCCAACAGTTGCTTCCTCTCCAGGTAAAGTAAAGCAGCAACATTTCTGGTGTCTAAGTAGATTTCTCTAAAGCAATGTGAACGAATGCTCCTTTTATGAAAGAGTAGTGCTTATTTAACATGGGTGGGGCAGTACTTTAGAGATATGCTGCAATAAGAGCTTCAGTTGCTGAATTAAGCAGGATGCTGCTTTTGTTTACTTACCACTGATTTATTTATTAGCTCATGTTCTGAGAACAGTGTTTCTGTAGTTAAATCCTGGCACCGCCCTTATACCTGGATTATTATATCTGAATGGTTGTGCTGAGTGTCTTATGTACGGCTTGCATTACTAATGCATTCTACTCACCGTAAACAACCCCGGCTGGCCCAGCCAATGAGGAGGCCTCCCACAACAGAATACCACATGGGGAACTCTCCAAAATACAGAGCTACACAGTGCCAAAAAAAAAAAAAAGCACCTCTTGAAACAAGACTCATCCTTCTTTAGCACTATGGGATTGGCCTTTCAGAGAAGACAAAACCAAGACAAGCAATTCATAAACTGCACCACCCTGAGTCTTGGCTGACACAAAGGAATCTTAAGAGGAGAAAGGTTAAGAATAAATAGGGCAAAGTGGAAAACATTCTCTGTATGTGTAGATAGATACCAGAGGAGGCCCAAGCACACACGAGCAATCTGGGTATGGATTTCAAATCCCTTCCACCACCCACCCCAAAAAAGTTCAAAGATTTTTAGATTTGGACCCTTGGCTTTACCCATTATAGACACAAGTTCTAGCTACTATGGATCCTCTTAGCTCTCTCCCAGGCTGACCATGCCCACCTCCTGTGAACAGTGGACAAATTTTCTTCCTTTGGGCACAAGGTCAGCTCATGGCCTTTCACACCTCTTAATTCCCAATTAGAGGTTGCATGAGAGAGGAGAGGGTTTTGCCATTTGAGGTCTGCCCACCGCAGAAAATGCTTTTCATACCAGGCCCAGAGGCTCATGCAGAAAACTAATTTGAGAGTGAGCTAGGTGGGTCAAGGAGAGATGTAGGATCTGTGTGATCCATCAGCACCGTCAGCATGGAGGGACTGTGGCATATATTCCAGTCTATGAACTGCATCTTGTCTCTAGACTAGCCAGATGAATTTGTCCTTCTCAGCTTCCCTGCACAGAGCCTAAGTACTTAGGCTTTGTGTGTCTCGAGTGAATTTAAGTGTGCGTTATACACAGAATACATAATAAATATAGATTAGGGCTAAGGTTTTGCTGGCCTTTGAGATTGTCCACATCTCTCATTTATAACTTTGCCACCCAAAAGCAATGCAGTGATCCCAAACTCCGGCAGATAATGCTTTGTATTACACTATCACCTTTTTATATACACACAGAGACAGTATATATAGAATTACAACAACACACGCACTGCTCCCCCCCATTTTACAAGAATGTCATTAAGGTTGCAAAGTCAAGCACTCGAAAGTTGGGAAATGCCAGAATTAAGGTTTCCTGTCCAGTCTTTATTTGACCACCTTGTGTATGTACTATGATACAGTCTTTAATTACCTGATCACCTACTATTTTATTCCACTGGAGCCCTGCCACAATCAGTGCACGGCTATAATCAATTAAAAACGGGCATTATAAAGATGTTAGGCAACCTAACTATAATAATAATGACATTAATCGCCTCATCTATAAGCCACAAATATATGCATATATAAGTTTTAGTGTACATTTAAAAATAAATAGATGAAGATGGAAGATCTATGTAAAACACAGAATATTTTATTCACTGTAATTGACACGTTTACATAATGTTTATCCAGTTTGTGTGAGGAGTGAACTCTGGCTGACAGTTGTCTACTGTGACCTAGTTTGACCACACCTATAATGATTTAGTAAATTAAAAGTAACCCTTGGGATTGTGTTTTATCTTTTATCACTGCCTGTTCACATCTCCAGTCTGCAAACAGCCTCCTTTCAGGATTATAGCTGTTTATTTCATATGGATATCTAAGAAACTCATTCATCCTAGCAATAAAGGTTGTCACGTTATTAGGCATACTTCAGAACTGACTCGAAGAGTTTCCTGAAAAGTTACTCCACTGACTTGTTAGTATGGTAAGTAAATGGGAAGTCCCACACAGTCTGTAACAGAGAAAGAGCGTTAGGCAGAATGAAAAATACTGAGATCACTGAGGTAGTGGGATAGTGCAGTTCTAAAGAGATGAAAGTAATGAACTAATAACAGCAACTACTATGGACACTAATCCTGAAAGAGCTAACTCATGTTTAGTCATCCTTACTCATCCAACTACTTGAGTGAGTAAATGCTTTAGGGTTGGGATTAACTATACGGGGCCTAACTATATTGTCTCCCATCCCTTGCAGAGGTGCAGTTAAGTATCTGATACAGTGGCTCATGTTCCTCCAAGATCTCACTGAGAACCCTTCACTGGGCTTGAAAGCCAGCAGCAGGACTTCCTGGCTGGGGAATGTCCCTTGCATGCGTGTTTCTGGGTTTGCAGGGACCACAGTGCCTGTCAGAGATCCAGACAGCACAGGTGCCTATTGTATTCCATGAGAAGGTACAATCCAATCCATTGAAATTACTTCACTCATGACAGAAATGTAACCAATTCTAGGGTAGAAAACAGCACACAGCAATACTATGCGGTGGTTCAAGGCAGAAAGCAAAAAAAAGACCTTTTCCTATTGAAACCAGCAAGGAATTTAGAGAGACATAACTGAAGTACCAGAGCTGGAATTGCGACATATCACATGCTCCCATCTACTCACTGTGTTGTAAATTCTTAAATTAAAAACAAATAATAATTAAAAAACAGATTCAGCTATATATAGCTAAAAAGAGAGCATGAAAATGTTTCCCTTGTTGCCATCCTATACACTTGCTGTATCCTATACGCCAATATAGTAATAATAAATTAATAATAAATCCCATACTATATACGTTGTATCCACATCCTACTTGGTCTATGGATGCATATATATGCATATATATAAATGCATTAACATTTGTGTGAAACATCAAGACCCACAAATCTTTCTGCTGTCAGTTCTCCATTTTCCGATCAGACCTTCTCATTCAGGGTATGAGTAGAGTAAAAAGGGCAGTGTGAAAGAATCAAACCTCAACCTCATTTTGCGAAATGAGTGGATTCTCCACATGCCTCTCAGACCCTTAGGCTCCACTTCTTCTTTTAAACATTTTTCCCCTGGTTAGCACTGCTCAACCCTCAACTCATACGTCCACGCACCCTTACACTGTGGTGACTCCCCTTCTGGATGAATAGAATACAATGGACTCCATTCTTCCTTGGTAAGATAAGTCTTTGACAGCAGTTATGAACTGGCTATCAGCTGCATGCCTGCAGACAAGCTACCCAGTGCCATAAATAATTAACCTAACCACTACTTAACCATAGCACCCTAGCATATTTATATTGTATTCCAGTATCACGCTTGCATTTCTCTTCATCACTGCACAGTGGACCAAAAGACTTGAAGGAGTGTTTTAAATATGGTAAATTACCAAATCTTGATCCTGGAAAGAATCCTTCATTTCACTGAGGCTATTACTATAACCATACAGCTTTGTTCTATAAACTCAGCAAGAGACAGTTATCAGACTTGGGTAATGCTTAGATGACAAACATCTAAGGAAAAGCTGCACTGGTGATTCACTGAGTAGCTCCCTCACCTCTGGGTCACTACTGAAATAATACCCTAACAACACACAGTAATCCATCAATCTCTGACACAATGTTAGGGAAACCCAGGATCAGACAAAAGAACCACCATCCATTTAAAAAAATATATACGCCTCATGCACACCACCTAGCAGGACTCCTCACTGAAGCCACTTCCCAAAATTGCTTCTAAAAAAGGGGTCTTATAATATAATGGGAACTCACTGTAGCTTGGATCTTAGTCTAAACACCCCTATGGAGCAAAAAGCGTCATGGATTTTTACTAACCACAAGCGGTCATGACCTGCAGGAAATTAATATTCTCATCAACATGATCAAAGGGCCATGCCAGGGTGGTTAGTAATCCTCCTTTCCAGTGGACAGTGTGGTTTTCAGAGTCCCACACGCCACGTTCTCTCATGCAAAACAGGCCAGAACACCAGCATTATTTAATATGTTACTTTATTTATCTTAATTTATTTCACCAAGGCACACAAAACCATTGAGGTAAAACACCTCTTTTACAAGAGTGCCCTGGCAAGCGGCATAAAATAAATCTTCCCTCTCGGGACACTAGTTTCCTTAGATCTCCCTTTCAAGTAGTATAATTCTTGAGCCTACAACACACAGAAAGAAACAGCTAGAACGTCACCAGGCATGTTTTCTACAGCTTTGAATGGATTTTTTTAGGCAATCATGAGGAGAATTTCACTAGCTCTGGGAAGAGGGATTTCATGTTGCTTTTATAGGTAACTGCAACTTTTGCAGCTACTGCTGCTTGCAGCTCATCTTGCCTGAAATTTGTTCAGTTAAGTTTCTGGAGCATTGTGACTAAGGTGCAGAGTCAAAGCTTCAGTAGACCAAGAGAGTTCTCATTGGCTACCAGTTACTGTATCGTTTCAATCCTCAACATTGTATTATCTATTGCGTTAGGCACTGTACAAACACATGTTAAAAAGACCCTGCTCCTAAGAGGTTTCAACAGGTTACATCAGATACACAAGCCCAACATGGGGTAGGAGGAAGAGGTGGAGGCCAAGGCCATGCTAAAACAAGCGTATCTTGGTACAATGAGCATTAGTCATGCCTTTCCACCTGCCTAACTAACCTTCAGTGTTTTTCAAAAACAGTTCTGACTTTTACTAAGAAAGTAACGCAAGCGGATGGATTTTTCTCTGCACTCTCAGTACTGAACCATCTACAGACAGAAAATTCCTTTTTCATCTGTTAGCCCATTGCAGTTGTCATCATCTTATACACTGCAAAATAAAGTTTTTTAAAAAAGAATCCCAAGCAAACCAACAAACAAAATAAACCATAGCGAGCCACTCAGTCAGATATAAGTTGGCATTTCTATTGATAATGAAAAGGTGTTTTCTCAGGAATAAGAAACCCAGCATTACTCAGCAAGGTAAATTACATTTTTGAAAGTGTGGCATTCATTAGTAAAAACATATAGTGCTATTTTTTGCTGTGTCCTTTGTTAAACACATGTAGTTATGCATTTGCACACTAGGTTGGATTTTAAGTTATTTCTTAGTATGATTTGATATTCTGCATGATAAATAATGAAGAGAGGATTCAACCGGTATTCAAAACTGTCACTCTTATTTTTTCTGGAGACACTGGGTTTAAACCTTCTTCAGTTCAGTTACTGAATTTTCAATCTTCCTGCTTAGCTCAAAGGACAATCCACTTATAACCCTCCCACTGTGCAATTTGATTCCAGAGAGGGGTGTGTGCTTGCCATTGTCGTTTTATTTTAGAGGAGTCTGAGCTTTGGATCTAAGTTTGGTTTGCCTGAACGGGAAGCAGAGAAGGATTTGTGACTATCTGGTGATGTCACGGTGCAGTATCAATAAATGATTCAGTCTTTCAATTTTGTTCTCACTTCTGGCTACACAGTGAGAATAAGGTCATTCCCCTATATCCTCTCTGAAAATGGGGATGCATAGTGCATTTAGCAAATACTGCATGCTGCATTTAGCAAATACTGAAAGAGCCATGAAAGAAGAAATATAGAATTGTAAGCTGAAAATTGGACTCACCTTACAAACTAAGAGGCACCATCAACATGCACAGGCCTTACACAGCACAGGTTTATATATATATATATATATATATAATTAGATAAAGAAATGCTTCTCCATTATTCAGAACCATACTTGGTAGGAAAAGCAAAAGGATCCATGTGCTTCTAAATACACCATCCACATACTGACAGGGGTACGTTCCTGTTCCCACTGAGTCCAGAGCAAAATGTATGAGCTATCCATACTCATCCCTATGGTCAAGTTACAAGAGGAATATCCTGTATCTCTTTGACTTCCCATTGTAATTCTCTTGTAAATTGTAATTTATCCCAAGCCTCCTTCATTTTACAGGCTTGGGGTAAATTCCCCCTTTGTCCTGCCCTTACAATTCCCCTGCAACTGAGCTTTTAAAATTAAGGTGCAATGGACACCATTTTATTGAACTAACTAGCTGATTTTGGACTTTCTCCTCCACATCTCTCTACAACACAAAAGCTTTTTAAATCATTCTTGTTGACCTGTCTCCTCGTCCTGAAGATGCTTCCAGCTAGATGCCCAGTAACCAGCCCTAGTTACACACGAACACTGTATGTAGTACTGTTGCTACTTTAAAATATATATATACTGAAGTGGGAAAATGTTTATAAAAAGATGTTTTCCATTTTCCATGTGATTAGAGGAGCAATCTCTGGAATTCTTGAAGGTTGAATAATTGTCAAGGGGAGAAAATGAAAACAGTGAGTTGAGTCACACTGAAACATGACATTTGATCATTTCAACACTGGGAGAGAATGTTTAAAAAGAAAAGAATACGGGGGATGTTTTTGCTTCCAACTTCATTTCCTTTTTGTCTTCTGACATGTTTATATGGACTGTTGTAAACTGCATTGTAATCTGCATAGTAAGCCATGACTTAGAACTGTAGCATAAGCATCCATACTTGGAATGCGTTGAGCTAGTTTCCTTTGTATATTCCCATGTATCTGCATACAACAGCAGCACCAACTCTTGTACAAATGAGTGCAGCTGAACAAGTGCAATCTACAATGGCTTTTCCCATGTGTACATGGACACCACAAATGTTATAGCTGCACTGGTTCTCCTACTTCCATCCCACAACACAGTGCCTGACACATTTCAAAATTACCCAAATGCCCCCTGTTTCCAGCAACAGCGCAAGGCACTATGGGATAGGTGCTGCAGCAGTCTCAGACTACTTTGGTGAAATAAATAGTCGTAACATGTGCTGCATCCATGGAGTCACCAAAATGGATTGTCAATAAAAAGGTGCTGCTGTGTGGATGCGCTAAATCATAGCAAGGACATTACGTTTCCTCGCTTAGTCTAGACATGGCCTCAGAATGTGCCCATGGCACCTATAGGATCGAAGGGCCTGATTCTCCTTTGCCTTTAACATTGAATAGTCGTGTTATGCTGGAGGTTGTGTGAAAGTTCATTGAGGTTTGCAGGCATAACAGTTGCCCTTCATTCAAGATACATTGTAAAAAGTAATTAATCTCCTTTCCAGGATAGGTAGCTAAAAACAACAGAAGTCACTGTCCAAAACACAGGCCACGTGCAAGGCTGGAGCAGGAATTGAGTCAAGCTGACTAAGGGGTTTCCCCTGGGGTCTAAAATGTAAATGCAGGGGGCTTATTGTCTGATGGAGCTCTGTGAATGAGAGAGAGAGAAGCAGGAGAAACACTATAGAAGCCCACAGAAACAGCTAGAGAAAAGCATTTATACTGTGACCCTGAGAAAAAGCTGAGAGAGCGCAATTTTGGTAGAATGCTGGATGGAAAGACTTTTGAAACTGAGCAAAGAAACTGTCTCCTGCCATTTGAGTCCTACTGTGTTCAGGGAAACAGGACTTCATTTACATTCTTTGTTAGTAAACTGGATTCCATTTAAAAACAAAAAACAAAACAAAACAACCTGACTCCATGATCAATTTCTCACCGTAACAGAAACAACCCTCAAGACCCTGAATATTAACTAACCTCTGAGGTCAAATGGGGTAAGAATAATTTAAACCTGTGCAAAATGTTACCACCCTGAGACGATAGCATTTGATGCCCACTTTGCACTGGCTATTATGACTGCATAATACAGGGATAAGGCAGTGAAGAGTCAAGTCCTGTGACCACAGGAGATGCCACATTCTCAGTAGGATGTCAACATTTTCACATCTTAGACACCCCATGTGCTGATGTTCCCAGGTGGGCAGTCAGCACAGTCTTATAAGCATTCACGGTACCCCATTTCCGACACTAGCAAATTCCCACTAACTTTACCATCATTCTTACAGGATGAACGAGAGATGCATCTTTTGTGGCAATGTTCTAAGTGCTACGACACCTTGACAACAGTTAAACTGCTGGTGTGCTGAAGCTGCTGCTTCTCACGCTGACCAAGCTGTCACACTGTTTCCTTGTATGCACCTTTCAGACTGACTGTTTCCATCTGTTGTCTCTTGTCTCAGATGGTAAGGTCTTTTGGGGCAGGGACTATTTTTTTGTTCTGTGTCTGTAGTAAATACCATGATGGGGTCTTGGTCCATGACTCAGGCTCCAAGGTGCCACGGTAATACGGGCAACAATAATCAATCATGATTGCATCCAAAGTTCAACTACCCATTATTGCAGCAGGGACGCTATCTTCTTTCACTCTTTTACTTCACAGCAATTGCTGTATCTATCCAGCTGTCACAAGTTTCCTTCCATTCAGCTATCACAATTAATTCCCCATGAGTTATTGCAAAAATAATGCATGATGTTTCACAATAACTCAGTAAACAACCCATATCTCCAGTGCTGTGTCAGAGAAGTTAGTTCTTTTCCTTTCTCCCACTTTCAGTGCTTTTTATGCTGTGGTTGACTTTTATTCCATAGTTTTGTTAAATTTAACCTTTCTTTGCTTTGTGAATTATGTCATAACTCATTCTGATAGATGTGTTGCTGATATATTAACTAATGAAAGTGGTGGTATGGAGGGAAATGCTGAGAATCAGACTCAATTTGCTTAAAGGGCAAAACATATGCAATGTGAGAATGCTTTTAATATTCTGACACCATGTAAAGATATAATTTGCTTCCCCATTTCACCATTCCACAGAGCTCTTCCACCCTCTCCCAAAAAACCCATCTCCTCTCATATATATATATATATTTTTTTTTAAAGAAGTGCCAGTAAAGGGATGTCAAAGTGGTACGAAACTGTAGGAAAAGAATGGGCAATGCTATTTAATACTTTGTTTGCTTGCTCTGGAACTACTAACAGCAGCACCATTTAACTCTGCTTCTGAAAATTCACTATTATTGGCCAAAGCACTTTTTAAACCAAAGGAATATCTAAGACAGTTTAGTTTTCTTTCTGTAATCATAAAAAATGCTAGATAGAAAAGACTTTGCAATGAGAAGTTATCATTTCAAGTAGAAAGAGACTACAGCTTTGTCAACATTGAGATTTCAGCTACTGGAGTAAACCATATATACACTCTAATCTAGGGTTCCGCACCAGTGCGGCTACACTAGTGGCTGAAATTCCATTGTGGAGAAAGACAATGTTTAGCTAAAGTTACTGTTTGTGGGGTTTAAGATGTTCTGTTAAATCAGTGTAGCTGGCAATTTGTGAAAGATGTGATGCAATTTTTCAGGCTGGCAATCTCATAGAGCATGGAAAGTTAAAAACAGATGTTCCCAAAGGACTTGATCCTCAGACAAAGGGATTGGAGAGGGCTCAATGCACCTTTCAGAGCTGGGCCTCAAGAATTCTTATGCTTCACTGTTTTGCTGATAATTTTCCGAAAGCCTTTACAACAAATGACATACTTTACTCTGTGCAGTTGACTATGGTTAGTTTGTGTTTTCGGTTGACTCCATCCCATTGTGCTGCCTTATCAAATAATAATACATGTGAATAACAGGGGTTAAATGAATAAGTCTGCTTTGGAATTTGCCCCAGCACAATACACTGACCATTTCAACCTTTTCCAGTGTTATTTCTTTCACAAATTATAGCATTTGGTTATGGAACAGTGATGACATATTTCAAAGTAGAGAGCTCCCTTACCCATACATGCATAGAGAATAAAGAGCTAAATATTGGCTGGATTTATTTAATATTTCACTCATTGCACACACTTCAATCAATAGTGCTGAAGATAAAGAAATGTAGCTATAAGAAATAAACCTTATGGGAGTGCAAAGTGCAAATCCATCAGTCATTTACTGTTTAATTTGAATAACCTGAATTAATTTGCTACACTCAAAACCCACAAACATACAAGCCATTAAAAAAGGCTAAATGTATCTTTTTGCTTTATGATTAATACAGAATCATAATAGTTGAGTGACTGCAGTTTTGTCTTCTACTTACTTACAGCATTTATTTTTTCTCTATTTTTACACGTTAATTCTATGTTTTAGTGCAGCACATCTTACGCAACAAATAAATGTTTGAAAAAATTATATCTACTTAAATATCTACTTATTAAATAGTCTTATAATGAGATAACATAATTTGTCCATATTTTGCAGAAGTGCAATACTGAACATAGACAAATAAACACACACTTATTATTTAATGCAGGACCATAAAGTGGAGACATTTGAACTATCCATAGAGCTTCTCATTCAGCTCTCATTTGCTGTCAATTAATTATTCCCAGACAGTAAGACTGTGACATAGATATGATTTAGCTTAAGAGTGGGAATATTTGGAAAAACAATCCCCACTTTTTTTCCAATTTTGTGCAAGTACATTTTTTAATTTTATTTTCAGGACTTTCAAAACCAGTAACATCTCTTTTAAAAAGCCTCACTTTGTCTGTACTGGGACCTTAACACTGAAGAAACATGAAGCAGTCAGTCCAGAATCAGAGAATGTGATACAATTTTAACAACCAATGTTACTAAATCTCATGATATTTGGGCTGGGGAGATTAAAGCCCCAGTTTCCAGACTCAAGCATTCATGTGAGAATCTCAGCTCTCATTTTAATAAAGGGGTATGTTTCTAGCCAGCACGGTTATGGAGAAAAGCCTGAGAACATGACCCAAATGAACCCTGCAAGTTCAAATACAAAAAGCCAAAAATATCCCACCATTTATTATTTGTTAAAATGTCATGATTGCATGTGAATCTTATGATTTTTAGGGGTCTGATGTGATTTTTGAATTCCTGGTGTTGGCAATACTGGAGCAAAGGAAAAGAGAAACATGAGCAAGCGAACTCCAGCTTGAGGAATTTTCTGTTGGTAAACAGGATACTCAAAACTTTTTCCAGCTAAGGATTATGTTAACAACACATCAGGATCCTCAGAGCCACACCAAGTTCACATAAACAAAACCCACTGTACTCCCCTCTCATCTTTAAAACGGAGGTGCGACCTGTAGATACTACAGAACCCAGCATGCAGTGTTCCATCTTGATTGGAAAGGCACGGCTGTACGGTCAGGGGATCAGCACTTGCTGCTGTTTATCCTATGTGACTTCTACCTTTTTCTGGCTACAGATATGAAAAAAGAGTAATTAATAGCATTTTGTGTCTCAGTAAATACAGGTTCTCACCCCCAAGACTGTGTGTGCTGAGCACATAATAATAGAATAATAGATTGCAGGCCCTAAAGTTATCTTCCATCCAAAACGCTGCTCTGATTTACCTGGAGTATGAAATGTACTACATTAAACTAAATTTAATTAGATATTTAAGGCCTGTTTCTGATCTGACACATACAACACAATGTAGGCTATCTTCAAAAATTAGCTACCATGAGTAATTTTTCCAAGGTGTTCAGCAAAATGCATCTTCTGTTCTGATTATCAAAAGCTAGTACCACATCACTAGAGGTTGGAACACACATGAACTGGTACCCACCTATGGATTGTCAGACTCCTTATGTGCACTGCCAACCAAACTATCTGTAGCTGCTTTCATAATAGCTGGCACTAATAGAATGCTTTACATCTTCAAAGAGCTGTACACACATCAATCAAATTAAGCCTCAATAAAAATCCCTGAGAGCCATAGTAGCAGAGCCATAATTAAAATTCAAGAGTTCCTGGTTCCAAGTCTCCTGCTCTAACCAGTAGACATCGCTGACCATAACTACTAAACATCTGGAAAAAAGTGGTTACTACAGAGTAGCACAGAGCCACAGAGTGATGGATGGAGCCTATCCCTGTGAACATTTCAGGTTATCTTCCCCTTTGCCTTTATGTCCATCAGAAATCACCTCAGAGGTGATTTAAGAAGATGCAGCTGGTTAGTTTGCAACACCCCAGACATTTCAGGCTTTGCCTCCAGGACAGGAAGGTTTTACAAGTTACTGGTACAACAAAGAGAAGACACTCTGCTAGAGATTCACTACTGTGTTTGATGCTTCCAAACTAGAACTCCTTCAGCAGGATGGTTTCTACATCTCAAAAGGCAGCTGATAATGGGATAAATTATTATTATTTAATATTTATACTGAGGTCATGCGTAGAAATCAATATTGTTAGAGCCTCATTGTTGTAGGCTTTATATAAGTATATAATAAAATTATAGATCTTTTACCCAGAGAGCATAAGCCATCATTTATCTAAGTAATAGCATATTTATTGGTGAAGTATTAGTTTTCTAAGTGTGAACAAAAAACATAGTTCAGTACTAATCCCAGTTTTATATAGATTCCTTCCCTTGCCCTAGGCAAATAAATATAATAAATAATATTTACCACTTATATTGCTCCTTTAATCTAAGACTCTTAACATGCATTATAAAAAGGAGGGTAAAAATATTCCCATTCTACTGATGGGTAAACTGAGGCATATAAAGGTTAAGCTATTTGCCCAAGGTCAGAGAGATAGACTAGCAAAACTGCAAACAAAACGCAGAACTATCAATTCCTGATCCCATGCTCCAACTACTAAATCCACTAAACATTTTACAGATGAACTCTTGCAATTCCACTGTAATCTTTGCCCTCAGGAGACTCTCAGAGGTCTTATGCATGTCTATAACACGTTATTTTCTATAGTAGAAATAGTAGAGAGGAATTTGTGCAAATACCATTTTTCTCATATAAATTCAAACTCCTAAAACACACCAAGTCCAGAACTTCAGCAAACCCCTGGAGGAGTAAGAAGAATGAGGTTGAGTGAACTGTAAAGGGGTGTTACTTAATTGAGAGAACATCTTAATCAATTCACAAAAGTGGGGGGAAGACCATGCAGATGTCCATAATTACCCCTGCTACAGACAGGCGCTGCATTTGCAAGATCACAATCACTTCATCACTTCTCAGTGCATAAACCTTGTTCTATCAATGAAACTATAGTAACTACATGACCACTGAGGATTAGCAGGACCTCAGGCCATAAAATTTGATCACAGTAGATTAGCAAAAGATCAAAACCAGCATAGGATGATTTTTTTTAAGTGAGCAAAATATAGGGTGTGTTCATTCTGTTTCAAATCATGAATGCAACATGCACATGATGAATCAAATTTGTGTTTGTAAATTTATTGTCACATTAGATTAAATCATACCACAGAGACTAAACAGAGTCATTTGAAATGTAGTGCCTTGTGTTGGATATCCCTGAAAAATTATACATAAGAGGTAGAGAGAGCAAGATGTTTATACTTCATCATCGTGTGGGCCTGAGTCACCCAATAACATAAATCCGCTGCACAGCAAAGATGTATCAGGCTATACTGAAACCATGCTCACTCTTATCTGTCAAAAGTTTCTTCTTCTTCTGTCACTCTGACCACACCACCTTCCTCGTTTCCCTTCACTGACTTCATGTCTTTTACCTAATACATGTAAGGGTGCTCACCTCACCCTTGAGGTCCAGTACAATTTTGTCCCTGTCTACACCTCTATCCTCATTCTTTGATTTTCACTCCTCTTTACTATTCCCTTATTTTCCTTCTCCTCTTAGCTCTGCACTTTCTTCATGTCAACTCTAAGGTTTAGAGTATCCTCCCACTTACTACGCACCCCAGCCACCTTCTAATACCACTTTTAAACACACTCCTTTTTTGAGGCATTCTTACACTAATCTCATCAACAATATCTCTGCACCTTCTCGCTCCTCTGTTGTTGTCTTGTGTATCATATTATCTGAGCCAACTGTAAGCCTGTTGGGGCAGAGATTTTATCTTTTCACATGTTCTGGTATATATTTAAGTACATTTATAGCACTCCTACAGAATAATTTAGGTGAACACCACGCTGAAATCTCAGATCCCTCTTACTTATGCACGTCTCTCCACCAACACAAATTCTTTCCCACACTGGAGAAACAAAAAGGGAAGTATATGTCTAAAGATGACATACAAGGCTAGAAGGGTTCATTAGATCATCTTCTAGTCTGACCTCCTGTATAACACACACCAGAAAATTTCAGTCAGGTATCCCTGTGTACTGAGCCTAATAACTTAAGTTTTTCTAAGCATATCTTCTAGAAAGACATCCAGTCTTGATATAATGACTTCCAAAAGATGGAGAATCCACCACTTCTCTCAGAAGTTTGTTCCAAGATTAATCATCCTCACTGTCAAAGATTGGTGCCTTATTTCTAATGTGAATTTATCTGGCTTGACTACTAGCCATTGTTCCTTTTTTATGACTTTCTCTACTACATTAAAGAGCCCTTTAATACCTGATATTTCTCCCTGTGAAGGTATTCAGACACCTCAATCAATTCACCTCTCCATCTTCTTGTTGATAAACTAAACAGATTGAGCTCTCTACATCTCTCCCTCTATGGCATTTTCTTCAGCTATCCAATCATTTTTGTGGCTTTTTTCTGTACCTTCTCCAGTTTTTCAATATCTTTTTTTTTTTAAATGGATACAGTACTCCAGTATCGGCCTCACCAATGTCATATATACAGGTAATATCACATCCCTGTTCCTAGTCACTACTCCCCTGTTGATACAGCCAAAGATCGCATTTACCCTTTTTGCCACAGCCTTGAGTTGTTTGTCTGCTAGTACCCCTAAATCCTTTGAAGGGTTGCTGCTTTCCCAGATACAATCACCCATTCTGTAGATATGGCCTGCATTCCTTGTTAGTGAATTTAAAAGAACATGGCTCTATTAAAAAGCATTTTGTTTGAATGGGCCCAGCTGACCAAGCAATCCTGATCACACTGAAAAACTGCCCTATCCTTATTATTTACCATTCCACCAATGTTTGGGTTAGCCACAAATTTTATCAGCAGTGATTTTATATTTACTTCCAGATCCTTGATGAAAATCTTGAACAGCATTAGGCCTAGGTCCCTGCAGAACCCATCTAAAAACACCCCTACTCAATGATGAGTCCTCGTTGCCCAATAATTTTTTGAGACCTGTAAGTTTCCATTTAACATATTTTATTGTTATTGTGTAGTGCTAGTCTTTTAGTCAGAATGTAATGCAGTACATACCAAGCAAAATGCCTCACAAAGTCTAAGTATATTACTTCTACAGTGTTACCTTGATACACTAAATTTGTAATTTCATCAAACAGTTTCATAGAAAACTAAAACATACTGAATTATGGGCTCTGTGTGTGTCATTTCCTGCTGGTGATCATATAATCTAGGAGTGGCAAAGAGACATGGAGTGAGCTATGGAAGGTCTTCAGTAATTAGCAGAAATTAATAAGCATTGTACTCAGAACAATTCCATCATGTGTTTATTTCCAGAGCAAGGCAGGGTGACTGCTGGGAGACTAACACTTCAGGGAACCTGAAACTCCAGTTGGTGCCCTCCCCATGGTTGGATTAAGAATAAAGGGGGACCAGATCCACCAATACCCTCCCCCAAATGCTCATCCTCCCAGCCTTCTTCCCCCAATGGACTCAATCTATCCCTTTCAACCAAACCTCTGGTAGACAGGCCCTGCTGGGCCAAAGCTTTTATGTTGGCCTCAGTTTAGTGAAGGCAGAAAATGCACTGACATGGAAAATAAAATGCCAGAAATCCACCTCTGTCAGAGCTCTCCAGTTGCACATTCTGTGGGTACATTCTGCCTCCCTGTCCAACTGCACTGAAAACACATCTGTCATTCTAGGGGACAGGGAACAGCTGCTGGGGTTGGATCAGGGAAGAGGAGATGCCCTTCTCTGCGAAGTCCCTTGCCCCTGCCCGTATCCAAGGCAGAAAGAGTCTCTGAGAGAAGAGGCTCAACTGCCCAAGAACCCACTATTGTTTTCCAGGGAGAGACAGAACAAGCTGAGCTGCTGTGTTTTTACTGGGTGGGAGAGGGAGCAAAGCAGCTGTAAAGCTGCAGGGTTCTCCCCAGGTTAGTAGGCTCCATCCTCTTCTCCTTCTGTGAAATATGTAGTGGCCCAGTCTGCCCTTTGGGCAGGTGGACTTCCTCCCTCAGACGCCTCTCCTGTCCCCGAGCTCAGGAAGGAGGAGAAGCAGCATCCATAATACAGAGAAGTAGAGCCAGCGTGAGATAGTTGTAAGGGGTGGGAAGTCCAAACCTGAATTAACCTGGGCAAGAACCACCTCCTCCTTTCCACAGGTTCCCCAGAAGTCCATGCAGGGATTTTGTTTCTCAGTTCCTGAGTAATCTAGACAAAAGCCATGTTCCCAATCCTCCAAGTCCTCCATTGGAAACAGGTTTCAGAACTGGTACTGTAGCATAGAAACATCCTTAAAAGAGGGTTTTTTTATAGATTAAAAACCATTATAACCTGCCCATTATGGAGTGTGTAGGAAGGTGCTGCGGCCTTCCCCGGGGTTGGGAGCCGAGGGAGGGCCACCGCCAATAGAACGGCAGTATAGTCAGCCAGACAAACCTGCCCGGCAACAGGCGGCGATTGGACCAGTCCGCCAGTCTGCCCGGCAACCCCTAGGACCGGCCCAGATAGGGCCAACGGGGACGCCCAACCAGCAGACAAGAGGCGGGGCTCCCACAGGAAGGGGCGGTATAAAAGCTAGGCCCCTGGGCTCAGTAAGGGGCAGACAGCCGTGGGAAGCAGACGTGCCACCCTGGGCTCCAGCCGGGGAAGGGAACATCTGCCGCCCCAGGCCGAAGCCCCGCCGGTCCCTGGATAAACCCTGGGACCGAGAGTGGGTAGGACCTCCAGGAGCAGGGGATTGGGACTGGCCGACGAGCCCCAAAGGGTGGCCGACCCCCCCGAACCCCAGGGACCGGGCGCATAGACTGTTTGTTTGCTCGCCTGCCCTGCCCCAGGGACCAGG
>ML675614.1:31041549-31084982 GCA_007922155.1 Mesoclemmys tuberculata | reverse complement strand
CGAAGGACTGTTTGCTCGCCCGCCCTGCCAGAGGGCCGGAGCGTATAGACTGGTCACCTGACTAATTCCCCATTTGTTTCTGGGAGGTGCCGAAGCCTTCCCCAGCGGCTGGGCCCCAGGAAGGGCCGGCGCGACACAACCGCCGTCGTACAGAGTGACAACAAAATATAGAGGTTTCCCATTTTGATGGTCTGTGTCACACATTAGCAGTGTGAAGGTTGTGAGGTACGGCTTCTGCCACATGAATTACAGCTTCAGAGGTGCTAGCTGGGAAAAGGGCATGGGCAAGGATACCATGGATTCAGCTGCCTGCAAAGGCAGCTGGTCACCGTCCAGCAGGGTCTTTGAAGTAAGGCAGGCAATTGCAACACATTCCCTTGGAGCCTAGGAGTCCAGGAAGTGCATCACCTTGAGTGATTTTACTCCCATAGCTCACTGGTGCACAAAACCTCTTATACCACCCCCTGGCCTGGAACCCAAGAACTCTGCCACAAATTCCTTCACCGTTTGGAGCAATGATTTTTAGTGCTATAATAATGAGAATACGACTCAGAAATTCACTGCTTTCTCTGTTCCCCAAAGCTGTCTGGGAATGACTTGGCCTTCATCAGGCACAGAAAAGATGGTTCTTGTTTCCTTTCTAATGTGACTAACTCTCTAGGCACCCCAACTTTATCCTATGAGGCCACAATTGCGCTCCATATCATTGACAGTCCTCTGGCCAGTGTGGGCCAGATCCTTAGCAGGTATGCATTGGTTTACTTCCATTGACTTCAATGGAGCTATACCCATTTACACCAGTTGAGGATCTGGCCCCATGTCTCTGCTGAGAATTAATATGTAGTGATATTTAGAATGTAAGCTTTTTCGGGTAGAGAGCTTGTTCTCTTAGCATCTGTAAAGCACCTAGGATGCTGTCTATAAAGGACTACATAAAAATATAATGGAGAAGAGTGACAAATAACAGAAAAATAGACATGACAGACAATGGGCTGGGACAGCTAACTTTGAGGGAAATACTATTTTGATTAAAAACAACAAGAGTCCTGTAGCACTTTAAAGACTAACAAATTTAATTTCTGCAGGCATGAGCTTTGTTAGTCTCTAAAGTGCTACAGGACTGTCATTGTTTTTACTGTATACAGACTAGCAGGGCTACCCCTCTGGAACTGTTTTGATTGAGTATTTATTTTCCCTTGAGTGGTGGGCAAAGAGAAAAGGACTTCCTTCACTCTAAAATGATATATAGGGACTATTTCTGGTTGCTTGGCCTTACCTGATGCCTAAATATATAGAACAAGGTTCATTTCACAAAGTATTTAGTTAGGAAATGTTTGTAGTGAATGCAATCTGTATCAAAACTTTGGTTTAATTGCAACCACCCTCTGTCAAATCTTGCCTTGAAAAAGGTTACATTAAATGCCTGGTGGTTTCAGTTATATGTATTTATATTTGACTGTCAATAGAGTTCATACCACAAGAATTTGAAAGAATAAAGGCTGCTGATCAGTGTGCTCTGATTCACTTAAACTCAGCCCTATCTAGTAATCTGCTTAACAACAACATTAGCATGCTGTGCACCCACTCATTAACTATAGCAAAGTGAAAGTCAGACACTAGGTGATTACACCTGGAATATTATTTGATTACAAGCAGGCAGGAACAGTTTGCAAACAGGAGAAACAGTAAGATAAAATATTAGGTGGGTAGATTTGTGTGTGCTGCTGCAAGCCAATAATATGTGTCATTAAAGCACAGCTTACTTTTAGGCTATGTACAGTACTCCACATTGTTCAAATGCTTTGCAAAGAAAAATGATTAGAGCTATTAGCACAGCAGTCCCCTTCTCCATGACCAAAACCAGCACTAGCCAAAGTTAATGTTTAAGAAGGAATTAAATATTAACCTACTGGAATGCACACATGTTGCAATGGTTTCAGTCTGTTCATCAGACAGGCTAAGAATATTGCTGAGAAAGTGAGAAGTCAGGCTTTATTTCTAGAGCTCAAAAAAAAATAGCAGAGTGTTCTATGACCTCATTGTTTTCAGGTTCCATGAGGAGGAAAGACAGCATTGTCTCCCCCTTTTTTTTCCTGAGGGCAGGCAACTTCCCCTTTGCACTGGATTTAGCAATGTCTTGTTAACAATACAAGGCGGATCACAGTGGCTCAACCGGCTGAGGAGGACTGCAATTTGATTCCCAGCCAGAGATTTGCAGGTAAGATAAAGTGCAAAGGTGACTAAACACCACAACAAGCAAGGTCTGCCCCCCTGGTTTGGCTGGAAGGTAAAACAGAAGATTATTATAGCAATAGATTTACTGCAGGTCTGTTCCTTTTTTCCTGTTCCAGCTCCAGTACATGAGAACCCTTGCAGCTGTCTGAGAAGGGTTTTATGGTAACAAACTGATTTGTTATATTAGCCTGCAGCATGACTCTGTTTTACAGTAACCCCTTATTCTCTTTCCGTTCTCACTGCAGACCTATGACTAGAGAACACAGCTGTATTTTACCAAACAGCTCTCTATAAAGATGCTTCAAAGGTTTCTAGGTCACACGTCATACTGAACACCTAAAAGAATACTCTTGTTATGATGAATGTTTGGTCTCAAATTCTTCATATAGTTCTCATTATGCTCACCACTTTATAATGCTTATCTATTTAGTGCTTTTCATCTTCAAAGCACATTACAGATAGTAACTAATTAATTCTCTCAACACCCTCTGTGAGGTAGGCAAGTAATTTTACAGATAGAGAAACTGAGGCAGAGAAATTGAGTAGCTTGCTCCCTGCCTCAGAGGGAGTGAATGTGAGAAAACTGTCAGGGCTTTCTGACTCCTAGTCCCAAAATAAAGCTGTGGTAAGTGAACATGCCTCATTTCCATCCCTGTAATTTTACAGCTCCTCTTTAGCATATGACCCTTATGAAACAACTGAGAACTGGTAAGCAGCATTGCCTCAACAACAATGGAGGAAAAAATCAAGGAAGGGACTGAAAGTGTATCCTCAGAAAAACGGCAAACTGTTAGGGCCTACTCAGCCTTGTAAGCCTGCTTATTCCAACTCGGAAGGGGAGGCCAGCATGTTGTTGTTACTATATTAAAAGGTACGTGCCCTTGCATACAATTGGGTAGAAGCTGCCTTTTTCAAGGGAAGCTGCAAAGTCAACAGGTAGGGCCCCAATCCTGAAAGTGTTTATTCAGGAATTGTTACACACCTGAGTTGTCCATTGAATTTGTTAGGAAAGCTACTCAGAAGCATTAGAGTTTTCAGGATCAGGGCCCACGCATCTAACATACTTAGAGAAATATTTCTCTTTCTTGTAGTGGGCCCACAAAACATGTTTCAAGCTTCTTTTTTCCATGACTAGCAAGCAAATGTGAGAAGGAACAACTGGGTAGGCCTTCTGCCTTGTTCTCCATTCTTTGGGAACCAGTATATAGTGAGGATTGGCTGTCAAGTGCCAATAAAAAAAAACGTGGGCCTGAAAAACCTTAGCCCAATGTTCTTTCCAAAAGCTAAAATGTGGCTTGCCAAGAACAGGCCATGTAGAGTCTGGAAAGATAAACGTAAAGGCATAGAGGAGAGGAAGAAACACAAGTATCCTAACAGAGCAACAGGAAGAGATTGCTTCTCAGGTGGCTACCATACAGCTGCAATTGCCTTTTTTCTCTGAAATATAAAGAGCCAGTTTCCTAAAGAGATGAATTCTGGTACTGGCGGAAAGCTCTTTAGGAAAGGATTAAACCTGATGATTGCTAAAGAGAGAGAAATGCTGGAATACCTAGAAAAGGTGAAGGTGAACTGTGAGCCGCTAGGCATTTGGAATGGAATTTTCAAAAGTACTTAGTGTTGGCCTGACTGTTCCCACCCAGTGACTTCAGAGCAGAAGTTAGGCCAAAAGAGAGTACTTTAAAAATCCCACCCTTGAAGGACAGGGTGGGACGTAACATTCCCTTCAGCATAAATATTGTACACCGATATCGGAGTATATTAATAACATAAAATGTTTTATTAGTAGCATTATAGTAGTGCCTAGGGGTCCCAACCAAGATGTGGGCACTGACCCAATACACAGTAAGAGACAATCTCTTCCCTGAAGAGCTTACGATCTGAATAGACAAACAAAGAATGGGAAAATGAAAGAGTAGTTTTTAAAAAAAGATGTTTTCATCTGACTTAGTGTCATTTGGCTTTTGGAGGTACTCTGTTACCACAGCATATGTTATGAGCTACTTTTACATACTTCTCAGATTTCCTGCTGCAGGAGATCTGGCAGGGTGATGCCAGTCAGACTTCTTTTTGGCCCCCTGATAGAGGCCATGGCTACTGACCCTGAAGGCTTTGGTTTGAGGACACGCACAGCTAGACCACTCACTGGACTCGGCTAATTGGTAAGATTAAGCTCCCATTAATAGCTGCCAGACGTAGTGATTAGTACTTAGGGAGTCTTACAGCTGTGAATATCTCAGTTGTGGTACCATGTACTCATGCCACTGAACCCTCCATATCACAATCTTTTATCAAACTTGGCAACTGTCATGCATCTCATTTCAAGCTCACACATTTGGCAACCCTGTCGCATTTGCTCACGTCTCAAGTAAAATCTCATGCATTGTATAAAGAGAGATCCTCCTCTATAGAATATACTTACCCTGGGGGAAGATGTCCAGGGCTGGGAGACAGGAAATCATGGGTCTCTGTCTGACCTCTTCTAATGAGTGCACTAATATTTCTATGCACTTCACAACGCTTATTACTGACCACAGAGTCGTATCTCCTACCCTGGGGGCAGACAACCACCACCCTTTTACAAATAAAGCGAGACATTGCACAAGGTCTCTTCAGGTAGAGCTGGGAACAGAACACAGATTTCCAGTGTGAAAGAGTCACAATGAATGTGCCAAAACGATGTGCTTGGTTATCCCCTCTGTAGCTACCCCCGCTCACCCTGACTCTTTGTCCCAGTCTCCTCCCTCCCTGGATCCATGTCCCACTTCTCACTCTACCACCAGTTCCTTGTCAGATCTGTTTCCCCTCCTGCCACCTTTCTCCCCTCCACCCTCGATTCTCAGTTCCAGACTTCTTGCCCAACAAGTCTCAGACTCCCCTCTCAGCTCCTGTCCCAGTCTCACCAGACTCCTTTGTCCTAATCCGTTCCGTGCTCCCCTCCACAGATTCTTATCCACTCTGCATTTCCATCAGGCAGTTTCCTCCTCCACTCTTCCTGGTTGCCAGTAGCCAGTGACAGACAGCACACGAGAGACAGACCCCCTGCTCTCAGTTACGATCCCTGGCCTCACCCTGGCTGACAGCATGCCCAGTCACGCTCCAAGGCTGGCACAGGCAGGGGCCTGTCACTCGTACATGGTGTGAGGAGATAGAGCATGCGTGGTCACTCGGGATGGTGCATGTGCCATCTGGTCAGCCCTACAAGCTGGGAGGAGTTAAAGCATATCCAGCCCCGTCAGAATCTTTGGAGATTTTATCTTTTAACCTCTAAGAAGTCTTCCCTGAGAATGCAAGTTTTCAAAGGTCTATAACTTGACAAATTGCAAGTCCCTGCTCCAAAATATGGTTACCGCAATAGGATGCAGCCATCACAGTTATCAAGGAGCTGATGACCAGCTATCCCCTCCCAAAATATTACGATGTGACTTAAGTGGCAACCATACGGTGTAGTGCCCAGTGAGACGGGGCTTGAGGAATCCCTCCTACAAGGGACAGCTGGCAGCTTCCACATCAAGGTCACTGTCACCAACAAAGATATGTCCAAATTTTAAAGGAATTTCTTGCAATACTATTTGCACGTGAAAAGTTCGACCAGTATCTTCAGAATCATTCTTCAGGGAACCATTAAACATAGAAAGTGACCATAAACCACTAGTAAGTACTTTTAAAAGCTCCTGCTAGAAGCCCCCCAAAACCTTCAGCACCTACTAATGACACTGAAACACTACAACTTAGATATATGCTACAAGAAGGGGACTGAGCTATACACAGCTGATTTCTTATCCAGAGCAGACTTGCAGGATGAAAATATGGCAGCTGAACAGGAATACGAGATCCTCAATCTGATAGAAATACAGAGAACACTGAAAGACATAAAAACCATCAACCGAACTAGTTAAGTACCAGTTTCAAGGCAGGGGCTGGAAAAAATCCAAGAACAAACTATACAAGACCAAGCTTTACGAGTGTTCACATCCATTATTCTGTCAGGATGGCCAGATATCTGGATAGAAGCCCCACCTGCCTCTCAGGAACATTGCAACTATCAAGATGAGATGTGTGTTCAAGATATCACCATATCATACATGAAGGCAGTCTGATCAGAATACCCAGATCATTGAGAAAGAACGGTGACCTACCTCATAACTGTTCTTCTTCAAGATGTGTTGCTCATGTCCATTCTGAATGTAGGTGTGTGTGCACGCCACATGCACACATGCACCGGTGATGGAAATTTTTTCTCTAGTGGTACCCGTATGGCTGGTTCTAGTGCCCTCTGCAGCGGCACGTGTATGTGCTCGCATGTATGGCGCTGCCAGCCCCTCCCTCTTAGTTCCTTCTTGCCGGAAGGGGACAGAGGGTGGGAGGTGTAATGGACATGAGCAACACATCTCGAAGAACAACAGTTATGAGGTAAGTAACCTTTCTTCAAGTGCTTGCTCATGTCCATTCTGAATGTAGGTGACTCACCAGCTGTACCTCCGGCAGCGGGCAGAGTTCATGGCCATGAAGACTGCAGAACCACTCTGCCGAATCCCACATCGTTCCAAGCTTGCTGTGTAATGGCTTAGCGGGACGTGAACGTAAGCACAGATGACCACGTAGCAGCCTGAGAAATATCCATGAAGGCCACTGAAGATGCCTGAGCCTTAGTGGAATGGGCTGATAGGAATGCTGGAGGCACAGCCCTGGCATGTTCATAACAGGCGCAAATGTAGGCTGTGATCCAGGACGATATTCGTTGCACAGAAATCGGTTTGCCCTTCATTCTATCCACAATTGCCACAAAGTTGTTTGGATCGGCAAAACAATCCAGTCCTATCAATGTAGATGGTCAGAGCCCTCCCCACATTGAGTGAGTGCGGACGCCTCTCTTCACTAGAGCTATGAGGTTTAGGGCAGCATACCAGCAAAAAGATGTCCTGGTTAACCTGAAAGTAGGAGACGACCTTAGGGAGGAATGCCAGGTGAGGGCAGAGCCAGACTTTATCCTTGAAAAGCAGCGTATAAGGCGGCTCTGAAGTCCGAGACCCTGCATGCAGAAGTGATTGCTACTAAGAACTCCATGTTCCAGGATAGATACATAAGAAAGCAGGAGGCCAACGGTTCAAAGGACGGAGCAGTGAGCCAAGACAGGACAAGGTTCAGGTCCCACTGGGGAACTGGCTCTCTAATCTGAGGGAAGAGTCTTTCCAGTCCTTTGAGAAATCTAGAAGTCACTGCAGGAGAGAAAACCAATCTGCCCTGAATCGGTGGGTGGAAAGCCAATATTGCTACTAGGTGGACTTTCACCAACAAAAAGTCTAAGCCTCCCTGTTTCAAATGAAGCAGGTAGTCTAGGATCGTCTGTATAGAAGACTTTGTCGGTGACACCCTGAAATTGGCTGCCCAGCAGGCAAAGCATTTCCACTTTGCTAGGTATGATGCTCTAGTGGATGGCTTTCTACTTTCCAGCAGAACTCTCTGGACCTGGGCCAAACAGTGTTGCTCTTCCCAGCTCAGTCACGCCGTCAGATGTAAAGAGGCTAGGTTCAGGTGAAGTAGCCAGCTGTTGTCCTGGGAGATAAGAACTGGGCACAGCGGTAGAGGCCATAGCTGAGCCACAGAGAGGTCTCGCAGCATCCCAAACCACTGCTGGCCTGGCCACTCCAGGGCTACCAGAGTGGCTCGAGCTTTGTCTCTCTTGACTTTTACCAGGACTCTGTGCACCAAAGGTATTTGGGGGAACGCATACATGAAATCCCCCGACCACAAGAGTAGAAATGCATCCAACAGGGAGCCATCCTCTGAGCCCAACAGAGAGCAGAAGTGGCACATTTCCTGTTCTCCCTGGTGGCAAACAGGTCCACGCGGGGAATTCCCCATCTTTGGAAGATGCGGTCAGCTACTTGCTGGTGGAGAGACCACTCATGGTAAGAGCAAAGGACCTGATTCTTCATCCCCGGCAGATGGACCGCTTCTAGGGTAGTGTTGTAGTCCACACAAAAGTCCCAGATATGTATAGCTTCCTGGCTCCTCCTTGCCTGTTGATATAATACATTGCCACCATGTTGTCCATGAATACTCTCACAACTTTGTTGTACAGATGAGGCCGAAACATCCCGCAGGCCAGCCTGATGGCTCTGAGCTCCTTGACATTTATATGCATGCTTAGCTCCTCCCTAGACCAATGACCTTGCACTCTGAGGATCCCTATGTGGGCCCCCAGCCCACATCCAAAGCATCCAAGACCAGGGATCACATCAGCCTTGGGACCACGAAGGGAATTCCTGCCAGTACCTGAGTGGGGTTTGTCTATCAGTCTAGAGAGGCAAGTATGTGGGAGGGGATTGTGACCACCCTGTCCAGGGGATGTCTTGAGGGGGAGTATACTGTAGCCAGCCACAGTTGGAGCATCCATAAGCATAGTCGTCTGTGGCCCAGGAAGCTAGCGATATGGAAGTAAGCGTCCTTTAAATTGAAGGTGACGAACCAGTCACACGGATTCAGCAAGGGAAAGATGGCCACTAAAAACGTTAACCTTTTGAGGAACTTGTTCAGGGCCTTTATGTCTAATATGGGCCTGAGGCTCCCTTTTGCTTTGGGGATCAGGAAGTACATTGAATAGAACCCTTTTCTCCTCAGGTTGTGAGGAACCTCTTCTACCACCCCTACGTGTATGAGGAATTGAACCTCCTGGATGAGGAGTTGCTCATGAGAGGGGTCCCTGAAAAGGGACAGAGAAGGAGAGTGGGAAGGCGGAATCAAAGTGAAGTGAACTGAAGGGTGTAGCCAGCAGCCACCATGTTCAAAACCCAGCAGTCAAATATAATTACCTTCCAGGCGAGGAGGAAAGGGGCAAGGCAAGAGGCAAACAGGCAGGAGATTGGATCTTGGGCATGAACTGGTCGGCCATCCTCATGCTCCTTCAAAAGCTTTTCTTTCTGCCTAAGGAATGGCAGCTTGAACGCCAGTGAATTGCCCCAGTGGCACTTGTAACCTCTATTTCTGTGGAGCTCTCCCCTGGACTATCCTCCGAAGCGCCGCTACTGTGAAGGCCTGAAGTGTCTTCTTGATGAGAACAGGGTATAAAGGTCCAAAGATCACAACATAGCCCTCGAGTTCTTTAGGCCATGCAGCCTTGAGTTAGTTTGGTTTGCAAACAGAGTGGCGCCATCGAACAGGAGGTCCTGGATGGAGTGCTGCACCTCTGTCGAGAAACCGGATAACTGGAGCCATGAGGCTTTCCTCATAGACACCATGGAGGCCATCGCCTGTGTTGCTGAGCACGCCGACACTGAAGCCTGGTCCTAGCCATAGTCCTATCCTCCTCCAGGATGACCTCAAATTCCTGCTTTGAGGGCTAGGAGAGGGAATCAGTGAACATTTCAAGTGACTGCCATATGTTCAGGTGGTATCACCCCAGCAATGCCTGCTGATTAGCTACCCTTAGCTGCAAGCTTGCCGTTGAATAAATTTTATGTCCAAATAAGTCCATTTTGTTTGCTTCTTTATTCTTTGGCCTGTAGCTAATTTGCCCTTCCTGTCTTGCTCATTTGCCACCACGACCACAAACAAGCCCAGAGCCGGGTGGATATACAAATATTCAACCCCCCTAGCAGGCATATAATATTTCTTCCCTGCCTGCTTGGATTTAGGGGGGCAGAGATGTTGGGGTTTTCCACAAGGCCTTAGCCAGTTTGACCATCCCATCGTGCACAGGGAGGGCTACTCTAGAAGGAGCTGCAGATACCAGGACTCCAAAGAGTTCATCCACCAGTTCTTTGAACTCCTCTATCTTAAGGCCCAGGTTAGCCGCTACCCTTCTCAGCAGGTCCTGATGTGCCCTATAATCATCCAGTAGAGCCTGCAGAGGGCCTGCTACTGCCTCATCCAGGGAGGACAAAGAAGAGGCTGGCAGTAGAGGGGGTGCGGGCACCTCTTCCTGAGATGGGGTAGCTACTGACAGGCTGCCTGACGATGACTCCTCATGCTCAGCACCTCGGTCGGTGCTGTAGTGATGTCCTTTGAGGAGTGTGGAAGACCCCATGGAGGAGAGTGGATAAGGTACCACGGGATGAGGGAACCACCAGGGGTTCCAGTACTGCCAGGGCCCAGATCACTATCCTTGTGACCACTCCCCACCCCCCATCTCTGGCAGCATAGGGGCAGACACGGGCTCCATAGCTCGTCCCTTTGGGGGAAGTACCACTTTGTCTCCCGAGCTCAAGGAAGAATGCTCCGGTGACCACTGGGGTGCTGACTGTTTGCTTGTCTGATGCCTGGTGTTGAAGATCCAGTGCCAGGGAGCAGTGACCAGAGCCAGATCATTGTTGGTGCCACAATCTCATCTTATCCTTGGGTTTCCTATAAGGACTCGCGCAGTGCTGCATCTCCGGTGCCCTGCTGTGTGTCAGCAATACCTGATGCCCTGGGCTCGGAGAACATTGGGACTCCAAAGAATGCTGATGCTCAGCAGATCGGTGCCAATGTCCCAGGGACCAGTGCCTATCACTCAGCGACCAGTGGCTCGACCTCAATCTGGCCTGGTGCAGTTCAGGTGACCAATGCCAAGAGCCTGACAAGTACCTGGAGGACAGTGAAGAGTGGCCTGCAGACAAGAGCCGAGGCCATTGCAACAACATAGACATCCCCCTCTGTGAACCTCCAGTTGGGGGTCCTCGGTGCACTGCCCTACCCCTCTCATGGCGTAGGCAGCTCCAGTGAGGCCAACAGGCTCCTCATCGCCTGGAATGCCTCAGGTGTGGAAGGAACCAATAGGTGGCACAGCCCTCTGCCACTACCCGGAGTCGACGGTGGCTCAGTAGCCACACTCAACACCTGTCCAGGCAGAGACCCTTTCCTGGCTAACTCCGGTTTGTTAGTGAGCTTTGGTGCTGGAGAACACTCCCTCTCCGTTGTTCTTCAAAATGTGTTGTTCATGTCCATTCCGCCACCCACCCTCTGTCAGAGTTCCGGCAAGAAGGAACTGAGAAGGAGAGGGCTGGCAGCGCCATATATGCGAGTGCATATGTGCACTGCTGCAGAGGGCGCTAGAGCTGGCCCTACGGGTATCCCTAGGGGAAAATGTTTTGGCACTGGTGCAAGTGGCGTGCTCACACACCTACATTCAGAATGGACATGAGCAAGCACTCGAAGAAGAACACAAATGCTCTCAAAAATATATTAGAGCCATTCTGGAATAGAAGCCCATAACAGGACCAGAGATGCTGTATACTGTACAAAATGACCCAGGATATCTGAGATCTAATGAAGAATTGTGATACATTTGAGGAAATGCAGGCCAAGCATCAAAACACACAATGAAAATACACAGCATCCCTAACAGACCTTGACCCAAAGTAGAAATGGACCTTTTTACCACAAACCATGGAAACTATCTGTAAAGGTGCAGACAGTCCCTACGCACCCCTTTGTAGCCTGAAGTGGTTCTGCAGCTGTGCCCTGACTTAATTTCCCCTAATTGGAGTGGCAATAGGTTCACTTTAACAGGTGTGGGCAAGGCTTCAGTACCAGAGTAATTACAATAATCAGTTCATAAGATCCTCATCTCAGGACCCTGGTTTAGCTCCTGAAATTAAAACCCACAGAACAAAGCTTCTGGTGAGGCTAGTCACGGATAGCCTTCGAGTATATTTACAAGGCAAAACCAAAAAAAAACCACAACACAACAGTGACTCAGAGCCTGGGTCTACAGGCTCAGACTCGTTGGGCTCACGCTATGGCACAAAACACAGCTGTGTAAATGCTCCAACTGCGGCTGGCACACTGGGACCTGGGTTTCAGAGCCCCCAACTCCAGCCCGAACTGGAACTTCTACATAGCTATTTTTAGTGCCATAGCATGAGCACGAGTCTGTAGACCCAGGCTCTGAGACTTATGGCTGTGAGGATGTTTTTGCAGCGTAGACATATCGGAGAGAAAACCACCACCACCCTAGGTAGCCAGAATAGCTTCTACTCCCCTCTTTCTTGCCCAACTTCCTGTTCCTGGTTAAATAGCCCAACCCTAGGCTGTCCCAGTTGTAGGATCAAGCCTGTCCCTTAAAGGGGCAGTATATTTCTTCACACTACCTCATTAATGTAGACTCCTATTCAAACTTCTGGCTACTAGACGAATGATCAGAAACTACCACAGTGACCATCACAGAAAACGCAATGAAGCATTTCTGCAGGCTAAGTATCTCAAACAGTACAGTTTCAGACAACAGACCCCAATTTACTTTCAATGCAGTTTATCTGGGAATAAGAATTCAGTGATATCACATCATCACCATGCCACAGCCAGGGAAATGGCAATGCTAAACTGGCAGTTAAAACTGCTAAAGACTCTATTAAAGAAAGCAGAGACACCATATGGCAAGACGTTCTTAAATTGGGAAACACTCCCACAGAAGGTCTGATGGTTTAGAAAACATGACATAGGAAGAAAGATTGAAAAAAATTGGGTGTGTTTCATCTGGAGAAGAGAAGACTAAGGGAGAACATGATAACAGTCTTCAAGTACATAAAAGGTTTTTATAGAGAGGAGAGTAATAAATTATTCGTATCCACTGAGGACAGGACAAGAGGCAACGGGCTTAAATAGCAGCAACAAGGGAGATTTAGATTAGACATTAGGAAAAACGTCCTAACTAACTGTCAGGGCAGCTAAGCACTGGAACAAATTACTTAGGGATGTTGTGGAATTCCCATCAGTGGAGGTTTTTAAGAACAGATTAGACAAACCTGTCAGGGATTGTCTAGATAATACTTGGTCCTGCTTCAGTGTCAGGGACTAGATGAACTATTGAGGTCCTTTGCAGTCTGACATTTCTAGGATTCTATGAATAGCTGCCTGGTCCATGCAAACCTTAGTCCACATAGCTCCAACATTGCAAAAGCTAGACCAGAGGAACGAGTAACAGACAAAAAAAGGGGAGAGAAATGCAAAAGGCCAACTAAGACCAACAAGCTAAGGCCCTCCCAGAACCACAACCAGGAGACCCTGTCAGGATCAAACTATTTCCTCAGGACAAAACATGCACTTGGAAACAAGTTACCTGTGTTGAACAGATAAATCCTTATTCACATCGCTGAGCAGTGGAGGGGCACACATTTCCCTGAAGCCACAAACATATTCGCCCTCTACAAACACAAGACACACCCAGATAGAGAGGATGGAGCAATACGTACTCTGCTGAGACTCCGGACACTGAAGGAACACAGATCAATGAGCAACCAATAGAAAATGGAACCAGCTATCCATGCACCATGTCACCAGAGGAACCAAGTGCAAGGCAGTCTCCTGCTGCCATCACAAGACAGACTCTCACTCATTCCAAGATCATTGACCGCCTTCTCTGACCCTTCCCAGGCAAGGTGTTACAGGAAGGGAAAGATGGAGCCATCCCATTGTTCACAGGAGGGGAGAGATTAGCTGCCATCAGGCACTGGGCTCTTTCTGCTCCCCTCCCCCTTCCTGTGAGAACAGTGTGGGCTCCTGTGGGAAGGGGGAGCAAGGCCATGCAGAAGACAATCAATCGGAGTGGGGCTCCCTGAAATGGAATGGACATTCGTGAGTGGGCTGGGCTTTACGTGTCTTTGCTGGACTGGCTCTAGCCCAGACAAAATCCCATGACTCACAAAGTGACTAGAGCTGGCAACACTGCAGGTTATGGTATTTATGTTTGAATTTGCTACCTTAGATGTGGCAAAACGGACAGGAGGATAGGAAGTGTTCCAACGAGGGAGTGGCAGGGGGGCTATAGTATGCTAATACATATAAGGTAACATATAGGAACTTAGGGTAATATATTACCCTAGGGTAGAAACTTCTGCTTTCAGGATGTTCTTGATGAGAGCGAGAACAGCGTGTGTGGAAGAAGGAACGAAGTCTGAATGTTGCATTGTCTTGGCTCCCCCTCTTTTTATGCTTGAACACTGGACAGTCAAACGGACAGTAGAAGTACAGTTACTCTTGCACCACTGCCTACCAAACAGCTCTGACAGTCTTGATCTTTAACTAAACAATACAGGAGTCCTCGGATTTCTAATAGTGACGCTGCTTTTGTTTCAACAAGGTGCTCATGTTCCAGATGCTATTTCTGTTTAACTGGCAAGCAGAGGATCTATTTCCAGTGTGGTACAAGACAGGCAGAACGCAGTTGTCTCACAGCATGTGGGGAATCCAAGTCCCAGGTTTCCCTCCATTTCATAAACGGAGTTTAAAATATTCTTTTATATCTAAGTCCCCAAGTGGAACCTTTGCAATAAGAGGTTGTTAGAAACTTTGCTTTTTATCTTGTAAAGAAAAAAGGTGTCGCTCTAAAATTCACTGCCACATACTGATCTTGGCAAATAGTACCACAAAAAGAATTACCTACCGACATGCGTTCAAGTAAAACCTGCAAATTCACTTAACTGTATTTAAGATCCCTTTCATTCATTTTCAGCAAACATTTATGCAGTGAAGACTTGTTTTCAGGAAAGTTCACAGATAGGGAAAACATTGCAGATTCTTGTGTGAATGTGTGTTCACAAATAAAGACTTGTGCAAAGATTTGCACTGGAACTGTTTGTGCAGCTATCTCAAAAGTTCCAGCAGTCAAGGAACAAAAACAGATTGTATGTACTATTCTGAATGATTTAAGCGACCAATCACACACAGAGAGCTAAAGCAAACAGTCACACGTAAGCTACAGCCTGAACTGCGTTCCCATCAACCATGCATTAAGTAATAACCAATAATGAAAAAGTTTGTAAAAATGAAAGATTGTTTCCAGATAATTTGTGAACTAAAAGGATATATTTGTCAAATACATGTTATATATCACCTGTTTCCAGTCATATACTTCATATTTCTATTAACAGCTTTTTGCTAAGTTTCTCCTTAGATCTCCCATCCCAAACTAGAAAAAGTCAATAGCAGGCTAACAGTTTGTCACGGGAAAGTAGAGAGGTGTTTCTGCTAAAGTGCGTAGGGTCAGCATGTGCAGAATGCAAAACGCCACTGGACGTAGAGAACCAAATAGCAAACAAGGTAATGAGTTCCCATTTCAGATGGGACAGATCATATCCTCATCTACAAAGCCCTTTTCAGATACACTGAAGGAAGAACAATCCCCCAATTCTCAGCACAAGTTTGAGAGAGTAATGCAGTGAGACTCTCCTGGAGGACTCATCAGTTGCTGCCACGGGATGCTGCTGGTTAGGATCTGGAGGGGGACATTTCTTTCTCCCTTTTCCCTATGGGCACAGTGTGTTATGTGGAATGTCTGCTCACATATGACACAGGACCCAGAGGGAACAGCTGTGATTCCCTCATTAGATTTGTATGTCATGGTGTCACGTTCATGGTGCAGTCCAGACCAGTGAGGTATTGTGTCACTGCCTGCCCTGTAACTTTGGGGGCCTCACAATGCTTTGCTGTTGCAGCTCTCAACCTGAGACACTCACAACCAGTCTACTAGATAGTCAGCAGTTTTGACCCCACCAGTCTGTCTACCTCCCCACTCTGCTTCCTTGGTTACTACTTAGGGGTGAACCCAACATGCTCCCAGACCTGAATTTTCCCAAAACCATGCGGTATATAATGTCCAGCCCTCTCCTGGACAGTTCAGAGAAATAAATATGGTCCTCCTGCTCCTTTGAAGAGACAAAACACACCAGTTTGCCAGATGAACTGAAGTTGACATTCACTTTAGTATAAACACAGCACTTTTAGTTTAGATTAATAATAAAACAAAAAGAAAAGATAGGACTTTCAGTGAATTCAAGTGTAAGAGATTAAGTTAGAAAGGGTTACAAGCAAAGAAAAGTGAAAACATGCATCTAAAAGTCTAGCAAGCTTTTGTTCAAGTCTTTGTTCAAAATGGCCTTTCTTACCCACAGTCTTCCAGCAAGATGGTGATTGACCCTCCTCTTGGTCAAGATTTCTTCCAGAGGCCCAAGAGTGCTGGTGCCTTTGTCTTCTTAGGTAAAAGAGATAACTTGGGGTTCTCCATCTCTTTCGTTTATAGTCCACTGAATCTTTGAACTGAATTCTTCTGAAGGTTACCCCACAAAGTAAAGTTTATTTAAGCTGTGGGGAAAGTGGACATGCAAGCTGGTGATGAAGGAAATGACATGCAATTTCTTACCCTGCTTGTGTTTGCTGACATATAATTTTTTCAGTTTTCTGGCTGCTCCTCTCCCTGGTGTCTTGATGATCCTGTTTGCTAATTATATGTAAATTAAGGCGAGCACACATTCCTTTGTTTAGCTCTCTAACAACTTTTGTCCAGGCATGGCTGTCTGGTTTTGACCATGTGCTGATATCATCATACCGTGAGAATTCAGAACTTTACATATGATGCATTTCACCATTTTATTGACCAGTGAGTTATTAGTTTTCAGAATGCTATTTTGTGCAAAGATGCTTTTTCTGCAGGAAAAGGGACAACCTCTGAAGAGCTCAGTGCCACCATTCGTGCCCAAGTGGCTATGCATTTTGTCCTATATGAATAAGAGCCAAGAATGGTCAATTCTTTCTGTCTACCACAATGAATTGTTCTATCAACCACCATGTACTGACTGGGCTCCAGAAACACACAACATCTGCATCAGGTCCCATGGTGTGTAGCTGTTGTGGGTCACACGTTAGAGAAGATAGTTATCAAACTGGACTTCCCAATGGTTATCCCAAGTGTTCAAAAAACCTGAGTCAGCTCCAACAAATTGTAAGATTGGTTTTTAAAAAAATCTCATGGTGTTTTGTTTTTTTTTTTAAATCTGGGAGTCTTCATCTTTGGGTCACAGTTTCTAGATTTCATCTATAACCATGAGGGCCAGAAACTTACGTTAATAAAAGCTGAGACTCTTGTGATTCCAGGAGCTGAGGCTTAAAGAAATAACACCAAGCACCAACCCACTCATGATAAATCATGATAGCTGGGAACAGAGTCTCCTGAGAGGAGAGCGGTGAAGTGTGGTACTTCACTTGTGACTTGGGTTCAGTACCTGCTGCTCTCTGCCCCTTCAAGCAGCAGAGTCTGGGTCTCACTTATGTAACCTCAGGCTTTGGCACAGTGTGCAGGCCTTGTAGCAATGGCTGCCACAAGTTGCTGAAGTAATAGTGAAAGACTAGAGGAGGACCCAAGACATGTAGCCCTCCTGAGCAGGATACAGAGAAAACAGCTTTTGAGTCCCATCCTTGCCCAGTGTCACTTAAAGAAAAGAATATATTTTCCTAAATCAAATATAAATTATGTGATGTCCATTTTTTTAATAAAGGTCAGACAAATTAGGAGAGGGGAGATGAAGCAGTCATTGAGCAGGAAGGAAAATCTCAGGGCTTTTCAAGTTCTCATTGTGTCTTGTTCAGACCTGAGCACCAAATAGATAACAAGAACAACAACAATAGGTTGGCATGGGCTGTGAGCATTGCAGAAGTGATGACCACTGTCTTCTGGGATAGGGGAAAGAACAAGGACGTAAAGTACATCATTCTTCAGTAACCCTGCCTGCCTGCTATCTGCAGAGGGGACAATGTCAGCCTGGAGGCAATCAGACCTTTCAAAACCAAGGTTAACGGCACTAAAGGGCTGCTATAGAATCAGCATTAGGGGCTATAAAGGATCATGTTAGGACTTATCTATTAAGAGAGTTGCAGAGGAGCAGATATCCAGGAATAACACTATGTTATTCTGGAACAAACATGCTTTGTTCTGGTTAGTATCCCACTCTGGAAGCACAATCACTCTGGAATGAAAAGTCTCCACACATGGAGTTGTTCAGGAACAGCTATTGCACTCTCTTACTAATCTACGTTAACTTTAGAGTGCAGACAGGTTTAGTGAAAAATGTCAGTCTGGGCGAAAAATGATTGACTGCAGAAGGAAGGCAGAGGAAAGGTTTTAAGTGCATCAGATGCAGGAAGCCTGCTAAACAGGCAGTGTGGACACTAGGGACACTGCAATTCGACATCTGCAGCTGGCCAGTGCCAGCTGAGTTGGGCTCACGGGGCTCAGACTAAGGGTCTGTTTAACTGCAGTGTAGATGTTCGGGCTCTGATGTTGCAGTCCGAGCTCTGGGACCCTCCCATCTTGCAGAGTCCTAGAGCCTGGGCTCCAGCCCAAGCATGAATGTCTACACCGCAGTTGAACAGCACCTTAGCCCGAGACCCATAAGCCCAAGTCAGCTGGCAAAGGCCAGCCGCAGGTTTTTAATTGGAATGTAGACATACCCACGATGACCAAGGTGTTAAAGGAGCACTCAGGGAAGACAAGGCCATTGCACAGAAGATACATGAATTCTTTACATCAGTCGTCATTGCAGAAGATGTGGGAGAGATACCCACATCAGAGCTATTTTTTTTGGACGACAAATCTGAAGTACTGTCCTACATGGATGTGTCTATAGAAGAGGTTTTAGAACAAATTGATGTTAAACAGAAACATGTCACCAGGACCAGATAGTATTCACCCAAGAGTTCTAAAGGAACTCAAATATGGAATTGCAGAACCACTAAGTGTAGTATGTAACCTATCACTAAAACAAGCCTCTATACCTGATGACTGGAGGATAGCTAACGTAATGTCAATTTTAAACAAGGGCTCCAGAGGCAATCCTTTTATAGGCACCACTGAGCCTAACTTCAGTACCAGGCAAACTGGTAGAAAAAAAACAGAATTACCAGACACAAACAAATGTGATTTGTTGGGGGAAGAGTCAACATAGCTTTTGTAAAGCGAAGTCATGCCTCAGCAACCTATTGGAATTCTTTGAGGGTGTCAGCAAGCATGTGGATAAGGCTGATCTAGTCATTATAATGTACTTGGATTTCCAGAAAGCTTTTGACAAAGTCGCTCACCAAAGGCTCTTAAGCAAAGTAAGCAGGCATGGGATAAGAGGAAAGGTCCTCTCATGGATCAGTAACTGGTTAAAAGACAGGAAACAAAGGGTAAAAATAGAAGGTCAGTTTTCACAATGGAGAGAGGTAAATAGCAGGGTCGCCCCAAGGAACTATACTGGGACCTGTGCTGGTCAATATATTCATTAATGATCTGGAAAAGGGAGCAAACAAGATGATACAAAATTCAACTTTGTTAAGTTCAAAGCTGATGGCAAAGAGATACAGGGGGATCTCCCAAAACTGGGTGACTGGACAACACATTGGCCAATTAAATTCAATGCTGATACGTGCAAAATATTGCACACTGGAAAAAATAATCCCAACTACACACATATAACGATAGTGTCTAACTTAGCTGTCATCACTCAAGAAATATCTTGGAATCACCACAGACAATTCTCTGAAAACATCATCTCAATGTAAAGCACTGGTCAAGAAGGCTAAGAGAATGTTAGGAACTATTAGGAAAGAGAGAGAAAATAAAACAGCAAATATAATGCCATGCCTTGAATACTGTGTCAGTTCGGGTCTCCTCACCTCAAAAAGGCTATAGTAGAACTAGAAAAGATTAAAATATGATCAAGGGAATGAAATGGCTTCCATATGAGGAGAAACTAAAAAGAGTAGGGCTGTTCATCTTAGAAGAGAGACAACTGGGGGGATATGACAGAGGTCTATAAAATCATGAATGGAGTGGAAAAAAGTGTAATTTAACCATTCCCACAATACAAACAGCAGAGGATCATCCAGTAAAATTAATAGGCAGCTGGTTTAATACAAAGAAGTACTTTTATCACACAACACATAACTAACCTGTGGAACTCATTGCTATGGGATGTTGTGATGGCCAAAAGTATAAATGTGTACAAAAAAGAACTAAATAAGTGCATGGAGGATAGGTCCAGCAATGGCTATTAGCCAAGATGGTCAAGGATGCAATCAAATGCATGGGATGACCCCTAAACCTCTGACTGCCAGAAGCAGGAGTGAAAGACAGGGATACATCACTCTCTCTGCCCTGTTCTGTTCACAACCCCTGAAGCTCTGGCATTGGCCACTGTTGAAGACGGGCCACTAAGCTACATGGACCATTGGGATGACCCAATATGGCTGTTCTTATTATCCTCCCAGCTTTGTGGAATTGAACATACACCTGCTAGTGAGGTCAATTTAGTCCAAGTTTTCTTTTTTCTGCTCTCTCACTGCAAACAAAAATTTGCAAATATGTAAGCTAGACAAGAAACTACAGTGAAGTGAACCCCCACACAGTTCTGGGTTACAGAAGATATCAGCTAAAAGTCTCCAAGCTGCTGGTCAGTAAAGAACATTTTTTGTTTGCTATTACCTCCCAAGCACCAAAAGAAGCAGCACTGCTGACAGTTAATCATTTTCCCCCTGATGTTTTCACTGTATTTGGTGTTACCTGTTTCAAAGAAATCTGAAAAAACTCCAAATTGGATTAATACAAGGAGTAACATCTGTCACAAGTGGTGGCCAGGAGGAAGACATGGCCATCCAAGTCATAGCACATGGCATCTGAACCAAAAGCATACTAGAGCATAAAGTTTACTGATCTGTACATAGTGTTCGGTACACAGATTACAAACGACTCCACTGTATTGGGTTCACAGGCCCTGCAGCTGAGTGTCTTTGCTCTTTCCTATTCATGCATGGCCACTGCTCTGCTTGAGATTCCCTTGTTCAGAGCAGTCATCTCCAGCACTCATGGATGTGCATTGAGGATTCAGTTTTAAAGCTGAAAACACAGCATGTTTAAACAAACAAACCTTAGTCATTAAGGCACGTGCTTGTGAAATAGGACTCTGGTAGAATTAGCACTAACTAGATCAGTTAGCCTGTGTCACTTCATTACCCTGATAACATTTTGCACACCACCTTCTTCCCCTTAATATATGTCCTTCTGAGCCATTTCTATGAAACTGCCCACACTAAAACCACCTACAGGTTATCACAAGTGCTATGGAACGGCTCTAGGTGACATTGTAATATAATTCACATACAGTTAGGGCCCATCTACAGAAGACAATCATATTTTAACTGTATTGGGGGAATAATCAGGTCCCCACCCCAACATTATAAAAATATCAGAGATTTTGCTGTGTTAACTATGTCCCTGAACCATGTTACAGATTTAGGCCGTGTCTAGACTAGAAAAATAGCTAACATTTTTAAACACAACATGCCATGTTTTAAATAACAATTTTAACAGAACTTTGCACTTAATATGGATAGGGCAAGTCTTGTTTAAAATAGGTTAATTAAAATATTTTAAATTCATTTCTAAACACTGCTGTTGATATGTTTTAAAGAGGTTAAACCCTCTTTGTTAAAACATTACCTAACATACTTTGAAACATGACCTCTTTTACTAGTCTAGACTTGAGAAGTGTGTTTCAGTTGTGTCAGGGAACAACTGAACCAGGTCTTTCAACATGGATAATACTATAATGTCGACGACCCCATACATTTGATTTTATTGGATCTCTTGTGACTATAGTAGACATATAAAGACAATTTAGTAAGCTTTAATTTCCCCACACCCTCATCTTTCCACTACCCACCCATCTTTTTCTGCCAATTTTTCTTACATGGGGTCACAGCCAAATCAGATATAGGCTAGGTCCATACTTAAAAACTAGATCAATCTGGCTACATCTGGCTGTGAAAAATTTCTCACCCTGTGCAATGTAGTTTGGTCAGCTTAATCTCTGGTGTAGATGTGGCTAGATCAACAGAAGAATTCTTCTGTCAACCTAGCTTCCGCCTCTTGGAGAGGTGGTTTAACTAATTACACCAAAGGGAAAAACCCTTCCATCGATATTGAAAGCGTCTACTCTATGGCACTATAGTGACACAGCTGCAGCAGTGTAATGTGCACATACCCTATGTCTGCTCACTACTTCTTCCCCATGCCTTCCTACATTTCAGTCGGTGACACCAAAATATTTCCTGGGAGGTAAAGAAAACACCTGCCTCTGCAGTCAGTGCCTTGCTTTGACCTAACCAGTCTTTTTATTTTGCTTTGCTTTTTTGTTCTTCAGGAATTCTTCACCACACCTCTGTCCCCGCTAACCAAAGGGCAGTCCAGATGGGACTCTCAATTCTGCCCTTTCCAGAGCAATGCCCTAAGTGCATCTTTCATTCTAATTCACCAAAAACCAAGGGTTTCACTAGGAGAGTGGTGAAGCACTGGGATGGGTTACCTAGGAAGGAGGTGGAATCTCCATCCTTAGAGGTTTTTAAAGTGCAGCTTGACCGCTCCAGTATTATCAATCATAAATGGTAAAAAAATCATGGACAGGGCCCCACAAAATCATGACATTTTAAAATAATAAATTTGGGATTCTTTTTGTTTGTGAGCCTTCGGGATTCCTTTCTTCAAGCTTTTCTCCACAAGTACAGGAGCTAGAAATTTCCATTTTTTGAATGAAAACTGAGATTTTCACAAAAATCACATGACTCCAGCAGCAGGAGCATTAAGAAAAAACAGCAAAATATTGCAAGTCTCATGATAAAATCATGAGTTGGCAACACAAGATGAGAAATGCTTCCTGCATGGATGAACCTGGAGAACTCCCTGGATCAGAACGATTTTCAGCTAAGAGCAACAAGAGTTTAGTGTTCTGTCCATAATCCCTTCATGCTCTAAGGAGCCAAACTGGGTCCCTAAAGCTGAACTGGAACAGGAAAGTGTGTGTCTGCATCTGAAAATACATGCTCAAGCTTTTCTTGCTACACATTCAGGGCCAGCTCCTCAGCTGTTATAAATCAGTGAAGCTCCAGTGACATACCTCATTGCCAAACCCTTGAACCATCTAGTCCCCCAAATAACATTTCACCCCTGTCATTAAGTATTTCCCATGTATTGAGCAAGGCTAGCAACCTCTTTATATTTTCCCCTATCCAAGAGAGGCCCCAAACCCTAGATAAGGAAGAACCAACCACGCAATTGTTTCCCTGTGTTTTCCCACCACTTAGCAAAAGGGTCCGTTGCTTTCCATATTCACTAGGCTGGAGCCAATTTAGTTTCCTGCTGTGGCACCAATGACTGACAGTTTCACTATGGCACCGGCTAATTGCTGTACAAATCTGAACTTGATAATGTCTTGATTATCTGGTTACATACAACCTGTATTGGTTTCCCTGGAGATCTAACTAGCCAGCTGCCTCGGAGTCATTAGTGAGGTATTTCTGTAGGTACTGTCATGCAGAGCTTCCCTTTCCTCCACCCCTTTACTTTTTTCTTCAAACCCCTCTTCTCTCTGAGCCACTCCCTTCTTCTAACTAGTGTGTAGAGCTGCATGTTTTTGTTTCATGGGAAAATCCACATTGTCTATTTTTTTTCCATTTTGAAATGAACAAAAAAATTGAAAATTCCTATGAAACAAAACACTGGGGGGGGAGGAGTAAGGGGAAATCACTTGAATAACATGTGTTTTAATACAGCCAAATGCAAGGCCATACATAAAGCATGATCACACAAGATGGGAGACAGGACACTGGAATGAAGTGACACTGAGGTTATGTCTACACAGCAGCTGGAAGCGTGCTATCCTGTGTGGGTAGACAGATAGTCTCCTCAAGCTGGCATGCTAAATATAGCAGTGCGGCCATGGCAGCAAAACCAGCGGCTTGGGCTAGCCACCCGCGTACAAACTCCTCCAAGCCTATCTGTACATATCCAGGTGGCTAATCCAAGCCACTGCCTATGCTGCTGCAGCCATGCTGCTATTTTTGCAACGCTAGATCAAGCAGAGTTAACACATCCACCTCCCTGAGCTGGGAAATATGCTCTCAGCTGTTGTGTAGACAAACCCTGAAAAGGTCTTAGTGGTCACGGTAGCTGAATATGAGCTCCCAGTGCAATGCTGTAGCTAAGGAAGTGAATGTGATCCTTGGATACATAAGCATGGGACTATCAAGTAGGAGTGGGGAGGTAGTATTACTTCTGTACATGGCATTAGTAAGACCATTATTAGAATACAGTGTCCAGTTCTGGTATCCATGCTTCAAAAAAATCAGGTGGAAAAATTTGAAGTGTTCAGAAAAGACCTACAAAATTGGAAAACATGACAGTGATATTTAAGAAGCTGGATCTATGTAGCTTATCCAAAAGAAAGATAAGAGGTGACTTGATCATAATCTACAAGTACCTATTCGGGGAAGAGATTTCTGATAGTAGACAGCTTTTTAATCTACGAGAAAAAGGCAATGGTTGGGAACCAAGCTAATACAAATAAGGCACAGCTTTTGGACAGTGAAGACAATTGACCATTGGAACAACTTACCTTGGAATGTGGTAGACTCTCCATTACTTGAAGTCTTTAGGTCAACACTTGATAGCTTTCTAAAAAGAAGTTATGGGCTTGATGCAGAAATTACTGAGTTAGGTCCTATGCCCTGTTTTGCAGGCAGCCTGAGGAGGTGAGCATAATGGTTCCTTCTGGCCTCAAAATGCATGATACATAAGATAAAGGTGCAAACTGGAAACTGATTAAGATATCAGGGCTGCCATTTCTAATTTTATTAAAACTGTCACATGCTCTTCAGTTGCCACAAGTGGTCACTGCCTTACTTTTAGGTCTCTATCAAAAGATGGCATTTTCAAAAGCAGAGTGCCCCCACAGAACTCCCACTGGGCATTGACTCATTACTGACAGAGAGAAGATTGTCACCTACTGATTATTCAACACTGCTTCCTGAATCGCTCACTCTACAGGGCTTGGGGAAGGCTCTCATTCAAGCAGCGACCAACCCATATCTGCTTAGTCTCATGAGAACTGTCAAACTCCACAGCCCAAGAAGAAATGATCTTCACCTGTGTTCCCTCTTACTTCCTATTTCTATTAATTGGGAAATAAACAGTGCCCTACTGCTATCATTGACCAAGGGACTCTCTTCTCATTACTGTGTTCAGCAAAACTATCAAAGAGCTTTTATGAAATCAACACCAAGTGAACTAGTGGACTCATAGGAAGTGGAGCCAGCTCTCTCATTGTATGCCCCAGAAGTATGACTAGTGGTTGCTCCCCAACCACAATCTCATAAATACAACTTTCCATTTTAGAATATGCACGTGCTCAACTCTCCCTTTTTAACCTTAGTATGATCATCAGTAGGATGTTGGGCAAACATGATTATAGCTAAAAGCAACAACTGATCTAAATCAAATGGGGATCACTGCAGGGTAGTGTTACTGAGTTTACAGATAGCAGAACCAAGTATGATGGTGTGGGTGGGAAAGCAGTATGGAGCCTGCTGTATATTGAAAGTGAATGGGCGTAAATGATTTACAGACCCATTTCTCCAAGAGGGAGAAGCTAGTTTGAACAGGTGTGCTCCTCTGCCAGTGCAAACCTGAGCAAGCTAAAGGACACTGAAATAAAAAGTTTCTCTTGTCTAGACAATCCCACAGAATGGTCTGCTCCATTTCAATGTTCAAAGTACAGAGGGCCAGATCCTCAGCTAGCATAAATTAGCATAACTATTAACTTCAGTGGAGCTTTGCTGATTTACACACCAGCTGAAGATCCGGGTCAGAACATTCAGTTGTCTCTTCTGCATTTCATTGGGTCCAACTGTGTGTAGGTCTGACCAAGACAATAAAGTAAATTAATTGGCTGACTTCATGTTTTAAAGTGCATTGAAAAATATTTTTTCAAATTATTGCTGTGGAAGGGAGCTTTCATAGGTGCCTTCTCTTAAATCCCTTTCACAAATGTTTATAATCAGAGCCCAGGAAGAACAAACACTTTTCCATAGTTTTAGGGAGAAATACTACGGGAAAGCTTGGAAAAGCCTAGTAGGGAGGGGCTTCATGACTTAATCATATACAAAGAGCTTTCCATTGAAATTTCATTGAGACCTGAGAATATTTTTACAGGCATGTGGTGTACACTACTTCTCAGTCCCTCTCCCATGAGTATGCCCAGCACCTCTGAAAATCAGGCTAAAAGGAGTCCAGTTTTTCACCTATATTTTTTACTCTGGTCAGTACTTACATGGGAGATATCCAAAGGAAAAACCTTAGGGCAATATGGGAAGTGGTGCTGATGATTCAATAGGTGACACTCTTTCCACCAAACTCATACCCAGCATGGAAACAGAGTCCAAGGTGCTGCTGGAGTTACCTCCTCTCACATGAAACTAAAACTGACTTCCTGACCTCATGTTATTAAAGATCCTCTCCTAATTCCAGAATCCTGGAAAAATTCCAATATAAGTATGTGACACACTGTACCCCACGTAACCCTTATGGTATGATTTGTGTATCATTCATGTTCACCCTTGTAGTGTAACACTGTACTGTCTAATGCAAAGTATGTCATGGAAGGTGTTTTTGGAATGCTCATGACACACTGAACATTATTGTTATGGTGCCATGTTTCCTGCCATGTCATGCCTATGTACAGATATGAATGAAACTCTGCTATGTCATAGCCTCAAATGTGTGTCTTGCATGGCTTGAATAAATGCAGATGAACACAAAGCTGAGGTTCTACGCCTTGCAGAGGCATGCATACAGCAACAATGGACTGGCCTAAGCACCTTTGAGCACTTTGGCTCAAGTGGAAGAAATCACACCCATTGCCAGACATGGCTGATCAGGGGGTTGAGGAACTTGTTAAGAGAGACATTTTGATTTTGAGGCTGTCCACTGGAATCCATCTTCGAAGTGACATCAAGGACTGGCAAATCCCCCATGGGAGGAGGCTGGTTGCTAGAGGCATCGCAATCACCTGTGGGTAAGCTAACATTACAGACTGAAAAGCTACTGAAATATTAATCTTAGTTGAGGATGCGAGTTACCTTTTAATTGATTGTGGCCAACTCCTTGACATATTATTAATCTTTATTTATATTTATATTAATCTGATTTATATTCACTTAAAATCTTGCTGTTGTCAATAAACTTGTTTGTTGTATCTAAAACAGTGCATGTGGATTGAGTGTGTGTAAAGACTTCGCTTGGAGTGACAGAGCAATTTCTTTGATAAACTGACAGACAAATGTAAATGAGCTTGCAGGGTGCAGTGTACAACACTGAAAACTGCAATACAGCAGTTCCCAGGATTGCATCTGGGGCTCGGGGTATTCGCTGAGAGTCAATCTCATGAGCGGCTGGACCAGAAATGCTCCTTCACTGGGTAAGGGGCCAATTATTCGCAAGAGGCTGGGCGTGGGTTGACCCAGGAGTGGGTCATTCACACAGCAAAGCGAAGTAAATTGGGGTCCAGGAGTGAAGACTTGGGATGACACAGCTACACGCTAGTCCAGATTGCAGGGGGGTGGGGTGAACGTCACAGAGTAGTTATGCTCTGCCTTCCTAAATTCCAACTTTATGGATTCAATGGGACATTGCTAAAATGCAGCTACCTCAGGGGAGGAAGATGCCATTTTACAGGTCAGGACAGGAAGTGAAGAGGGCAGTCTATGAAATCATTCCATCATCTCTATGTGAAGCCTATAAAGAGCTTAGGGATTCCTTGCAATGAAAGGATCTTTACAGAAGAAAGAACAAAATACCATGCTGCAAAGTTCAAAGACAGACTTTATTTCTGGTCTGCCTGTAGTCCAGTGCCAGTGAGTACATACAAAATTGACAAAGGTCAGCATGAAACCGATGGCTGGGCTGCAGAAATCAGGAAACAAGAAAAATATCAGTATAAGCAAATATTTATTATTAAAAGACTTTTCTTTAAATTCCAACAGACTAATAGTTAAAAAATCCATCACACTAAAACACTCTGTCTACTGTTTCTACATATTGTCTTTGTCAACGTATGTGTCAAAACAGCTGCCTGAATGTTTGGAAGGTTGGTATGTTTTATGTATTAAAGTTTTATAGTGTGGATATTTTAGTTTTATATATAAATATTGGTTTAAACAGAAAACCGGAAGCTTTAAATATGAGACAGGCCAATGATTTCAGGAGTGAATGAGACCTCAGTTAACAACTTGTATCCTTCGTTAGCATCTTTGTTTGCTTTCCTTGATGTCAGTTCCTCCAAAAACAGTACATTTTAACTCAGAATTGTACACTTCCTAATGGACTGCAAGATCAGATTTATTCTGATAAATTTAAGTGACACACTTACATTAGAAACCCCTATTTTCGAGGGTTTCAAATTCACTATGTAGACGTTTGCTCCTGTCTGAAAATTCTATACATCTCCCCTTGGATAATTGCACATAATTCCCATAAACACTGGAGGAGCCACACCTAACACTAGCATTATGAGGTATCATAATGGGACCACTTTGCTTCTGCAATGAAGCACGCTCTTCAGCTAAAAACTGCAAAAAATCCATGGACACTAAGAAGCCTACAGTTATCATAGTACTGTACGTGCCAGCCCCATGGAACTTTCACAGCAACAGCGGGGATAGAACACACATCCTCCTCCTGTAAAAGCACATACACCACTCCACTGAGCTAAGGGAGAATCTCTTTTTAGGTGTTAACAGTATAGCATCTATGACTCATACTTCAGTATTTCTGATTTTAGCCAAAGAGAGAAAGACACACACACACATACTCTTTACAACAGCAGTTCTCAAACTTTAACAGCTAGCTTATCACATCTAAAACTTAGAAGTACTTGGTGTGCCACTTTCATAATTTACATTAGTGTGGTTATAATGAGATTACAATTCTGGTACTATAACAAACCAACCTGCACATTATTTGATTGTACTCACATATCACAGTTTGCTATATTACCAGATACTCCAAACTCCTAGCAACACATATAAACTCTGCTTCACGAAGTGTAAAATGAGGATAATAATTATTTATGCACTTCAGAGGGGTGTTTATGATGATAAATCCATTGATTGTAGATCATATACTCTAAATATTTTTAATAGAGCATGGGACGAAGGACACAAAGGACTGGTAGATTTGCAGTAGGGGATCCGAGTAGTAGACCACAGGAATTATATAGATAGGACTAGAGCTGGTCAAAAAATAGTTGGGAGGCAGAAATCACTGAATTTTTTCCAACTCAATTTCATTCTGCAAGTTTCAAAAAGGAACGATTTTTCTTTATCAATATTTTTCTTGACCATTAAAAATTGAAAATAACCCCCCTATTTTCAAAATGAACAGTCTCCCCTTTTTCCTTCTTTGGCACTGAAAAGCAGGGGGGATAAGAAGCAGCAGAGAAAGGGGAAGGAAAGAACCAAAGACATAAAAGACGCCAAAAAAAGAACGTGTGTTGGCTTACACTTTTCTTTTTTTTTTTTTTTTGGACAAAAGGTTTCAAAATTATTTTTCCCCCAAAGTATCCATTTTTTTTTCAAAAGTCTTTTTTTAAAACAAAAAATAAATACAATAAGGTGTTTGAACAATTTTGACCAGATCTAGAGAAAACATGAAAAGAAAGGCCTTAGGGGGTTGCAAACTACCCCTAAAATATAAATTCATTTTCCACAAGTACCTTGGAGCAGGCCTTTAATCCTCTTTGAATGCCCAATTCCCATTGAAGCCAATGAGACATTTTCTACTGGCTTCTATGGGAGCTAGATTTGACCCTTAGTGGGAAAGGGGCAGTAGTAAGTACGCAGCTAGTCCGAAGTGTCCACAAAAAGTGCAATTTAGTGATTTGATTTTACTACAAAACATGTTGATGAGCTTTTAGTTTTTCAAGAGTCCTGCATTGTTACCTTGAGTCTCCATCTGTACTTGAAGAGCCAGGATTTCCAACCTTGTTTCAGAATTTCCTAAGCTTTTGTTCCTTTAAGTCTGGTTCTCAGGTGTTATTTGCCACCTTTTCCCCCCACTTTCACACATATGAACAACAGGCAGTATTAAAATGATAAGACCGTCAGGACTAAAGGGAAAAAACATTTTCTCTAAAAACCTCCTATTTCAGTCTTCCAAATGCCCTGTAATTGAGAAAAACAAATACATATTACATTACTGTGATTAGCGTTGAGTGAAACAAGCCGCCTTCCTCTGTTTCATCTGTGTCTTTTCATAGAGGACTAAAATAAACTGTTTTCTACATACAGAATAGGTTTGTGCAGGTTCTTTCTGTATGAATCCAGTCAGCCCACACCCTAGCTGGAGGGCAAATTAACACATTAAAAATGTGTTTCTGAAACCTCTGTCACTACTTATCTTTAGAATAGGGCTGTCCCTGAGTGCTGCTAGGTCTTTTCACCATCCACACTGTGAGGCAGAGAGATAGAGGAGAGGCCCTTACCCTTTTGTTCCCCGACCCATTGCAGAGACTAGGACAGAACAGCTCTCATCACAATAGCCTGTAGAACTTGATGATCTGGAGCTACAGCAGTAACCAGGCAAGTGTTCAGATAGTCCCCAGTTTGTAGATTTGGATTGTGATTTGTGTTTTTGATTGTATAGGCATTAAGGAGAGTCTTCCCAGGAAGGAAGTTTATGGTGGTGCAACCGGACCCCCTGGACAGGAAATCCAGAGAATGTGTAGGTTCCAAGCAGCCTTTGCCAGAAAGGCTGCCTTCACTTAGCAGAAGCCCCAAGTAAGTGCAAAAACATCACTTTCAGGGCTATCCCTACTGCCTCATGAGTGAGTCCAATTTTGACTGTATGAAGTTTAAGTTGCCAGCAAGACATGTAGGTGACGCCAGACACATAGCCCCCAGCCTGGCTACACACCAGATGATCTGCCCCAAAATCTTCACAAGCTGCACTGCTTTGTCGACTAGCTCAAGGCAACTCTTGCACATCCACAGAAAGGTTAATCTCTCTCACTAAAACACACTCTGTTCTAACTCCACATCCTCAGTAATTCACTTTGAAATGGAACCCACAAAACCTTTTGGTCCTGATGCCCCGGCTAATGGCCAACCCACCAGAAACATTAACTTGGCTTAATCAGAACTGGCTGTAAGGACTAGGTTTCATCTCCAAAGCCGAAGGAATATTTCATTAGGCAGAAATTTCACTCAATTCAAGTTAATCTCCAGCACTGTCACCAAAAAATGGTCTGCCAAATACATGATACTTCCAAAATGCAGTCTCCCTGATGTTTTATTTAAAATTGTACAACAATAAATAGCAGACAGCGCTTTAAACACTCATCTCCAGGAAAACCTTTTATCCCATCCCAGCCAATTCCTCATAACTATCATCCATCAGACACTGACTCTGGATTTTTATCATCAATTTGAAAAGATTTTGTAGGTTGTATCTAATTTCCTTTTTCACTTTGCCATTCAAATAATCTTTTCATGCTGGCAAAAATGGGGAGCAGGGCATTCCTGGCTAAGACTAAAGATCTTGGACTGTTTTGTTTATGTGAACCTGCCTTTCATTTTCCCAGAAAAAAGTGAATTCAAAGTTAAATTTACAAATGTTGTTCCTTTGTGCCAGCAGCAAGAAGTTTTTCTCAAGGCTCTGTTTGTAACATCAGCAACACTACCTAGATCAAACATTTGAGGAGGAAGTTTGGCTGCCTAAGAAGGGTTTGGCTCGAATGTGAGTAGTCTGGCTTTGCAAATTGCTGTGCCCCTGTGTTCTTTATGACAGCAGCAAGGTGCGAAACATATCAGAGAGTTAACAACTCGGTGATGTGGGATGATTCACATGTGTAATGAAACTGACGCTGCTTTTCTTATCGCTAACACTACATGCTATTGTTAGCAACTTTTATACTGTATTGGAATACAACAGTAAGAGGAAAATTGGTCCTAAATTTGATGTATACTTGTTTAAATTCATATAAATTTAGTCACATTGCCATAAATATCAGGCAATACCGAATAACTTCCACCACATGGTGATGGAAACCACATTATCTAGTACATTACATACTCCAGATTTCTTATATTAAGGTAGCAATTAGGAAACTTTTAAATTCCTTAAACAATAATATTAAGGCAATGGCTTCTATGTCATAAAAAACATGACTTGTTGGGTGAGGCAAGGAGTGTCATAAAAATGCACAGGGCCAGAATTTCAGCTATTGTAAATCAGTGTAGATCCATTGAAATTTATGAAGCTATGCTGATTCACGCCAGTTGAGAGTCTAGTCGACAATCTTGTCAATTGGTTAGCTCACTTCTGAGCAAGTGTGGCTCTAAACCTGTCGAAGTTATCAAAGTATTGGGGTAGTCTTTTTAAAAAAAATTACTTTAAACCCTGAGGTCCACAGCTAACTTGCATAAAATGGAGAGAAAAAGGTGAGTGAGGCAATATCTTTTATTGGACCAATTTCTGCTGGTGAAAGAGAAACTACAGACCTTCTTCAGAGAAAAGCTCTATGTAAGCTCGAAAGCCTGTCTGTTTCATCAACAGAAGTTGGCCCAATAAAAGGTCACCCACCTTGTCTCTCAAATATCCTGGGACTGAGGCTGGGTCTTCACTGACAGCGGCAAATTCGCCGCCGTCACATCGATTGTTCTGGATCGACTAAGCGGTCTGTATAGACACGCTCAGTCGATCCAGCAAGTGACGCAGGAAAACCACCTTGGTAAGTGGCGGATTTATGTCACTTGCGTATCTCCCGTCGACTGCCGCCAAATCGCAAAAGTAAGTGTAGACCGGGCCTGACTCAGCTACAACAACATTGCATAAAATGGAGCAGATTGCACCTGTCTTCATTTCCACACACCACTTAACTAACACACACACACACACACTTATCTCCAAGTATAACAGCTACAGGTGCTCAAATCTAATGTGCACAAAAAGTTACGGTAAAAGAGGCTTAGAAACAGACTATTAAACGCTGTGAGTATTGCTGCAGACAATCACAATGTATTTCAGTTGAGTACAATTTCACTTATAAGAACTGAATACTGTTATGTTGGGGGTTGGGCAAAACCTCTCAGAAGCTGGTGAGCATACCAGCCACCCTTCATTCAGGAAGAAAGTAAGAAGCAATTATGCCGTTTTTTAAGTAAGAACACAAACAATAGGAGCAGGGGTCCAAAACATGGGCCACATGCAAAACTAGAGTAGGGTTTGAGCCATGCAGTCTGAGGGGGTTTTCCCTGGAGTCTGAATGCAAATGCAGGGGACTGGGTATTGTTTGATGGGAAAAGTGAGGTGGGGAAAGAGGGAGAGAGAGAACAAAGGATAGAAAACACAAGAGAAGCTAACAGAAAGAAGACAACAAAGAAGCCCCAGAGAGACAGCCAGAGAAGCATTTGTAGCATAACCTTGAGAGAGAGAGTTTTTGGGTAGAGTGTTGCCTAAAAAGAAGCTTGGAACTGTAAGCAAAGAAACTGTCTCCAGTTTGATTCCTGCTGTGTTCAGGGAAACAGGACTTTATATACATTCTCTGTAAATAAAACAGGATTGCATCAATGAAATACCTTTATCAGTTTTTTAGTGTATACATGGAAAGGGAGGCGAGTCAAGACAGGCGGAGGAGAGAGGGGTCAGACCTAGTTGGCACTGGGATGCACATAATCCCCCTTCAACTCCAAACAAGATATTAAGAAAAGTTTATACAGAAGTAAGTATTCCCAAACTCAAATATCCAAAAACCATGAGATTAGGTAAAAATAAGAGATTTGGTATTTTTATTTGCCTTCTGCTCTTTGAGCCTTTAGGGGGCACTGGGTCACATTTTGAAGCTTTCTATATAGCCATGAAGGCTAGAAACTTACTTTTTCTTTAAGAAAGAAAGTTGGACTCATCACACATTCATTTGACTTCAGGAGCTGGGGCTTTCACGAGAACAATCATCATCATGAGAGTCATGACAAAATCATAAGAGTTGACAACACTACCAGGGGTTGCCAAAGGGCATCCTGTGGGCTAGCCAGGGCTCATAGAATTTCTACATTTGTGGTGGTCAGTAGCTGCTCTCATTTCCAATATGGACTTTTGCAGATGGAAGATGCTATGTTACATGCAAATTATTATTATTGGTGTTAGTAAAAACAAGGCGGTGTAACACAGGGAAGCTACAGAGTCCAGCATGCACCACTCTAGCCCCATTCAGGCAGCTCACTTTCATGCTAATCCTCTACGATGAGGACTGTCTGGGTGAAATAAACTTTCTGGAAGATAGTACCATTTGCTATGCTCTGCCCAGATTGTCCCTTTCTTCTGCAAAAGCAGCGCTTGGGGAGTTTGTACAGGGGAATCTCTATAAGGGCAGCCCCTTCGCCCCCCACCCCCGCTTCTAAACCTGACAGATTCCTCAGAAGCAACAGCCATCTGTGCGGATTCCCCATATCCAACAGCAACTCTCCGCTCTAGCACCCAAATCCTGCCTGCTGGAATTCTCTCTGCGTGGAGAGGCAGGAGCGGAATATAGCTGGTGGCTGGCTCTAATGAGCTCCATGGCCTCCCTTTCCCCTCCCCCTCAATCAGCTTTTATTACACTATTTCCTCTTTCTTACTGTTGAAAAATGAGCATTACCCTTTGGTTCCTTCTAGTCAGCTCATAAATGTAGCCCATCTCCTCCCCCACCACTGTTATCCCTTTAGTTACTGAAGGAAACAATACTTGACTCACAGTGAGAAGACTTATTTCCAAAACAGTTCTGGGAAATAAATGCCACCATTCTGCTTCTAATCTCAGTAATGAGCTCTGTACAGTAAGATCCATACTAACTTCAAACTAGGCTGGCATGTAAGAAAGCGAAGCTCCACTTCAGCAATGTGTTTAAGCACATGCTGAACTTAAAGCATGTGCTTCAGTGCTTTGCTGAATCAGGAACTTAAGTACTGTGAGCCCAACCAGCGCTTCAACAGCTACCTTCTTTTTACAGTTTGATGCTAAAAACCATTGCCTGAAGACAACAGTATCCGAAATCCACATATCATACAGTCATTAAGATTTGCATAGCGATGTTCACAGTGAAGTAGATGTCAGACTCTGCTCTGCCCTAAGTTTCTCAGCTTTTGTTTACTCTTTTCTATGGGGATTTTTTTGCTTTGTTTTTTGTTGCTATTATAATATTTTGTCTTCATTCATCAGGTGAGTCTTGCAGTCTGATTTGAGAACAAGAAAAAAAACTGAGAGAACAAATTGGAGTTTTTTCTCCTCCACTGCTCCATTTCGCCAACAAAAAGGCAGATTTCCCCCTCACCTATCCCCACCACCAGAGAAAGGTCAGTAAGTGCTCCATTCCCTTTGTGAGGCAAGTAAATAAGCCAATAAGCACTTCTTTTTCTAGATGAATTGTGAATGACTGGTAGTTTTTTCTCTTCATGTAACATTTCCAAAATCAGCCAAGCAGCAATTAAATATATTCAGTTTCTCTGTGAAGCTCAGAATAAATTTATTATATCTATACACACACCCGGTGTTACATTTGATTTTACTTGTCCCCATCACTTGTAATAATCCTTTTCTTATAGATATTGACCCTTTTTCATTAGAAATCAGAGTGGTCCTTTCCCTCCTCCAGTTTATTGCTGACGCTTCAAATTAACATGACCACTCGTGTTTCCTTTCTTCTTTATGCATCCGTGTGAAAGTGAGCCCTGGTTTGGGAATGTTTTTAAAGGGACTGTGAGCCAGCAGAGGGAGCATCCGAGTAGCTGATAGCTCCCACATTATTATTTATATTGCAGAAGCGCCCAAAGGCCCCTGAAAGATATACTGATTCAGCAAATCGTGCCAGAGATCACAGCCCAAACCTGTTCCTGACTGGCCCCATCCACTTTCTGGGCTTCACCAACCAACTGCAGTTCTTCCTCTGATTATGGTTTCCAGGTACCCACTCCAGGTGCCTTTTCCAGTTCTTGGGAACCCAAGCAGTGAATCCATCTCCAAAGCAGAGGTTGCCAACAAGTAAAGTGTTTCCAGGGAACACTACCATCAAAGCAACAGGAAGAGTCCAAAAGCAGGGACTGCAGCTAGATGGCAGAGTGGTGGTTCTGCTGCTGAAGCTGGCAGTTGAAAGCCCAGCTCCCATAAATCAGGCCAAGTCCATTTTATCTGCCATGTTTGAAGCAATTTTACTCAGCAATAGAGGAGCATAGAATGATGCAGAGTAATTCAGCTTGCGGCTGGAAATAAATCAATCAGATACTGCAAAAAAGGCTAATTAACTCTTTCCTGTGTCTCTGGATAGAACACAAAAAAACCCCACACACAGGGTGCTCAAATTATTTGGTGGGTCTGACAAATAAATGAAAGAAAACCCCACAACATTTGGAGCAAAGTCTGACAGTCTGTCCATAAGCCGTCTTCTATCACACAGAGGCCGGTACTCACCAAGCACATACCACAGTATATATTACATACATAGAACTGCTTGCAGTGCTGAAGTACAATGGATCAGGAACATTGTCAAGGTTGATAGTCCTAAAATTAGATTTACTCTCTTTGTTTTAGTTGGCAGACAAGTGTGTTGCACTCTCTCTCCTCCCTGGGGAGTGAGCAACATACTGAAATTGGCAAGAATCTTGTTCTCTTTAAATACCCTGCCTGCTCTGTGAGCAAAGCAGAGGGACAGTGCGGCTTCCACAGGAATGTCCAGATCTAGCAGCGTGCTTGCTATTTGTGCATTGCCCAGTGGAATCAGGCTCCTCTGCAAGCTTCAGTTTAAAAAGCCGATAGATGTGTCAGGAACAAGACGTGTATTTAGCAAAGAAGTTAAATTTGGATCCTTTGATAATGTACAACAGGATGTACAGCTCCACAATGGCCAGCAGAATATATAGCTCATTGGGCCTCATTCAGTGGTACCCTGTGCTTTGTGTTTACACCAGTGCAAATCAGGTTCAAAATGTTGCCACTCTCATGTACTAGCATTTTACAGCCACTTTTGCTCTGGTGTAAGAGACTACATAATGTGCAGAGCAGTGGAGAATCAGGCCACTCAGCAGAGGCATTGCACAGGCATAACACAGATGCTTTTTAAAGCTCACAAGTTATGGGTTTGTTTTAAAGAAAAATGCCTAAAGCCTAGTCCTCCTAATTGTGTAATAATCTGCAAACTTCAATAAACAAAGGGGCTTGATTTAACTTCAAGTTTCCAAGGGGCTATTAAACAAAGTTAGCACACACAAGAATGTGATTTTTCAGTTTCCCCTTTAAGTTGAAGCAGCACAGAAAAGCAACAGAATCTGGGAAAGCTGTATTCCTAATGCATTCCTCACCCCCTCCCCTTGCATTTTATTACATTCAAACAGCCAAAGGGGGTCTCTTTTTAAAAATGTGTGGATAAACATGTGCTTTGGGCTGAGTTTACCCGTGTTACAGTCCAGAGTTAATTTTAGTAGAGAAGGTCTGAATGCTGGCAGACCCTTACTTATCACATGGCTAGTGGGTGCTCTGCTGGACTTACACTGGAGACGGCCCCAAAGCAAAAATAAAATATGTACAACCCTGAACTCCCGGGTGTTTGAACACTGCATCCTGATCCAAATTTTGCAGACTAAGCCCATTTCATGATAAACCCAGGTAACACAGACTTGGTCTGAAGAACCACTCATCTTTCCTGCTTTGCTGTTGTCCACTATTAAAGCTTGATATTTGTTTTTTCTGTATTCTCCAACCTCCCCTGAGAGGTCTTTGATTTACACCCTTTGGGATTCACTGGGTTAGGTGAGAAAAGTGGAAGTGTGGAGGGACTCCAGTGAAGAAAAAGTTCTTGTCAAGGATACTAGTAGACAGGTAGTATTTGTACAAAAATTGATGTTTCTCTGGTACTATCCAGGATACCCGCAGCCTGTCAGACATGATTTTCATTTACACTAAGGCCCCTTTACACACTCCTTGTGTAGAACTGCTGTGTGTGCTACTGAAGAGATTCAATATTCCACTCCAGAGGCAGCTGCATTTAAATGGCAGATGAACTGATATACAATTACCATAGAGCTTTATCTTGCAGTATAAGAAAAAAGGTACAGACAGCTTTTATACATGGGGCCAGTCCTGCAAGCCCGTTACAGATGTAAATCACTCATTAACTTCTACCTAATGGGTCTAGTTATAAACATCTAGATGAGATTTAGTAGAGTTATGTGGGAGAATTACTTTTTCAAAGAGCTTGTAGAAGACATTACATTAGTATCAGATTTTATGAATCATCATCTTCATGGTGTGTGTGTGTATGTGTTTTCACTTTGCACTGGGACTCACGCCCCTGTCCTTTTAAAGGCAAATTCACTGCTGAAGGCCATGGGGAAAGCATAAATGTGCTGACTGTAAATAGGGCCCATACACCAAGAACCCAGCCAGTTCTTAGTGGGAGAACCGCAAAGAAAGGTGATCTCTTTGTCTTTCATGGTATTTGTTTAGCTAAACAAAGTTTACAAAGCTTGTAGAGAATTATTTGGCCGGAAATTTGAGCTCCGAAGCTTCTTCATCTCACTGAGACCCACCTTTCTCCTGAGCAAGAGTAGTGGTCATAAAATACCAGAAAGTATCCGCTCCCTAACCTGTTTCTGAACATTAGCGTAAGAACCATATTTACTGAATAGGATCTGCTTTGTTGCAGAAAATTAGCTAGTGTCCTGTGGTATCTTACCAACCTATTTGTAATAACAAAACATATCGCTTGTTATTATACATTTGCATGGTTCATAGCTCAGTACCCTACTGCTTGTATTTATTCATTCATTCTGATTTATTTTGGCTAAGAGATATACTAAGACCTCAAGTTTGTGTGTTTTAAATACTTGCCCATGACCCCACTATTAGTACTTGTGTAGTACAGCTGGATTCTTGCACTGTTCACATGAACAGTTGAATTCAGTTTCCCCTAGGAAGGATATGCCAAAGGCTCATCCATGCTCCTCTCAAAGGCTCAAGGCTGTCAGACTATGTATGCTATCTCTAAAAAAATGTAGCTGAAATCAAGCAGGATAGGGCTGAGGAAGTCTCCCAACAGAATCTCTGCACTGAAGCACAGAGGCAGAATAGCTAGGGAAAATACTGTTTCCTTTATTCTAACAAAGTTCCTTGTGCAGTGTTAAAAGAAAGCAACGCTTTCTGCTGCCTTTACCATCCACATAAGAAAAAGACAGCCCCTGATTTTGTGCACTTATTCCTCCCAACCCTCAATGTCTCTTCAGTGCCCAAATCTGTTAATATTGCTTCCTGAAAAAAAATCAATGGGGTCACTGCAGATGGACATGGTGTGGTCGCTTCCTTTCCCCCTCCCCCATCCAAGAGGAAGTTTATATCTTTATAGCTCCCATTCCTGCCACTCCAGGAGCTGCCCTTATAAAAGATACTACAATATTCTAGAGATGAGTGGAATTCCTTGGCTCTATCCACTAGACAACAATTCAAGGCTCCTGGGTTTTATGCCCAGTTGTCAAGGACTAGCTGTGTAACCCTGGGCAAGTCACTGAACTTTCTTCTGTTCCCCAGCTATAAAATGGGAATAATTGATAATAAATTAGCATATTCTGCCTAAACAACACAATACTTCATTAACTGACAGAGAGATATGAGGTCTAACTAATTGAGGTTTAAAAAGCATCCTGAGAATTGAAAAATATTAGTATAAATTGTAAATGATGGGGTTTTGAACAGTAATTACACTGCAGTCTTTGGAGTTGTTACATACACTTGTGGTCCCAGTTTTGAATAGCTTACATGGCAGCATCTTGTGCTCCTATTAGACTGTACTAAGATTCCACTATGTCCTATGAAAACAAGCTCTCGATCAAACACAGCTTCCTGAAGCATCTTAGGGTAAGGCTCAGACTAAGCCTATTTCATCTTCCCCAGAAAGGAGGGAAATGCTCTCCCAGACCTTCACTCCACATCTGTAACCAACCATGGCACTGTCAATCTTTGCTTACTCTGCCAGACAATAAAGCTTAAGTGCTTTGAAATGCCTGCAGATAGACTCACTTTGTTTGCTGTCCTCTCACCTCACGGTTCCTGTGAGCTGGATCCATTTGCCCCCCTTTTTAGTAAGAGAGGGTGTTAAGAGCTAAAAACTAAGTGTGGCAGCTTACCATCAGACCTCCCTACACACATCCCCAACATTTGAACTTAAAGTAAAAAGGTAAAAAATGTAAGGAAGTTAAAACACAGTGACAAGACATTCATCTGATGGGAAGCAGGCGAGTCTGTCAACCAAGTCAAAAGGTGCGGTAACAACGGTTCTCTTCTTCTGATTGCAGAGGCACACACACACAGGTTGATTTCTTTTTTTTTTATTGGCCCCCAGAAATATTGGTGTTATCATGTAGCTGACAGGACATCCTATAGCAAACAATCCTGCATTAGCCCAACAAGGAGTGGAGAAAAAAAACAACACCTAATAGAATTAGTTCCCTCTGCCTCTCCAATATGAATAATCAAAAATTATTTCAGTCTGGGTAATTTTTATATTAAAAAGAAAAAAGACAGAATGAATAAATACAAAGTCTTCATGAGAGAAAGACAGAAAAACAGTGTGCTACTCACCTACCAGCAGCTGCCAGTTGGGACTAACTCACAGAGAACAGGCCCCTCTTTTATCTTAAGGTACAGCACATAAAAAAGTTCCAAAGCTAAATCTTCCACATAAAGATCTTTTCCCTCTCTAATCTCTACCAACGTGCAACATTTAATTAATTTTTTATGGGAAGTAGTATAGACAACAACAATACACTATGCTAGGAAAAGGTATTTTGGGTTGCTTTTTTTAAGTTTAAAAATTATTTCAACCAGTCCAGATTCTCACCCAGTGTGGAGAAGGCAACTATCCTTGCTGAAACAGTTATTAAACTTGGTTTGTTTTACATAGGTTTTCAGCAGAGTGTCTCTTGTAATGGAGACAGAGCCTAAACAGGAGATAAAGATTAGTGTTTCCTATATGTGATCTGCCAAAATTAATTGTCAGTAAGTGGTTTAATATGTACAGAAAGGCCTAGCTAGTTGTATGTTTCTGCTAACAGCACAAAGAGGAGCTTTTGCAGTGAGGAGAAGAACTGAGCATTTATAACACAAGTGTTGTACCTAAACCTTGTGAGTGTTACCTATACAGTCCTGAATTTTTCCTTCTTCTGGAGTCCCCTTGCTTTCCAGGGATATATCAATTCCAACCGCAGCAGAAAGATCACTAAGCTATTGCTGTGTTGTTTTTAGTCCTGACCACCCAAGGGAGTTGTGTCCACTAGTGAGAACATATGACTGAGAATTAATTATTCTGGTTTCCGGTCCCAGCTCTGTCATTTTGTCATGTTAACTTGGGCAAGTCTCCCCATTTTTAAAATGGGAATAATCATCATCGGATTCTTACAGTACAGTCTTACACGGGTGTTTTGGGACTTCGATTCCTAAGTTATTTAGGTGCTTTTCAAAACTTTACCCTAAGTCCCATAGAAGCCCTAGGGCCCCACACAAATTTTTGGGGCCCTAGAACAAGATCAGAAACTGAGCCCCCTTCCCGCCCCCACACTTCCAAAAATATTACTACTGAGAGGAGGCGGTGATGAAGAGCAAGTCCTCCCCACACTCACCCCCACAGCAGCAGCTCCTGTCCCAAGGGGCTGGGCCTGGCTCCCTACTCTGAACATTGCAATATGGTGGGCAGGGTTGCAGCACCTTTCAAGTTTGGCCCGGCCACCCCTTCATAGGTTTGGGGACCCAGGGCAAACTGCCTCCAGCTCCTCTGGGCAGCCCTGCCAGTGTGCCATTGACACTTAATGGCACTTAGACTGCCAAATGATTCAGCTACTTTTGGAAGTCTCCCCATGGTGTTTGAGATACACAGAAGGTTTTCTATTGGGTTAATGTTTATAGAAGAGGGCCTGGGTCTCACTCTGAGATCCGTGCAGGCAAGCCCTGGCACTCTTGCAGTGCTTATTTCTCAATTGGAGTCCTAATTAGTACAGAAAACCTCTGATATTTGTCTTAAAAAAAAAAAAAAAAAAGCACACACCCAAACCATGGGCCACCTCCTGCTAAATATACAGAAACCCAATGTAAGATTCCCGAACAAGCCATTATAAGCAAGAACTGGACTATTTTAATCATCACAGGCAGCAGTAGAAAAAAAAGAAGAGGAACAGGTTTACATTTATCCTTCCAGAACCAAATTCAATGCAGTGTATTGAAATACAGCTTAAAACACATTTTTCAAACAAACACTTCATGAACTTGCTAACGAAATAACAGATGTTCCAGTCAAACATGCAACCAAATCAATATACACATTAGCTACATTTGAACTAACCTAAAACCCTGAGCAGTGAATGACATAAGCAACAGAAGAAGAAAATGTTAAAAGCATGCAAGGCCAGGACTTTACAGCATTCTGTTCTTTTAAGGACTTTAAATAAATCTATTGTCTATTCCACTTGATGTTAAAGGCTGGTTTGTGATTTGTGGTCATGAAAGAATTTAAACGAACAAAAAGTGAGTCTGCAGGAGTCAGGGGAAAATTGGGGGTTAAGAAGCAGAAGACAAAAAACCAAACCCCTACATACACACAGTCCAGAGAGAATTACATCAGTTCTCCTCCCAGTTTTATTTAAAACAGACATGTCATCAGTCACAGAGCTGTGGTTAGTGGAAAATATGAGTGTAGCTTCAATGGAGTGCAACTGCATTTAAAAAAAAAAAAACCCACTTTGTTCAGTGCAGCAGAGCTTGGCTGCTGATGTGGTGGAAGTGGCAGGTTTGTATGAAATCCTAATGCTTCAGTTTACAGGATGGTCCATTAACAGAAAGCCTGTGGATGAGCAGCATAGCTATTTTTGCAATTTGGCACCACTTAGGTACCTACCCATCCTGCTTCAGTAGCCAGGGTGATGCAAAAGCAGTATGGCATAACTGAAATGCCTAGCCATCCAAAGGATAATTGGCTCATTAATCAAACCACTCTTCTTTTAGAAGCAATTACTTAGACTGAAAATATCTCAGTTTTGACTATAGGAACAAGCGCCGTGTAAAACTGTTGTGAAACCAAAACTACCCGATTTCAGGTTAACACTGAAACTGAACTAGTTGGGTTTCCTTCAGACATTTCTCTCCTCCCTCCCTGGCCTGCAAACCTTTCAACGAAGCCAGAGTCAAAATCCTCTCTAACTAGGTGGGAATCTTCCAAAGCCCAAGTGTTACTGGTTCATTTTGGGTTCAATGGAGGTTTGCTGGGAAGAGTCACATGGGTGTTTATTACATGGCAAATCTTCTAGGTCCCTGATTGGATAAGCCTACCTCACATGATGCTATCCATTGTGCCATTTGTGGTTTGGTCCTCGCAGAGAAGGGTTGTGTTTCAGGGTTGTGATCTCAGTATTGCCATCTGAGCATTCAAATATCATGAGCCAGGCTCAAAAAAAACACCAAACAAAAACAAAACAAAAAACCAAACCAAACAAAAACACACAAACACAAAAAAAAACTAACCACACCACACCCACACACACACCTAACCACACCACACCCACACACAAAACACCC
>ML675614.1:30944905-31041539 GCA_007922155.1 Mesoclemmys tuberculata | reverse complement strand
TTTTGATTTGCCATCTGGCCTTGGAGTGATTTAGGGTGGAAGGGTGTCACATTTTCTAACTTTCCTCCACAACCAGGAGGGCTAGAAACTTGCATTTATTTTGAGCAGAAAGTGGAGATTCTCAGCTCATAACCTGATTCCAAGAGCTGGGGCTTTAAGGGGGGGGGACAAAAACAAAAAAAACCCACCAACCACCACAAGGTGCAGGACAGAATTTTGAGCACTGGCAACACTAGGAGTGCTGTAATTCTGCTTACAGACACACTCAAAACATTTTGGGACCAAAAAAGTCACCACCAGCATGAGTGCTGCTCCATTGAAGAAAACGGTGTGTCGTGCTAATGCCAACAGGCCGTCTGGCCCTTAATCATTATGGGTTGAACCATGACTGGGCATAATGGGAAAAGGTTTCTTGCACCAGTGACAGAAGGGGTAAGGAGGCAGGAGCTGACCCTCTTCATTTTCCAGCAGACCTGGCTGGCATGCAGCACCCTCTCAAGGAAGCACACTATTCCTTCCGTCATGGTACCTTGCCTCATTGCCCCCAGGAGAGGCCTGGGCGCAACAGGCATAGTCTGGCTATCTGTGTCAGTAATGAAGAAGGCTGGCAGAGAGTGGCAGAACTGAAGGAGAGGCTTTTATGGAGGATGGATTTGGCCTTCGGCAAAAATTCCAGTAGTATTAGCTCTTTGGGAAAGGGACCATCTCTTCCTGTATGTTTGCACAGCCTGCAAAGTGGGGCCTTGATCCTGATCGGGGCTTCAAGGTACTGCCCTAATACAATTAATAATATTCCATCTTTCTGGACAATGGGAATTATTAAAGTTTATCATCATCATCTATGTTATGCTTTGCAAGCCAGAGACCCCTCACTATTCAGTGACACATAAATACATACAATAGCAGCAGAGGCCTGGTTATTCTATTCTCAGCGTGCATGGGGTGGATAATGTTTATATCACCTGATCCGTAACAATCGCACCAGTAACAAAGAGGGTCAGGAATAGCAAAGCAACTCCTCATCCCCAAATCCCCAGTGCACAAGGCACTCAGATTATAGTGGCAAGGCCAGTACCAAAACTATTGAAAGAAAAAAAATTGCAGAAAGAATCAACGTTTTCAATGGGCTGTTCAGTTCAGGGACATAACACTCTCTTTGTCATAACCAATCCATCTCCTAACAAAAAGAGTCCTACCTACAAATGCCAGCCAACTGCAGCATTAAAGAGGAATCTGAATTGAAGATCTGTAATGAAGGGGAATCAGAGGCTGCAGCACTGGTCCAGTGTGGCAGCTGCTGCTGGGACTGTAGGTAACGCTTTCAAAGCTCCTAAAAGATCTAGGAGCCTCAATCTCAGTTTCAAAGTTACCTAATTCTCTTTTGAAAGTGGGACCTAGGCTCTTAAATGCTTGTGATGATTTTACCCTATGTAGCACTGCACCTTGCAGCATTGAGGGGACAGACATAAAGGTGTCACTCAGGGCGACAATCAGGATGACATAAAATCTCCTCAGACACCCAGGAGAAAAGAATTACTGCCCTATAGGGGAAAACCAGCCTTTGTGGAGAATCTCACTTCTACTGAAAGAAAAAATGGTGTTGGGATGTGCAGCCCCAACACCAGCAAATGACATATGTGGACAGGGGGAACAAGAGAACTCTGCCGGCCTCACAGGACTGTGGGGGAGGGATTGCAGCTGCCCAACTCCTGAACACCTGGGATGGATGAAAGATTTGGCTAGACAGCCCACTGGTTCCTGCAAGCCTCTGGAGGCCTGGAGGGGTTGCAGGACACTGCATTCCCCACTAAAGCACAGCAAAAGGTAAGAGATTTGAGGAAAGAATTGGCTTTTTGTCAAAATTATACAGAATTCAGTAGCTGCAGCTGCCATTTACTTTTAGTTTTAGAGATCAGTCACATCCAAAATTGAAAACTCGGGCCACAGAACAACATGATGTGAATTAATAATAATTTATGTGACAGTAGGCATGTGGCCTCGTGATTAAAACCCTGCTTTAGGAGTGATGAGATCAGGGTTCTAATCCCAGTTTTGGGATTGAGATTTGAAAAACTGGCAGTGATTTGCCAAAAGTGGACTCTGATGTTGTGAATCTCGGTTTTTCTGTGCCTCTCTTAGACTCAATTCTGATCTCCCAAAACAACAAATTCACTCCACTGAAATCAATGGCTCCTTTGAATATTTGGTCTTTGCCTCTCGCCTCAGTTTCCCATCTGTACAACGGGGAGAGGATACTTAGCTGTTCCATGGGTGTTATGAAACTTAATAAATATTAGCGACATGCTTTGAGCAGAAGGTGCTGCATAATGCCAAGTATTTTAAACCTCTGTGGCCTACTGTATGTTTAGGATTGTCTGAAATTCTCCCATTGTGCCTGTAGCACCGGTGCAGTCCCATTGGTATTGGGGATTGCTGGGAGGATGAGCAATGAAAGACTGTTTAGCCATCCTGACATCTAGCCTTCATCCAAGCACAGTGACATAAAGCCAGAAATTCTAGGAGATTTGACTATACTGTCTGTGCCACCCAGCATTAGCAATGGTGGGGAACTTGGAAAAAATCAGAGACTATAAAACCACAAAAATTGGCAAGCAGAAATGGGAAAGGTAGCCCCATTAGTGCCTTTAAATTAGATTTTGAAATAGAAGGATATTCTCAATTTGAAACCTAGTCAAAGTACAAAGATATATGATCTAGTTTTGAATATAACAACTGGTGGAGTACAGACAACCATAAAACAAGGGGTTTTTTATATCTACAAAAAAAATGGCCTATTTCACTGCATGCAACACTAAAAGCTTTGATGAGCATCAAGGGACAATTATCTGTAAAATAAAGACTTTTGTATGTCTCGAGTTCCTCATTCTAAATACAGTCTGAGAAGCAGAGGGAAAAAAACGATTCAGGCATCAACACTGACTTGGCCAAAGGTCTCCATATTACAGATACACCACTGTTATATTTTACATGGCATTAGGAAGTGTGGCAGTCATTTGACCTACTAAACAGCAAGCACTTTTGATGCAAGGCCTAATCATCACTTACACTTCGTCACGCCATTTAGCATCAATGATTGCCTGAACTCGTCAAGGAACTATGATAATGTCCTGATTTTGTTTTTGTCAGTACCAATGCAATCCACATTGAAACAAAGCTGTCAAAAACTGTTTTGAGGGCCCCTTTCCTGGGCAACATGTGGTTGGTCCATTGTTGCCAGGGAAGTTTGCATTTTGGCTATAGAGTCACTCTCTCCCCCAACTGGCAGGGCCACAATTTCTTTCTGAGACACATTGTAATGACTGCACTGAAAAAATAAAATAAAATAAAAAAATCAGATGCTTGCGGTCACCTCTCCAGGTTGCTAGATCTGCTATCTTTACTCCTGGTACGTACAGGAGTATCTTGCTCCGCAAGTAGTCACATTAGCCCCACCAGAGTTTCTCTGTTCCAGCACTGATTGCAGGAACACACGACAAACATGGTTTTAAGCCACTATCATATACAGCATATTCTGAAGCAGCTGGAGGCCTGCCTGTCCTCCAGTGTACGTTAGAGCAATCTCAGGGCTGTTTCAGTTTATGCTCTTCTTCCCATGATTCTCTGGGAATTCTAGGAAGCAGGAAGTGTTGTGAGTGTACTTCTTCTACACTTCCCTTCTTCCCCAACACACCATTCCCCTCCCAGCCAACCCCTGATGAGACTGGGAGCAGGGCTGGCATGGGGCCTGTCCCACACCCCTACTCTAGCGGAAGAGTCCCCTTGAACACGGCCTGTTTCCATCCCCTCTATGTCACCAGCATAATATAAAGGGGCTTTAGTGGAACAGAATTGATTGCATTTACTTCACTAGGATTCCTTGTGGAGGATACCATTCAGGGAGAGCATGGGTGACAGAAGGCCTCAAGCATGGTTTCTTTCTCCTCATAGTTCCATAATCGGCTGACATTCAGCACCAGTTGTGCTGGTAAGAAACATCTCCTAACCTCTCAACATTTGGCTTGGATTGTGCAAGCTGTAGGGCCAATGCTAAGTTTCTCAAGTGTTTTTGTAAATGGAATTTAAGCTGGTACTTGAAGTGAGTCATATTTAATAACCTAGAAAATAAAGTGCTCCATTTAGCCACACAACCTGCATAGCCTGGGTGGAGTCAGTGAAAGTTTCCTCCCATTGTATCATCCATGCATCCCAAACCCAAGTGAGAGAGGCCAACCCTTTGAATAAGAAGGTAGTGTGATGTCCTTTCCTATGGACTTTGATTGCCTATGCTGAGTCTGTCATTTAGGGGCAAATGTGGAAGCCAGTTCTAAGGTTACATATTGTTTAACAATGTACTAGACAGAATTCTGTACTGATGACTTCAGATTGACGTCACTTTGCCTTAAATGAAACAAAATAAAATCTTTTTCAGAATTTTTTTTTTGGTGTGTTTGTGAGGACAGAGTGGGGACATGTTCAACACATGAAACTTACAATTAAAAAAATTCTCTGCTTTGTTGGGCTAGAAAGCGTGTTAATGTTTAAATGAGTTAACACAATCTTCAACCCAACAAAAGCAGCTTTTTCATTTTCAGTGGAAATTAATTGAAAACCTCAATTATTCATTTATGTAGAAATCGGTTTGATAGCTGTTAAGCTTTTGAGGGGCTTTTTCCAAAGTACTTTTTCATAAGGCAGTTACACTAAAATCCTGTCTGATGGTTTTGCCAACTCACAATTTTATCATGTGGCAGATATTTGGTGTTTTTATTAAAGCCCTAGCTCCTTGAGTTGGAGACCATCAGCCTTCAAAACAAAAAACAAAAAACACACCAAAGCAAAATGCAAACAAAACCCAACAACATGTCTAGTCTTCAGGATTGCAGAGAAAAGCCAGAAGACACGAACCCCAAAGGCTCAAAAGCCATTAGGCTAATAAAAAGAACCCATATTTAAAAAAAAAAAAAAGTCTCATGATTTCACACAATCTCATGAGATTTCAGCACTTGGAACTGATAATGCGCTAACTGCCTTACTCAACCTACCCCATAGAACATGGTTGATACAATATTGCCCAGCCTGAAAGTCATGAATCAGCTTCCAAAAAAAGCCTTTTTTAAAAGGAGTTTATACTGTGATAGTTCGGTCTGTCTTGGACTTTGAATACCCTCTGCCCATGCCCAGTGTGATTAGCGTTTCTAACTTGGGAGAGTTGACGTTCGATGATTTTGCTGCCCAGCCCCTTGCAAGAGCTCTCACTGGCTGCCTGAGGGAGCAGAGCTTCCGGCTTCTCCCTAGATATCAACATTCAAATTCATTGTGTTCTTCTCCAGCCCCTGCACCCCTGCCTGTTTCCCAGCCTCCCACATAAATTTAGCTACCCCGTGTGCCTTTCTTGCAGCTCCTAGTGATCTTCTCCACACGCAAACCCCTCCCAAAGTCTGGGAGTGCTGCAGCAGGGTCCTCTCCTTTGCATTCCCAGGCTCAGTACTGCAGGGAGGAAGGTGCTAGAGAGGAAGTAGAGCTGTTGGCATCTTTCTATACTCCTCCCTCTTTCCCTTTTGAGAGCTGTGAAGGGGGTGAAGCGCTCTGCCTGCTTCCTGCTGCAGCCCCGATTGGCTGCTCTTTCTCCAGAAGCAGGGAAGGCACCCAGTGAGATGGGATTTCCTCTCCGAGCAATTTGCTAGCAGGCTGGAGCCTCTCATCATTGTGAGCCTGGCAGCAGCCCCCACCAAACTCTTATGACTCTCAAAGAAATTGTGGGAGCTGGTGAGACTGTAACATAATACAGTCAGACATCACACGTACATCATCATCACATTGGTTGTCCTTCCCTGAGTGGGTGAGGCTAAAGTACGTAACATGCAGCCAGGTCAAACAACAACGAGAGGCACGACCAAGCCTACAATACAAGCTTTTTAACCTAATCCAACCCACACAAAATTTAAACTTTAAGTCTGTTTCATTTTTCCCTCTTTTAAGACCCCAAGCCAACAAAAAAGGCAATTAAATGCAACACATTTAGAGAAAGATCAGGCAATAAAGTAAGTAAGTAATAAGTTTGACGAGTAAATGCAGTGACTGTGACAAACTAGTAAATATAAGTATTTTGGGCAAGTTAGGTGCTTGGGTGTCCCCCAAGAGATACAGTACATGAACAGCCCAGGGAAAGACAGGGCCATGGTGGCTTTAAGACACCTTTGCAGGGTGCTGGTATAGCCCACATCACAATTTGGGGCAGCTCTAAATTATAGTAGCCATGCCTGAGCAACCAGTGGCTCACACCACAAACCACAACTGCCCCCAATCCCATAGCAGCATGTACCCTGAGGAGTCCCCCACGGCCCCTGTGATAGAGCTTACAAAGGGGCCTGTAGAATCCCACCTCTGGCGGCCTTGTGCAGTGCAGTGCAGAAGAAATTCTCCCCTAGCTGCTTGAGGGGTTTCTGGCCCCTGTGCTATTGCAATGGGCGATCATGGGGAAGAATTCCTCCAGTTACATGTGCGATGTGAGGGAGTCATCACTATTAGAAGAGTAACTGCCATTTTCTAGCTCACACACACATTTGCATTTTTGTAGAGGTCAGTCTACCATAATTAAGACACCATTACTGCAAAGTCCCAGTGAAGACCATGAAATGCCAAGTGGGTGTGAAAATGAATCCCTTTGCAAGAGCAGGCCATAGTTAATATCATATAGGGCAATATAGCTGTCAATATAGATATTCATATCACACGTATATCATTAGGCTGAGCTGGTAGCACCTCCAATTATTAAGGTGGCCCAAACTATCCCATTATAAAAGCTCTTGTTTTCAATTGCTTATAAACTTTGCCAAACTTTAACCTTTCGGGCTGAATGCTAGGTGCCTACCACAGGCTGAAATGCCTTGGAAAATTTCAGCCAAAATAGTTCAGCTGTTTCTGACAATGAGGCTAGGGAAATGTTTTTTGACCACATCAAAAGTTCCTGGTCACCTTTTCTTTGACTACTTCTAGCCACTCTACGCTTTGGAGCAGGGACTTGTAATTTGGCAGAGGGGCGGCTCCTGAGTCAGGGATATGCCTTTTGCTATCCCTGATAAGTCTACCCAAGTTTGGCAAACTTATACACCTTTGAAAAATTGCACTTTTCACATACTCGGGAGACATTTTGTTTTTTAACAGCTAAATTCCCTCATGATTCTATCTGTACTGGGCATGCTCCAGCTCATAGCTGAGCTGGGCTTTCCCTGCGATTACCTCTCTGGACTATTGAGGTGTGGGCCGGGGCCAGGCTCCTGAACTGAGAGCAGGGAATCTCTCCCTCTCTCCCCTGTACTCTCAGTGACTCCTTGCTGGGCCCAGGTCACACAGAGAAGGAAGATTCAAAATACAGAGGGGACAAGAGTCAGACATGCAGAGGAAATGGATTGGGACAAGGAGCATGGAGGAAAGGAGGATGGAAACCGAGACTAGAAGCTGGTGGCAGGAGAGGAAAAAAAAAAACAGACTGGTTAAGTGTGGGACTCAAGGGCAAGCAGAAGGAGATGGGGAGAGAGACAGGGACACAGATCTGCTCTGTTCTTTGTAACCCATCCCTTCCCTTTTCTTCCCATTTTGCTTATCACCTCTGTAGAAGGCTTGACCCACCACTAGCATGCCTCCTCAGGGCTTGGTGTGACGTAACAGCGCTTTTCTCTTTAACAACCCGTATTCACTCACTCCACACTCATGGTGGCCTGACTTCTCAGGGCTTAGACCTCCAGCCAGGTCACTTCCCTCGCTCCCTTCAAATTCTAGTCCAAGCACACCTAGGACCTTACCATCATGGCCTCTTGGACTTCACTGCTTCCAGATTCCTCTTGCCTCAGGAGGACCCATCTCTAGCCCCAGGCTTCACTACACCGGATAGCTAAGATGTAGTTTCCTTTTTCTTTTTTTTGGGGGGTGGGGTGGGGGGAGTAGAGAGCTAAGACTTCTCCCTTAATTTCTTTTCCCACTACCCTCTGTTCTATCATTTATGAACACCCAGCTCCTCCCCAGCTGCGTTTGATCACCATTTATACCTAACACCCCTCCAGGTGCCTCTCTGTGGCCTAATTGGGCTCAGGTTCCTGCTAACCCTTTCTCTGCCTGTGTGGGGTACACACTCCATCATGCCTAAGTAATCCCCTCCCCCCTAACTGTGGAAATAATATGACATTCGCAGTCATCACATTGGTCACTCTACTTGTGTGATCTACCTCTTCCCCCACCCTGTGTCTGTTGTAAGCTGATTGTAAGCCCATGAAGGCATGGCCTAGCCCCACTCTATGTTTGTATAGTACCTGGCACAGTGAGACCCCATTCTTGGTAGGCCCTTAAGCACTACTTTAATAAACATGATTAACAGTAACCTAGGATGATGTGGTGCATTATCAGTGTGAATTTGGGGTGGCTATGTTACCCAATGAAATTAAGCTACCTTTCCCCCCTGTGTAGGGTAGCAAGCTAGCCCAGGATTGAATTTTGTCCAGCCTGGGTTTCAGCCTGAGGTAATCTGGGGAGAAAAATCCACATTTTAGGAGAGAAGGAGGAAACGTTTGTGGAGCAAGTAGATTTTTTTTCCACCTGAGTGATATGGCATATAAGTCACACACGTGAGATGGATTACTTTAGCTGCTGTGAAAAAACATGAGATTGATGTAGATGTTTTTGCTGGAGAAAATAATGGCAATGAGAAGTTAGACCTGCCACCCAGATTACTGGAGTGTGACCCCATCAAGAGGAAACTACATGTCACTGAAGTACACACACCCCCTTTCGGTGTTGTTCTCCTACTTTTCCTGACTCCTATGTTGCTTCATCGTTCTAACATCTTCACACTCTGGTTTCTATACCACTTGACCACCAGCCCCCCCACAGCCCTGCCCCATGCCCTGCCTACATAGGTGCTTCCATGAGTAGAACTGCACTGGTGCTAAACCAGCATGGGGAAAAGTGCTAGAGTGGACAAGCCCAGTATAAGGACGCATCCACTATAGATGCACTAAGGATGGCCTGCAGCTTGTCACCTAACCACAGCTAAGCAGTGTCAGGCCAGGTCAGTATCTGGATGAGAGATCTAGCAGAAAAATCCATGGTGCTGTGGGATGAGACTGTGGTGAATCATTACACAGCACAGCCCTCCTCTGAAGCAGCATGAATGGCCACAGCTGGAGATTGTATGGGGAGGGCAGGGTTCTGAGGCTGCACTGAGCATTCTCTCCCCCTCTCTCAGGCGCTTGGCTGGCTGGTTCATGCCCAGGATCTAACTGATTGCCAGGTGTGGGGTCAGTAAGGAATGTAGCCCCCAGTCAGATTGGCAGTGAGCTGGGGGTTGTTTGCCTTCCTCTGCCACATGGGTTTGCGGGTCACTTGTCAGGACTATCTGGCTAGATCTCACTGAATCGTTTCCCGGCCACCATAGGGGCCACAGGCACTGGTGTGTCTTAGTTCCTCCTAGTCTCTGCCTGTGGCACGTAACAGTCTAGTCTCCTGTAGGCTACAATACCTGGGTCTAATTTTGGTCTTAGCTGGTGTTGATGGCCTGTGATGTAGGGGAGGTCAGATTGGAGGAGCTGGTGGTTCCTTCCAGCCTTGATCTAGGACTGCATGCCCTTTCTTTTGAGGTCATTATGGAACCAATGTCTCAGCAGGGTGGTTGGGGGTTCTGTGCAGAGGAGGAAAATTAAAGCTCTTTGGGGCAGGGACTGGTTTTGTGTTTGTACAGCACCAAGCACAATGGGGACCTGATCCATGACTGGGGTGCCTACATGCTTTGGTAATATAAATAGACAATAATAACAATGTCTTTAGCACCTGTGGTCATGAAACATCGCCCAATACTTTCACAAGAACAGGGGTGTTAACTCCATGGTCCATGCCACTTTTTTTTTTTTTTTTTTTTTATGTAAAAGGGATGTGGGAGAAGTAGAAAGGAGCCATATAAAAATATATTTGCCCTGCAACCTCCTTGAGAACTGAGGGAGAGGTTAGTAAAGGCCTGAAGTGGCTCCACCTAGGTACTCTGCCAGGAGAGGGAGAGGGGAAGGCAAAGTGCTGAAAAGAATCAGTATTAATTGGATAAAACTCTTTTTCCCCTTGGAACTTCCTGCAATCCTTGACATAAGTAGCTTTGTGATGGGGGGAGATGTGAGGAGGCACTGAATGGGAAACCAAACAGGGAGTCCTAGGGAATTAGCTATCCTATCACTGGGTAAACTTGGGCATCCTTGAGCCTCACTTTCCCCATCTGTAAATGGTTAACAATGATACTCTCCTTTCTAAGGCACTTTGAGAATGATGGATGAAGCCACCTATGGAAATGCAGTATTACCTGATAGTTAGGAAGTAACACCCATGCTGTTAGATTCTTTTAGCTCCAGTCTCCTTTTCCCATTAAAATGCCCTTTCTAGCAAGCCACCCTTATCTGCTGGAGATTTATATTTGCCTGTGGGTTTGTCCTGAGAGTGTTTCAAAACATTTCCTGTCCACCTGTGACCTGCATTAGCTACCTTTACCATTCCAGCCCAAAGCAGCTCACATAGAATTTCTTTTCTATGACTATGGGGAGATATGAGGCAGGTAAGGTTAATACGAACTAATTCCTCTCCCACCCACCTCATTAAGGATCATATCCTGTCAACTTCTCCCTTATGGCTTGTCTACATGGGGAAATTGACTGGCATACTTTACTGCGAAACATCTATTCCACTATAGGTAGTCTGGTATAATTCCTCTGGGTAGATACCCTGAGACAGAGTAAAAGTGACTTTGTTCTGGAATAATTCCTCTACTTTGAAAGTCTCTGTGTGTGACTATCAAATATTAATTAGATGATCTCTGCCCCAAAGTTCTTACATTTTTGGTCTGTTGTACAGCATCTTATATACGGAGATCCTTCTTCAAGACTGGGGCTCCTAGCTGCTACCCAATAATAAATAAATATCCAGCTCATAGCAAGAAGATCCCAGCCTCTGTAAGATGCAGTCTTTGCCCAGTAGGTAGGCAACAATACACAACAGGGGGTGTGCATCTCACCTGGTTGCACTGGACTGAAAAAAAACAATAAAAGGAAAAAAAATGTAATTGTTTTGGGATTTAGTAAACAAGCAGTTGATTGTGCATCAAGTAGTTAATGCTAACACAACAGCTAGCCTTCAGAGGGGATTTACTAATACAGCAACATGTAATTAACACAAGGTCATCACTAAAAATTACCAGGCCAATTTGCTGTTAAATAGCTTCCTCCTGGGAACAGGTCCTTGTTGATGGAGGAGCTTTTGCAGTGTGTTGAGACAGACAGACAGAGAATCTGGGCAAGAGCTGCAGCTTTCCCAAGGGAGATGGGATAACCATAAGGGGCTTCCCCCTCCCCCACATGCATACACAAGAACCCATCCTCTCCCACAGCCTATTCATAAACAGAAATCCTCTCCACTCATTGCCCCTGGAGAGGGAAATGGCCTTTTGTTCCCTTGCAGATTGAAATGCTACAATAAAGCTCAGCATTGAAGGCTCATGTTGAAGTCAGTGGCGATGAATGGACGTTTATAAGGAGAACTGTGAGGGAGTCAATCAGGCTCCCCTCACCAGCGTTTGTAGACATCCCATTACTCTGTGACTATGAGCAGGGGCTTGTTAAAAAAGAGAAGTGCAAAAGAAAAAGATTTTTTGGCCAGATTCTGACCTCCACCACATGCATACAATCTCCTCTGTGTATATAAGGCTGGAATGTCTGCCCTCTGATGGACTATGAAACTGTCCTTGGGCCCTTCTGTGGGGCAGTGGGAAGCAGAGGTAGGATGACCATATTTTCCCAAAAGGAAAACAGCCCAAGTCCCACTTGCCCCCAGGCCCACGCTGCCAGTCCCTGTTGCCTGCTCCCACAGGGCCGGGTAGCTGGCCCATGACATTTGCCCAAGCCCTCCCTCCTGTGTGTGGCTGGTGTCGCTATTCACTCCCCTGCACGTTCCTCTGTGCCCCCCTACAGGTCATGCCCCAAATGGGACAAATGCCTAGTTTTGTCAAGAGTCAGGATGGCCAGGACAAGGCTTAAAAAAAGGGACTGTCTGAGGCAAAATGGGATGTATGGTCACCCTAGTAGGGGAACCACCTTTGTTGGAGGTCAATAAGGGAGAAACCACTAGAAAAATAAGGGACTATGCTTTATTTTAAGGGACATTTATGAGAAATACCATTTCCCTTAGAAAAATGCATGATACACTCTCTGGTGTACGTTTCTATTTCCCTCAAGTATACAATGCAAGTACAATCATAAGCTTTAATTTCATTTAAAAGGGTATTTATCATCAGTTTTAATACATCTTAAAGTAAGGGAAGGGTGGGACAAGGGACAAATCAATGAAATAAGGGAGTCTCACCCTATCTGCAAGTGTGAAAGCACCAGGGCATGGCCCATGCCCCTCATGATGCATGCATGGATCCTCATGCTGGATACAGCAATTCCAAAACTTAAACAGGGTCCAACAGACGTTATGTACCATAAAGAATATGCACCAGCTCCAGCCTGGCAAGTACAGGGAGCCGTGCTGGGCATTCTGGGCAAGTGCTACAATCCACAGGCCTACAATACTTGCAGGGAGTTGTGTACAGATGTGGGACTTTTATTATTAAAAAAGCCTGTAGAAGGATATCACTGTCTATCAACTTCTACGGGTATTTTAGAACAATGTCTATAGAACCCAGTTGGTTTAATCCCCAGTAGATTCTGCAGGACTTTTCCATGAGACTAAGGATGAATGAGTCAGTTCAGATAAGTGAGGAACCTTCCGTACCCCAAAAAGAAGCCCTTTGCCCCAAGCTTGCACTGAACCTTCTTTGAGCTGATCTTTCTTCTCCATTGTCATTTCCCAGCTTCATGCTGGGACAGCAAGCGTGTCTGTCACAGAACTGCTCACTCAACCAGAAGAAGCAGCCAGAAAGCTTAACTCCAGCCCAGTTTGTAGTCCCAAAGGATTTCAATACAGAAGCTCAGATGAGCAATAATCTCCAGGTACACTTGGGTGCTAACCGAGAAATTATACGTTGCAGGAAAAGCCTTTGATTTATTTTCTTAAATTAAAAAAAGTAGGTCTGGAATGTTACTGTTCAGAAGCTGAACAGGATGAATATATCTGTGATCAGTGATTTCAGGATCAGAATGGGGTTGCCTCTCTTATTCTCTCAGCTATACAGAATCTTAGCACAGGCTCTCTGCACTGGTAGACTATGGACCTGTACAGACCACACATACTTAAATGATCTTCCCAGCACAGAGGGAAAAGAGAGGGCTGGCAAACCAGACCCAAACACATCCCAGAATCACAAAACTAGATATGAGCCCCTTTGCAAAATTAATTCAAGATCCAAGCATCTCCAAAGCTTGGGGATGCTCAGATCCAAGGTCGTGATTTGATCTGTAATCAGGACATGGGTCACCTGAGAAGTTTGGAACCAGATCTGAATTCACTAAGATCAGTGGCCCTTCAGAAGTAGGTTTTGGTAGGGGGCTTCTCTCAAAAACAAAACTCTCCCCCACATTTCAGTCCCCTCACTCCCATCCAGTCTTCCAGTACCCCTAGAGATACACATTGTGGAAAGCTGCCTGATTTTTTTACTCAGTTTTGCACAGGGTGTCACAGAAGTCCAGGGATATCCCTAGCTGGTCAAGGTGAGTGGGCACTCACGAAACAGTTCAGTACACAACACATAAGATCAGCCACTCAGACGCTTTATCTCTTGATCACAGGAAAACAGGTAACAATCACCTCACTCTAACACACAAACATCCCCCCAAATCTGGATTTCTTACCCAGCCCTGGATTCAGGGAGCAGCCTTCTCCTAGGTAGCTTCTGGCTTACTTTTCCTGGAGCAGCTATTTTTAGGGCCTCTCCTTGGAGCACCTGGGTGACTAGCCTGGCTTGCTATTAACTCCATTCGCCCAGGTCAGTGTAAGAGCCTCTGCACCGTGCAGTTATGGGTAATAAATTATCATTAGCAAATAAGGGTCTGAGCCTTGCTCATTGAAGTCAATGGGAAATTTGCCATTTACCATTATGGGAACAGGATTAAGCCCGAAATAAGCAGCCAGAGTTCTGGTGGCAACCAAAACAATCATATTTGCTAAGAAAGGGATCATTAGTCCAAAAGGCTAGCTTTTTAAAACAATGTCAGACAAACAGCTCTGTGGGGGGGGTAGGCACAGAAAACAAACTAGACATGCTTTTGTATGTGAAGATCTTCAAGACTACAAAAAGGGTATTCTCACCAGAACAGGCTCTCTTGTGAGATTTCCAAACTCTTCCTACTTTCAAGCCAGACAGAAATAGCAGGTCACCTGCCTTTCTCATGGTATAACCCTTCTGGCCAGACCCAGGAAGTGCATTAGCTAGAGAGAATTAATGCTAATGAGAGAGAAAAGCTGAGCAAACTCTTCTGCACCTCAAAAAAAGATTAAATTAAGAATTCCTGGTGAGTTTGGGGTTAGTTTGTATTTTATCCAAGCAGGTCCCTCTAATTTTAAAGCTTCCTGCAGGTACTCAAAAAAGAAAGTGAAGTGGGAAGGGGATTGCAGAAGGAGGTGAATGGCATGCTGTTTTCCATGTGAAAATAATTAATTTAATAAAATGGTGGTAACCACAGGGATTTCTGCTTGCTAAAGGCCAAATACTGCCCTAATTTGCACCTGGTATTAATCTCACTGAAGTTAAGGGAGTTGCAAAGGGTATAAATCTGGACAGGAATTTACCCAAAATATTTTTGAGTTGAGCCCCCAAATGTTTAACTTACCAGGAAGCAACAAGTATTACAGACACTTCACTCAACATGCAAAAAAACCTCAAGCTGATCCTGCTAAACAGTCCTTAGTAGGTTGGGCAAACAAATTATTCTTTTTATCCTTTTTCAGAATTTCATGTCCTTAAAACTCACACAAGTCTGGGGAGATGGAATTCACCAGTAAACAAGGTCCTGGGAAACGTACATTGCCATAGCTTTGCAAGAACATAGCCCTGAATGGTTTCTTTCATTTTCACTGTATTTGGTAATTTAGGTTAAAGAGCACGTGCTAAGTTATGAAAACCTGGTTTTAATAGGTAGAATGTCTCCTGCCCAGAGCAACTAGAATCTGCTCTTTATGCTGATTCCAATAGTGCTGGAGAGAAAAAATATGCAAAAAATCAAATAGTTGCTCTAATTTGATTAATACTGCTAGGTTCACTGTGAGTTTTCAATCTAATCTGAAACAGCCCCTCTTTTGCTCCCTAAAATAAGCAGAGGCATCTTCAGAAGTGCAAGATGAGCTGGTATAGTTTTCAACTTTCAGTCTGGCTAAATGCAAAAATGGCAAGAAGCCAAGGAGCTTTAAAAGGTTTGCAGTAAAGTAAATGGAATACAGTTACAGCCTAAAGCTGCAAGTGACAAGTGAGAACTGTGTGTCTTATTTTGCTCTGATGTTGGTGTCGCATCACTGTAATTGTTGAAGTCAGTAGAGTTACTCCTGATTTACCCAAAACCTATACAGCACTATAAGGAATAATAGTACTGGGTGTGGTCATTTGTATCCCTGATTTTAGAACTTTCCTTAACTTCCAATTTAAGGCCCCAGTCCTCCACTTGGATCTTTGTGAGCAGACAAGTGCCTGTGTACTTGTCTGCATGAATCCACTTGTAGGATTGGGTCCTCTATTTGGAAAATACCATCTGCATCTATTCTGTACATACTTGCAGTGATTTGGTAAATAAAGAACACATTGAGATTGCATGGGCTTCAGGACAGAGCATTTGCAGGTTCCCCAATACACCTCTCTCATGACCTGCAAAACCTCTGCTATTTACCAGTCCTCAGCCTCTTCTGGGCACAGTATGCTAAACAAGTCAAACTCTGACACAACTATGTGGTGGTTTTGGGGGGTGCAGAGATGCCCACTTAGGACATAGTTTTGAGACCACCAAATCGTTTCATTTGTGAGCTAAGCCAAGTCTGACCTTAAAGTACCTTGAGGTGAAACTAGTGCATTGACCAAATGAAGCAACAAGTCATCAGAATCATTTTCATCACCAACAGAATCATTTTCATCACTCTTTGAAGACAGAGAAGAAATAATATTTCCTCAAAAGTGTTAAGAAGAACTTGCACATGAAGCTGTTACAGTGTCATCATTATGCTGATGTGCTGATAGATTTTTTTTCTTTTTCTTCCAGGATGATCTCTTATACTTCATTACAGGATGCATTTTTACTCTAATCTCCAAACATCAGGATTCTTTAGCTTTATGTTTGCAGCAGTTGTTTTTAATTGCATGGTGTGTTGTCCATTCCAATTCAGCTGTTAAAGCTGTCAAACGTCTAACTGAAGCCTAAACAGGAAGTAAAGGAAAAAATGGAGCAAAATTTTGGAGCCTTTTCCAGGCTGTATCAGTTAACTTTTTCCAGAATGTCAAAGCTGCAGAAGACATTAATAAATTTAGCACCAATATCCTGTCAGAACTGTTTATACTGGTCAGATAAAATCACATTAGGTGGAAAAACATTGATTTCCTTTCAGCATTTCAGAACGTAATAGCAAAAGATTTGTTTGTAAAAATCTAAATAGGTTTCCCACCCAGTCTGTTCAGTTGTAAATCCTGGCTTACTGATAACAACTCTGGCTGTGTGGGGACACAATGCCCTTTTACATTGTGAACATTAAACTAATTCCTGTCACTGATGAGAATGTCCCCAAAAATGAATCGTTAATTTTTGACATATATCAGCAAAGTTTCAGGAGTCCTCCATCCTCCACCCCTGAAATCAATAGGTTAATTCACCTTACTAAATGATTTATTTTTCTATTTATGGGAAAAAAATTTCATGAGATAGCTCGAAGAAACACATTTTTGTTCACAAGTCATTTTATATACAAGAGAGCCACTGGAGTTGGGGCAAGACCAGCTGCCAGGCATCTGGCAGGTTTGTTGGTGTTGGCACACACACTAGATATCTGGCAGTTAGCTTTTGCATCTGTTAGTTTCAGAGAGAGCCATAGCTACATCAAAAGCCACAAAGGCATGTCCTGGTTATTTTTCATGGTGTCTGCACTGATCTAACACATTCTAGGTTCACAGCTCAGTTTAAAAAAAAAAGTGTGAAATAAGAGGGCAACTGCCCCAGTTTGGCTGCAGTGGTTGGGTGATAACTGGAAGAAAGCCACTAGCAAACAAGATTTATATATATTAGATATATATATTATTCCTCAAGCTCCTGATGGTGCCACTAAAATGAAGCCAGCATTTCCACTATAAGCCACTTCCCTCTTCTTTTTTTGTAAGGGTCTGTAGACATTTGTTCCAGTCTCTAACTTAGAGACAGAAATGTTTTTAAATGTAACAAATTTTTAAAAATTGATTGTAGACAGAATTCAGTTATGTAGATGTTTAATAAAAATATTAATGGTTGTTGTTATCTAGCCTCATAGTAAATCATGGTTAGCAATGTTAATTGTATAATACATAAGAATGTGAATAATAATAACTTACAAAATACAAAACCAAATTTCAGTAAGCCGTAGGCCCCATTCCTGCAATAAGCACTAGCGTATTTATAAGCTTCACACAAGTGTAGGACTTATTGCAGGATCATGGCTTTAGCCAGTAACATTTATAATGGCTCTAAACTCTATGAGACGTTTATTTCAGTGTGCTTCAATAGGACCTTAATGCTAAAATTCTCCTTCAAAACATGACTGTTGCAAATCTTAGCAACTAGTACCTGTCCAATTTAGCTAGTGGGAATTCTGTGTTTCTTTTAATTGCTCACACAAACACCTGATAGACAAACAGTAGTGTTTGTGTGTGCATCACATACAAATAGTACATTCACCACATCCCTACTATGTTCATGAGCTGACCAGATGAAAATTGTACATTTCATTAATTGTGTAAGGCTGAAGGCTCACACAGACCTGTGTACCGCCTGTGCCTCACATAGGCTTCATATGGGGTTTCTGTGCAGAAGTGACAGCCAGAAGACCTGGGTGTTAGTCTCCACTCTGCCATCTTCTTCCTGTGTAAATCTGGAGAAGATCAGTTCAAAATGGCCTCTAATTTGAGTGTGTCTGTTCTGAGGTGTCCATCCTTAGGTCTCTAGAAGCAATGACTTCCATTAGAGCTGTGATGGACAGCACCTGTGGAACTCATACTCCAGGGGGCCAGCTTCACATCTGTAAAACTGGGGTGTAAGATGCTTTGAGATTCTCATATAAAAGGAGCCATGGATTATTATTATTGCTAGTAATATATCCTTACCGGTCATCCTAAAGATTCTAAAATGCTTTACATTTACCCAGCAATGAAAGGCAGCCACCTCTGATGTCTGAGATGAATTTTAGCATCCATTCTGCAAACTCCATGATATTTCACTACTCTGTTGTTAATACTATACAACTATTAGTCAAAGTTTGAGCCACACCAATAGAAGTCAATGGGATTTTCGCCCATGGACTTCAGTGGAAGCAGGGTCAGGCTTTCTATTTTAACAAAGGACACCTGAAACGCTGTTGATTTGTTGTTGGAGGGGAACAGGAAGAATAATTGCAAGTAGGTAGGTAAAGGTGATGCTGCATGGCTCGCACTAAATTCAGGGAAAGATGTGTGAACAGCTTTGAAGTTGAACATTTACTCCTAAGTGATTTAAGCCAACATCATCCAAGAGACCCAGAGTTAAAGCTGAAACTCACCAGCTATGTCTGCATTTCAGGGAACTGTATATGACATATGAAAATCACCCACTATTCAGAGACCACAACAATACTTAACTCTTGATTTCCTCGACTGGGACAGTTTAAACCAGGATGTTTAATTTTTTTTCCTGGGGATCCTGAAAGTCCCTCATAGAACCATGAGAATCTCACCCATTTTCCCTTCTACATTACACTCCAACCGAAGAGCTTTGTGTTATGGTGACCATCACGCCAGCTGTGGGTTACAGCAGAGTGAGGTGGGATGCTTCTTCCCCATTACAGCGGCTGAGCTGGATGCCCTGCTGTGCTCCAAATCCCTGCCTGTGATCCTGGGGGATCATTCTCAAGACTTTATTTAATTCAAACCCTTCAGGAAGCACTAGATTGTGCTACTAATAGATAGCAGGATCAGCTCTTCATACCAGGGCCTCACAGCCGCAGGGGCTTGAGCTTAAGATAAGTAAAGCAAGAAGATTTTAGCCTTAGCTATATGGCTACGATAAGTCTCAGCATCTCAGCTTTCAAAAGTGTGTTTGAAAAATGGTGTACACACTCATTTGCATGAAACCTCACCATGTAACAAGTAAACTAGTGCAACTCTGTGTGCCAGAGAGGTACATTATTGCCTGTCTAAAAACTGTACCTGATTTGAGTGCATAGCTGCCCATTGACACAGACAAATGTGAGATCTGCCCATCTACTCGGGTACATAGGTAATGTTGCAGGCATATTATCAGAGTCCACTGTTGAAAATGTAGCTTTCACTTATACCAGTTTTCAGCAGATTTTGTATTTTTGGAGTCATGGCCATTATACACTACTGTCAGTGGCAAAAACAAACTATTTGGGAAGAAGTTCATTTACATTTTTGCCTTTTTTTTCCTCTGTCTTTTCAGTGGCCTATAGTTAATCAAACCAACACCCCTTCATTCTGTTTCACAAATGGAATAAAGAAATAGACACTGTACATCCTCCCCTCTATTCTCTTGCAAATGGAGCAGCAGCAGAATTCAAAAGTAGAGCACAGAGACTGTGAGCGAATTATGCATTTGGCTCATCTCAAAAGCCAAGGAGAAGCTCAAATGCCAGGTTTTCTTAAAAGCAAACCATCTCGACAGTAAAACGACAGTGTCTGAGTGTATTGGGGATGAGGGTTTTCTTTCCTTTTCAAAAATAAAATCTATTCACTTGATTTTTTTTTTTAAATTAGAAAAACTGACAAATATAAAACCAAAAGGGGGGGGGAGGGGGAAGGGAACGAATAAAAAAAAATAATAACAAAGACACATTTATCTGCTAAAGGGAAGTGGAAAAGAGCAGCTGTCCTTTAATGATCAGCATCCACATGAAATTAATCCAGATCTTTATTACAAATGCAAACCAACACAAATAAATTAAAACTCAAGTCAGCCTGCGAGCCCAGGTGGGGAAGAAATGAGCAGAGCTCAATTCATCCTCAGCATGTCTGGTCATCTCTGCAATAATAAGTACCTTTGTTTGCTAATATTACAATTAATCCCTCATCACCATTCCTGCAGATGAGCCAGGATAGCCATTGCCCCCATTCTCAATAATAGACACTTTAGGGCAGGCTGGTAAAGCAATACCTCTAATTATTCATATGGTACATGGAGACAAGTGGTCTGGAAGTTTCATTTTTGAATTAAAACCAATGTGTGCACGTAGGAAACAATCCTGCATTGATTTAGTCCTGCCTCCTAATAGGCCTTTTCCATCACTGGGACCTGTTTCTGCACTTTTTTGACAGGTAAAACTCCCGTTGAGTTCATGGAGTTTTGTGTGAGAGAGGATTGCTGGATGGGGCTCCTCATTTCTATGGTACATATTCTGCCCAGCTCTTTCACAGGTACTCCCTATACTCTGGGCACTATAAAGATGGCTTCCTCTCTACCTACCTTCCTTCATCCCACAAAAGAGAGTTAGGACATGCAGGGGACAGCAGCTGCATCCCATCTGAAGGATGCTCCTTTTGGGTGCCACGGAGTTCAGGAAGAATGGGGCTCCCTCGTGTTGACTAATAGATGCTGGCTAGCATATAAATATATATCATGTTAATAATACATATTATCCGCATCATATATATATATATGTCTGTGTGTGCATATATGTTTTATTTATTACTGTGCATTAAGCAGTAATAACATTAAGCACAAATATTGTAATGGTGATATAACCAAAACTGGCCTATACCATAACCCTGTTCACTTCTGCTAAGTATGCCATAACTCTTTGCATTTGCTGAAGTAGGCATTGGGCATCAGCAGACAGGAAATGTGTCAAGCTCAAGATACATTCATTCCATCTCTCAGTACAAGCTAAAGAGGTACCTTTACAGACCTGCCCCTGGAATGCTAGCATCCACAACAAAGATAGGGAAGGAACAAAAACAGGTTAGGAAATCGCCACAAACTGACGGGTTTGGATTTTAGTGCCATGTAAAGAGGTGTAATTTGTGATATCAACATATAAACAATACTAGTTGAAATGTGGGACTTGGGGAGCACACATTCTGCATAAGGAGAATGTAACATCACTGCACGGAACTGCTCATCAGAGACTGGTATACATTTTTCCTGTACTGTATTGATAAACCTGACAGACAGTGGCTATGTGCTCTCTTGAGTATATTTCCTAACAAACCGAAGTGTGATCACGCAATTGACTATACAATCTATCAACTTACTCTGGGCTGTGCCTCAGGCCCAATCTAACCCTATGATTTCATGCTACTACACATACATCTGGAGACAATCAAGTTCTGGCCATAGACTAGAGTGTTTCAATGCTGCTTAGCAAAGGGGCATAGGTCCTTTTGAATGCCATCCACACAAGCCCAACACAGAGTTTTATTTTGTATTTTTAGATACAAAAATATGGTTTTAGTTATTCAAAAAGTGGCAAAAGAAGTTTACATACGTATCTATCATGAAAGTAGAGAGACAAGGTGGGTAAAGTAATATATCTTATTAGTCCAACTTCTGTTGGTAAGAGAGACATGTTTTCAAGCTACACAGAGCTCTTCTTCAGGTGGGAAAGGTAGTAAAAGTGTCACAGCTAAATACAAGATCAAACAGATAGTTTAGCAGAATATATGCTAACTACTTATAAGGGACTATTTGAATGAATACATGCCCACTATGTATGCTCAGCTATTATTTGAATGGTCCCTTAGAATCTGTGCTAACTAATTTTTTTGACACTCAGTACCTTTCCTAGACCTGAAGAAGAGCTCCGTGTGGCTCAAAAGCTTGCCTTTCTCACCAACAGAAGTTGGACCAAAAAGATATGTCTTGCCCACCTTGTCTCTCTAATATCCTGGGACTGACACACCTACAACAACACTGCAAACATCCATCACAAAATGACAGTTACACATATACATTTGTGGCATATTTAAAAGTATGCTTAATATCTCAGTTCAACATCAACTGCTATGGGGAAAGGAATAAAATAATCTATCTTCTCCTTCTTGAAAAATTCTAGCACATAAATCCACTTGCCCTCATATATTTCTTTTCCTTGGGAGAAGCAGTAGATAATTTGTTCCTATGGAAGATAGCCTTTTATTAAATTATTCCAAATTCCATGTACAAAGGTCATCTCTGTGGTCCAGTGAGTTTAAATATATACTTTCTTTACAAGAAATAGTAGAAAAGTTATATATTTCCAAATGGTTTTATTGTTTTTGTAAACTTTGTTCCTAAGAGACAAACTTTGGAATTCAAGCAAATTTCTTTCCAGAAGCTTTAAACTCCAGCACAGAACCATAGTCTGTGAATGACATTTGGCACTCTTGGCCCACATGTTTTGTATTGGTACAGTGTAAGGCAGTGGTATATATATGGGTGTACACCCACCCCCACACACAAACACACACACATGCTATAGATTTGTGAAGAAATTAATGTTACATGGACAATATACAATTGAATTTCTCTTAAATTATTGCTTGTGCTGACAGCATCAGCTTTTCCAGTATTTTGTCCACTCTTATTTGTTTTTCAGTAGCATCTAAAGACCCTAACTGAAATCAGGGCTCCTTTATGCTAAGCACAAAGTACAAAATAAGAGATAGTCCCTGCCCTGATGAGCTTGCAATCTAAACAGACAAGGTAGTATGGAAGTAAGCATTATCATGAGCTGAGGCGCAGAGAGATTAAGGGTTTGTCTCCATGAGGGAGACCAATGCCTGCCCCAATGATGAAAGTCCGTCTCTCTTGAACTCAGTGCCAAAACTCTTATTGACTCCAACAGAGCCAAAATTTCATCCCTAGTGTAGACTCAGTACACTGGTATAAAAATCCCTAATAAAGACAAGACCTAGTAATGTGCCCACGGTCACACGGTACATCTGTGGCAGCGCTCGGATCTAAACCCAGATATCTTGGGTCCCAGTCCAGTGCTTGAGCCACAAGCCCATCCTTTCCCTTCAGGGATAATGGATTTGATGAGTCCCTTTGCCATTTTTAGTCTGATAGAGTGCCTGCTTCCATAACTTGTATTTTCATTGCTCTGTATATAGCAGGAGAAATATACAGTATTGTGAAATCAATTTTAATGTTTGTTCTTCAGGGTAAGTACTTTGTTCCTATCTTTACAATAAAATAATTCTTCAAGGCACTCCTTATAAATGGGATTGCTAATCCCTACTGGAAAATGGAAAATAAAATGTGCTTTTATTTAATTTAAACTGTTTCTCCAAATAGATTCATTTCAGAAGGCGGGGAAAGAGGAATCTCTCCTGGGTATCTGACCATGTGTACAGAATAGTAGGCTCTCTAAATAGAACTTCTTTAGATTCAAGCAACTTCTGACTTGCATAGCAACCATTTGGCAATTTACTCCACCTAAGTCACCAAATGATACAATCTTATATTCAGAAAGTTAAGATAACCTTCCTTCTAACCAGCACCACTGCTGCATATTTTAGTCAACTAATGAATTCAGAAATTTAATCATACTTTAATTATTGTTCATGAAAACAAACATGCCCTCTAATTTTTCCTCCTGATTCCCTCTCCTCTGGAATAAAGTGAGGGACATTTTATATAGCTGTATCAGATAACAGGAGCAGTGAATGTCCACACACAAAACTCCAGAACTGAGGTATTTAGTCATTTAGGCAATAATGACTAAATAACTAAAGGTGATGAACGGTGATGTAAGTCCCAAGCATTTATCTGCTAATGTCGTGTTCTGTTTTCTGAGTTCTCAAGGCAAATATGTCAACAAAATCAAGATCAAATGGTATCTCCACATAAAGTAGGGAGAAAAAAACCATCATAATTTCCACTGTTCCTGAGAACAGAGGAGGACTGAACTAGTTGACATTTCAGGAGCAAAAAGTAACAGGTAGGATAAAATGCTACTTTCCTAGTGAAGGACATGTCTGCTAGTGCTTGCTTCTGGAACATCTCCAGCAGGGAGATAGCAAAGAAGAGTGGAAAGGAAACAGAAGTATTAACTTAAGGCGGGTAGAACTGACCAGATGCCAACTCTTATGCCAAACATTATACCCATTGAGGACTGTTGGCTAGGGTGTATGCGTGTTTACTTCCCCTATTTATTGTTAATGTAAATTCCCCATTTATTAGTGATTGTGTATTGATCAGTTGTTTGTAAAAAGGCAACTGCCATTTTGGAATGGGAAAGGACAACCCAGATTCCATATTGGATGCCTTCTTCCTGAGCTGTTCCCACTCTTTTGAGCGAAAGGCGGGAAAAATAAGGCGGGAAGAAGTTGGAGTCTGCCCAGCAACAATACTGTATAAATAGTCACAAGACAGTTAGCTCCAACCTAGAGGCAGTACAATGGAGTCGTGGCAAGGAAGAGCCAGAAAAAGACGAGACGCCTATATAGAAGATTGGGGATAGCCCCCGGACTGTCATTCAGCTTATTTACCTGCGTTGGTTCCTGATTCCAGCGACGGAGTTCCTGATTTCAGTCTTCTCTTCCAGGAGGATCAAAACCAACACCCTGGATTAGGGAGAAGAAAAACTTTATGTATGTTGACTTTGGGCCTGAGTTACTTGGTTTGTTTTGGGGTCGGACTTGAAGTTCAACTTCAACAATTAATCCTCGAGTGACCCCCTATTTGTTATTCATCCCTTAAATTGTCGCCCTGGTTTGTTAGTTTGCTTTCTTGATATTTCTTATCCTTAAACTACCTGGTGATAGATGGGGGGAAAGGGGAGGCCCTTAGCCGACATAACCTTATTTAATTGTTGGTGGGAAGGTTTGGTGTCACCCATTAGTTCCCATTTCTCAACAGGACCAAAGGTCAAGTTTATAGTATTCTGAAAAGGCGTATGGAAGACTCAGTGTCTGTCTTTCAGACTTCTTCTGCAGGTACTCTTACCATCTCTTTATAAAATACCCATACATACTCTCAGGCCACTGAAGAATGGGACAACTATTCATTCCATAGGACCTTACCCGTCCAGTTACCAGGGATTTGGAAATCTTTTTGCTCTGCATCTTGTGGAATAAGAGATGAAAAGGGCAGCTGATTTGTAGATGGCTTTCCTTCTTTAAAGATAAGCCCTTAGGGTCTTTTGGATTTGTGGCAAAAATTGCCATAAAGTGTTCTCAGATTAGGCCAAAAAGAAAGCTAGATGATTTCTTGAGAATGGCTAATGATCTGTTTAACCTTGGGTAGACCTCTTGTGACAATGTGAAAACCTTTGCCTTCACAAAAGTTGCAGAATGATGCTTCGAATGACAGAGATCCCAACTCTGATGCTCTGAGCTGAGCGGATGATTCAGCAGCTTTGATTAATTGGAAGCAATATCACATTCAGTTAATTAATTGGACTTTAATGGGTGACCCATCAGGGCATGAAACAACAGGTTCAATCGCCTTCTGTAACTGGCATGCTAACGTCTTATAAATTCAGTAAAATCACTTGTATTAAAAATATTTGTCCAGAGATACCCAGTTTCCCACAAACAAAGCTTTTAAAAAAAGGTGATTTATGTCAGAATTTAGATTCTGAGCAAAAGGGAATGTGACAGGGTAGTCTGCCTTTAAGGGCAGTAGCACCTAGTGATCAGCCCACCACCATCACATGGCTTGGCCCTTTAAGGTTTGAAAGGTCCAGTGTGTGTGTGTTTTGTTTTGTTATTTTTCTGGGACAAGGGAGCACTATAGATGCTGCCTCCCTCCTCATAAATAGACAGACAGCTGAAGTCCTTGAGGATTAATCGGGAAAAGGGACCCGGTGAGTGGGAAGCTGGCTAACTAACAATGCAGATCTGAGGACTCCTGTTTAAGAAAAAAACATCTGAAGCACAAGCCCAGCTCCAGGAGAACTGGCAGAGTCTTCTGAACTGGGATGAGAGCAGACTGAGCTCAAGCAGATGAGCAGCTCAAGCCCTGAGAGGGGTGAAAGATGTTTTGGTAGAGTTTAAATTGCTTGTGGTTTTGGAGTTCTGCTGAGGGGACTAGGGAGAAGCCCTGGGATCTGCAGCACTACAGGAAAACACTGAGTCTCTGATTTAGAGGGACTTTGCTGCTAGATCTGGGGGAGCTGAGCAAAGGGATTTTGAAGAGACTGGCTAGAGGAAACCAGCTTGGGACCTGACCAATTACAGCTGGACTTGGATACCCCAGAAGCAGACTCTGCCAGCTGACTAAGGGTCATAGTGCTCAGGCTAAGGGGCTGAATAATCATTTGAGGTCTCCCTGGAGCCCAAGCTCTGGGACCCTCCCCCCTTGCAGGTTTCTGGAGCCTGGGCTCCAGCCTGATCCCTCATGTCCATACATCAGTGAAACTGCTCCTTATCTTGAGCCCTGCAAGCCCGAGTCAACTGGCCCGGGCCAGCTGCGGGTGTTTAATTGCAGCACAGACATACCCTATGTGTTACCATAATACTAATATACAAAAAAATTAATAACGATCAAATCTGGTCTGCCAGTATGTGAGAAACTTCCAAAGAAAACCATGAATCAAAATCAAAACCATGAATGAAAATCATGAAATAATTCAGTGATGCCATCTTTAAACAGGGAAGGAATCCAGCACTTGGTTTTACACTCCCAGCTGTTTTGTATAATGTTTATAGGATTATGGGCTTTGCCATCACAGCCTGTGTCTTGGACTTGGTCTCTTATCTCAGCATCCCTAGTGCTCCACCACTAATGCCAGCATCAATGCCCTGCTCACCTGCTTTTCCCATAATGATAGTTTCCCAGATGACCCCTATGCAGAGAGTAGCCTCCAGTTACAGCATCCCCAAACCACTACCCTCTCCTCCTAAAGACTCATTTCTCCTGTGATGTCCATGAGATGCCAAGCCAAAATTTAATAACAGAGGTTTCAAAATCCTAAATTATTCCCTTCTCTGGGCTTTCCAAAGCAGCCTGCCCACTCTTTGTCTGCCTTTTAGAATTTAAGCTCCTCAAGGTAGGCACTTATTTTGTACCTTCTATACAGCCCAGTGCATTGCTGACCGTTAACCCGTCTAAGTCATCAAGTGAACCAAGCAAACTTTCACCTGGGACAGGGACTTTAAATCAACATCAAACACAGTCCAAGGAAACGTCAAAAGCAATTATGTGGATCTGTCATTTTTACCCCTTAAAGATTTTTCCTGCCTAGCACAGACAATGGCTGTATCAGCCTTTTGGGTAGTGGGCTGATAAACTCCTCCCACTATAACATAAGTCATCCCTTCACTCTCTCGGAGCATGACAACATGGCCTTTGGAGTCTTCTCACTCTGCTTCAGATCAACGTGCATGTCTAAGGAATAATGCAAAATTTGTGTAAATACTCAGCATGGTATTACACACGTGCTCTGGTGTTTCATCCTTATCTGAACATGCCCTGGAATGTTAAACACCTTCGGATCAAAGCTTTGGTTTGAGAACTTACTTTACATATTTTTTGCTGCCCATTTCAATGCTTACATGAAATATGATGCAATTACTATTAAAAATATACATTTCCACCAGCATTTCACAAAACACATAGAAATATAAAAAACAATGACAAACAATGCGACACATCTTCCCTAAACAAAACCTTTTAGATACATAAAGGATAGCACATAAAACAAACACATTCACATACTAAATAAGGCAATTTTTTTCCTAGAATTGTGTATGTGGCTGTGGGATTCTACTGTTTCTGAAAATATGAGAGTAAAATGGCAATTTGTTGCTGCTAAGAGACAGCATATCCACGCCACAGTTAGCAAAGGAGCAGCAGAAGTACATGTACAGGTTAGAATATTTTGTCCCCATAGGTTTGTTTCTCATTTGCTAATCAGACTTAAACATCCTAGAAAACACCAGAGCAGTAAAGAATTTTCACAATAACTTGAAGGTGACCTTAGCAACAGCCTTGAAAGCAATGGCAGAAGCTCTGGTAAAAACAGCGGAAAAATTCCTTTCAAACTCCAAGTCTGATGTTGTGCAGGCAACTTCAGCCGCAGGTTTTCTCCTTGTGAATGTTCTACTTGCAGTCCTCATTGTTTGGTGCTAAATGGCATTGACTGTCACTGGGTTTCATGCTGTGCAAGTCAGGATAGAATTTGGTCCTCTGGGTTTAGAGCACAAATACTTATTCTGTTGGGAGTGTGGGGGAAGGCAGGAGAAGAGAGGTGAACTCAGTTCTACATTAGTGCCACACTTTTTGCATCTTGAAAAATAAAAAGATTGTGGATTTTTAAAAAACTTAGAGGAAACTTACACTAAGTAACAATTGCATTTGCAAACATTGGCATTAAATAGGGCTCAATTAGGATTTCTCTGCCAGTTAAATATCTACATTAATGTGGATCCCTATTTAAATATCTGCTAAATAAATAAATGAGTTATAAGATACGCCTTGGAGGCCACAAAATAGCTTGTGCAGGTTATTCCAACAAAAGGCCAGAAAGTCCACAGTTGGGGACCTTTCTATTCATTATTCTGTCATCGGAAGAGGAGTGAGGTTTCCTCCTCTGTGGAGTGGGTGGGCAGTTCAGCATGCAGAATTGACTCTTCTTAGCTTTCTGCTATTTCCCATCTCCACAGCTCTAGTGCAGCTGGAATTGCCACCTTTCTAAATGCTGATAATTGGACCCCCAAGGCCCAACCTCTTTCCTCAAGGCCATGCCCTGCTCTGATTCTTTCCCCAGGCCTCCCCTGTTCCACCCTTTCACCCAAGTGGGTGTCCCTTCCCCCCATCACTCACTCGTCTCCCACCCCTCTCTCACTGGATCATCTCAAGGAGTCTGCCTTCACATAGGAGGTGGGCCTGGCCGAGTAGGGTCTGGCGCAGGTTAATGACCCAGCACTTCCCCCCTGCCCCGTTGTACCTGGACTTCTGATTCAGGTGCCATTTAGGGTTGCCAGGTCCCAAAAACCGTACACCTGACCATTCTCAATGGCACTTGTATACAGAAGCCAAAAACCAGACGGTTAGCAACCCTACCCTATTTCCTTTTCTTCCCCCTGCCCCATTCCCTTTCCTCTCCCCACCCCATTCCCTTTCTTCTCCCCAATTTCTCCTGCCCCATCCTACTCCACCATGCTCCATCCCATCCCCTTCTTTCCCCACTGCCTCTTCCCCCCACCACCACGGGCACTCACCGTTGTACAAAAACATGAACCAGCATATGCAGGACAATGGCTTTTACAGAGCTGCCAGCCTCAGTTGGGAAGAGTGGGAAGGACAGAGCCCTCTCCCCGCTGACAGGCTTGCAGGGCAAGTCCAGCTCGTTGCTTGCAGAAATTGGAGGTAGGGGAGGTGCCGTGCCATGGCCCCCCCCTAAAATTACGCCCAGGGCTGGTGCAGGTTGATGACCTGGCGCCTTCCCCTGCCTGTCATAACCGGACTTTTGGTGTCTGGCCTGCAGTGCTGACCAGACACTGCCAGATTCCCTTCTTGACCAGATTTTCTGGCCAAAAACCACATACCTGGCAACCCTCGGTGCAGGTGTGCTCTTGCGGTAGGTGCTGTGCCCTAGGGTTCTCCTTCAGCAGAGTTTACACATCGTGGATAGGGAAGGAATCAATCTAAATTAATGTTGATTTAGGCCCTTTTTTACATTGGAGATTTCCCCCAATTTCAGCCATCAGTAGCTAGCTGCTGAGGTAGCCACGCCAGTACTAATATAGCTACGTTAGACAAGCTATGAACCTGGAATCAGCTACACAGTGGAGGTGGTTTTACTCCTGATCACAGAATTACAGGGTCTGGTCTATATTGTAGCCTCTAACCAATCTCCTGTGTGTGACCTTTTTAGTGGGCTGGGCCCCAAGGGCTTACTGAGTTCAAAAGTGGCAGGCCTTGGCCTCTAACTGGAGTCCTTTCCCTTTTGTCCTGGCTCCTGTGTCCCTCCAAAAAAAACCCATCTTCCAGGCACCTGAGGCATTGTCCTCCTGATCAGTTCCAAGTCCCGCCTGCTGGGATTTCCTGCTATTAGATGTTGATTGTTCAGTCATTAGGGCATCTCTTTGTCTTGTTGGATCCTCTGTTGATGTAAACCAGTTCTTTAGTGACTGCATTCATTCCGCCCAAACAGCAAAGCAACACCCTCTCCTCCTGCTTTCTGTACTGTTCCAGGAGCAGTGTTAAGTTAACTCCTTTGCACCCACTGGGTAGCAATGCAACATACACAGGGAAACTGAGGCATGGGATTCATAAAGCTATTACAGAAAATTTCCACATCATCACCCTCTTAGCTACATTGAGAGTTTGCAGCTACACCAACAGGGACAAATCCCCACTTAGACACGGAATCTCCAAAGTGATAAGATGGAAAGGAGCTAGCCCCGCCTTTTCCAGACTCCAACACACTCCTCTGACACTTGCATTCCTAGGCCCACAGCGGACCCATACAGGGGCTTCTGTGGACTCCTTTTGCTGAACTGCCAAGCTTTCATTTATAAAATATTAGGTTTGGTAAAATAGGAAAACCTAAAAAACAAACAAACAAACAAAAACAAAACAAACCCCACATTTAGCTGAACTGCTTGCAGTGTCGCTTTAAATATAACTCTTGTTCTTCAGCTATGTGGGCTGGAGAGCCCTTCCTCATGGTACACAGAGTGGAATATTTGGGGAACCAGACAATGGAATGGTGATGTGCTGGAACAGATTGGTACATGTGAAGATTTTTCCCTTTATGAAGTGCTCCACAGAAAGAAATGTTGGAAAGCCAAACAGCAGTCCCGTCTCCCCTACCACCCCATTTATTATAATTTTATATATAGTGTCAAAGCCCTACTCTTTCAATATTGTAATTCATTTTTCTCTCTTTTACATTAAGAAATAATGTAATGAATTATATTAATTATATTAATAATATTAATATATACAATATATAAAATATTACATATTTAATAATATAAAATATTAATTATATTAATAATGTAATAATGTAATTTCTAACAATAAGAAAATAAAGATTAGGCTTAGAGGACCATCTACCTTATAAAGGCCATGCATACCTGTTGGTATATAGGTATATAAATGTCTATAGGGACTAAACACCATGACATAAAAACAGCGAGTTCTACACATCAATTTAATTACGACTTGGTTGTGTAATACACTGCTAGGTCTCTGTGTAACGCATCACTTAGACTCTGTCCGGTCATCCCATTGGAGCCTGAAACATGCACAAGACTACAACAGTTGGCACTTTATCACATTAAGAAATGTCATTTAAAAAGGAAAAAAATAAGTCTCTTTTCTTTCCCCAAAATAAACTTAGCCAGGCTTTGAGGCAGGAATGTCTGACAATAGCTAGAGTGTGCATGCTAGGGTCCTGCTTGATTTAATATCATTGATGGGTATTTGTTCTGAAGGATACAACTAGTTCCTCCCTGTTGTATTTGTAAGGTTAACTGAAGCCTTAACCAGGAGCCCCCAGATAGGTGCTGCTCCTCCCTCCCATGTCACAATGCATCCTCTCGTTTGCCAGCACCATGGAACATTTCTAAGGAAACACAGTAACAATGAGAATTCCTGAAAATGGCACAATTAGGAGAGATGTTCCAACATTCAATCCCACTCCTTTTCAGGAATCTCCTCCACTGTGTCTCCTTTCTGGACAGGTTGCTTTGACAACAGGAAGTCCTGCAGGTGACATTTCACTAAACAGGAGAATTTGTGTCTTTTAAGGGCGCATTCAGAGATGGGGAAAATACTGGAAAAAAACAGATATGGAAGTGCTCTTCTAGATATATGGCAATTCTCCAAAAGGGCCATATTTTTGTTGTTTAATGTACCTTCCACCCACACCAAATATCACCTGAAAGCTTATTTTATGTGCATTTAGATGAAGTATGATGTGGAGCTGTCAAGTGTAGCCATAAACCTGTAGATTAGGTGAAACACTGGTACCCCACATGAGAGAGTGTCATATTTTGCAGAATTCTAAAAACACTGCAACATGAGAGACTACAGTTTTTACCATTTAAGTTAAATTTCATCACCTTAGTGTGGTGCTTAGTGGTAAAAGCTACCAAATGACATACATTAAAAGATTTTTATTGGTTTTGCATGGCCAAGTATTTTTTTAAGACATGATGAAGCTATTAGCATGTGACAAAAATGGCAGATATCAACATTTTACAATATACTAACATGAAATGTTTTCATATCACATATTTTTAATTGTCCAAGTATTTCACAAGTGATAATAGTTTTCTATCTTTTCAACTGAAATTTGCTGACCAGATCAGTCTCACACTGAAGGTTGTGGCCAGTAGCAGCAGAATACATACCAATAGTTTGTAGTGCAGAGTAGGAAGGTATAAATGTACGTGAATTTCCAGTATAATGTGTCTCTATTTGTACGTTTTGATATATGTCATGTAGCATCTAATCTGCCTGGCAGAAAGTTTTAATTAGTCATGGCTGATGCATACAATACTAGCCTTTGAAATAGTTTAGAAACTAGCATTTTAATTCAGTGACATTTATGCATGGTTGGCATTATTATTACAGATAACACAGTGATACACAGCTTCATGCTATGAATATACAAAAGTTATGAGAGAAAGACCCAGTGAAGACAAAAATCCAAAAACAAATCCTTGGCACTGCGCTTGAAGAGGGATGAAGTCCTTGTTAAAGCTCTTGCCAACCTTGTATTCAACAATATGACAAACCCATTTGACCCTGACTCACATCCAAAGGGGCTTATCAACTTATCTACTGGACTGCATGGAACATCAGATGTACAAGAGTCTCGAGTGAAAATAGATGTTGGTGAAAAACAAATGAAGAGATTTGTGACAGGTTTATTTGATTCTGATGGGATGCTTAGCTTCTTCAGACCAGTCAAGAAATCTGGCATCAAAACATTCGCTGATATAGTCAAGAACACCAAATTTAAGTCTGGCAAAGGAGGGGGAATCACTCCAGCTATCAGTCCAGAAACTGTTTTCCACAAAGCCCTGTACTTAGAAAGAGATGATGTGTCAGTGACAAGTATTCTTAGGCACAGGTCCTATTGGGTAACTATCTCCCTCTTCCATGCTGCTGGAACAATTGGAAAAAACAGACAAAACCAAATTAGGGTAGCAACTGGAAGCTCAAGCTGAAAGAATCCATGATCTAAGAGCATGCAACAAAGAAAGCACAAATCAGAGAAGCCATGGCTGTCACATAAATGACGACTGGACACCAATTCCACACATTTGGTGAATTGGCTGCTGAGTACTTGAGGCAGCTCCTTAAAGGATTTGACAAAGCTAAATCTATAATTGAAGTCTGTGGCAGATGACAACCGTAATTCTGTGAAATCTGCAGAAAGACAGTGCTGGAAAGGATATAAGATTGGATGCAAAGAGTATCAAGATGCCCTGTGCCTGGAAAAGTTTTCTAAACATGGTGTCCAACAAAGTCACTTGTAAAATTCCTCTTTGTATATATGGTTCAAAATGCACCTGAGAGTTTAGGAGCACATCCAACACAAACACTCTTTGCTGGAGGCTTTTCCAGTGGTGAGTAGTGAAGTCCATCACGAGTGAAGGTGCGGAAGAAGTCCAAGACTTGCATAGTACTGAGGAGGAAGCGAACAAAAGGATGCTTCTGTGTGCTGTCTTTGCCAATATGACTTTTGGGTCTCTTGGTGTCAAAGAAACCATAGTAATTAGGTCACCTGATACATATGTTTTGGTCCTTGCTGTTAGTTACTTTCTAAAAATGGAATACACAGATAATATGGATTGAAACACGCACCATTACTAGCACAACTGACAAGTATTGTTTCATAGCTGTACATGCCATTTGTGATGCACTCACTTCTGACTTCTGTAACGTACTGCCTGCTGTACATTCATACACAGAATGTGACTGTGTCATCCCTGTCTGGTATTTGGAAACACTGGTGTTTACTGTTGTCAAAACAAAGGGTGCTTACTGCTTCAGGGATCTTGCCAAATTGGGATAGAGTGATGGACAAGTCAAAATTTCTGCAGCAAGAAAATTGGTAGCAGCACAGTATGACCAGAGAAAGAAAGAAAAGGAGACTCACAGAGAACTGGATTGCTTGTGTCTCAATCTAGCCATCAAAAAAGGACAAGTTTGTGGTCAAACTCCCACCACATAAGGACAGTTTTGAAGAGCATGTCAAAATAATTCCATGGCAAACAAAGATTTCGATGTATTCACACATAGATAAACCAGATATTGGATCACCACTGCAACATGAAAGGAAAAGTGAGGACGATGAACTACTTCCTATATTCTTCTAGGACCCAACAGCATCTGAGCTTCTACGAGACCTTATTTGTGTCCATACCAGCAGATTTTGCTGCACAATCTATCATGTCTGTAGTCAAAACAATCTTCCCAGCACAGAACTGTGCACGTACCAAGGCAGTGAAGACTGTGGTAACCCATGCACTCTGGACAGAGATCATAATGGTGAACAAGATGATGATGTTGAGTAGAAATGTCACCATTGCTATTACATTTCAATGATACATGTACAAATGCATTATTAGATTTTGTTTTATGCTTTAAGGTCACAAAGAAGTCCACATTTCTATCTTGAAATAATAGAGGGAGTCATTAAACTAACAGAAATGAATGACCATATTTAAAAAGTGGTCATTTTAATGTGTTGATGGTGTCATTATTTATCCCTGTTTCTGTAGTAACAGCACTACCTGACAGCTTCACATCATACTTCTTCTTAAAGTAGACACAAGAAGCTTTCAAATGATCTATGATGTACATGTGTGTAGAGAAGATATATTAGGTCAACCAAATCAGTGGTGTCTGTCACTCACCTATTCCTAATGGCTGCAAATTCTCGGACAATACACCCCTCAAGAGGGTAAAATGCTTATGGAGGAATATCCCCCTAAAAATGTTGTTTCATGGGCATATCCACTTCAGCATTATATAGTTAACATTGATATTGTGCTTTTAATCTGTAGCTCTCAGGGTACATCTACATGGGGATAAAAGCCCTATTGCACCACCCCGGCAAGCCCAGCTCAGCTGACTTAGGCTCACAGGGCTAAAAATTGGTGTAAATGTAAACACTATAAATTGGTGTTTGGGCTCAGATTGGAGCTTGAGCTTAGAGATTCTCTCCCCACAGGGTACCAAAGCCTGAACCCAATCATCTACATCGCAATTAAACAGACCCATGAGCCTGAGCCACCCAAATCTGAATCAACTGACATGGGTCAGCTGTGGGTTTCTAATTGCATTGTAAAAATACCTCAAAGTGCTTTACAAAGGTGGTTAAAGTGGGTGCCCTCATTTAACAGATGGGGAAAATGAGGCAACAGAAGAGAGGCAAAAGGCTGCACAGTGTCACCCAGCAAATCAACAAACGCAGCTGTGAACAGAACCCAGCTCTCTTGGCTGCCTATCCACTGGACTACTCTGCCAAGAATAAATATATATTTGGGTGTCCAAAGTGCAGCCTCCCATCTTTAATCCAAAGCTGCAGCCACAACAGACCACATATGAAGGCAACAACATTCACTGCTCTATCTTGCTACAGCCTGTATGTGTGACAGCCCAGATAATCTCCTTGTACATTAAAAGCCCCAAGAAGAAAATTAGTGTAAAGATTCCCTCAGATTTTTCTACTGGTGGGAGAGTAAGGATTTTTCCCTAGTACACCAAAAAGGGTGCAGTTCACACCCCCAAATATGGTTGATCCCAGACAATCCACAGGCCAGGGTCATTGATGCACAAGCTCATTGCTCATTGCTCATTGCTCAGGTCCGCAGTTGGGCTTGTCTGATAGTGTGACATCCACAGTTCCAACAGGCCCTAAGGAGACTACAAGAAAAAGCTGATATGGCCTGAGGTTATATTACTTTTTCTGGGTAAGGTCTGCAGGTCAGAAAAGGGATGATGTGCATTTCCCTCATATGGCTCATCAAGGTCTGCCCACACCCTGTCTCGTTATTGCACAGAGCACCACCACAGAATTGGGGTGGGAAGAAGGGCAAAGAGAACAGTACTAGAGACTCGCATGGCTAATCTCCCACTCTAAAGGGAAAGGCAGAGGATTCCCTCCCCTTTCGAATCAGAGGACATTCTGGCCCAAGGTCTGGTCCTCAGCTTCTTGACAAAGTGCTAACATGGCATAGTGAGGCAAAGACTCGTCAACCATGAAATACATCTTTCAAAAAGAGTGACAGCATCTGAGCACAGGCAAAAATCCTTAGGAAATTACTGAAAGTTCAGAAAGGAAGAGCTGACAGATACAGGGAATTAGCTTTAAAATATTAATTAAGGCCAATTTTGATGCTGATGTATTGCTTTTAATTAGAATTCACCCCTCTGAGTATGACTCCTTCTCAGGAAGATGCTGCCTAAGGAGTTCAAAGATACACTTTGGAATCACGTCGAAGTATATAATAAAGGTATAATTAACAGCAGAAAAGGATCAACTATGTATGAGTGGTACAGATATGAAGGACCTTTATACCAGGAACCTAAGACCTTAAACATCTAGGAACAGATGAACCTTAAAAGAGTCACAGGTTCACTACAGATGAGCACACTCAAGTTCAGGGTCTAACCCAGGCCTTCCCCACCTGCAAAACCGCACTGGAAATCTTACAAGATTTCCAGGGCCCCCTAATTCCAGTAAAGTCTGAAATACTGCTGTGATCCAGAAAGAACCCAGCTACGTAGGCACCCACTAAACTAAAACATCCTTCTGGAAAGAGCTAGCCAGACTTCCTCCAACTTCAAAGATTCCCTTCGGGCTCACTTGGAGCTAAGTCACCACTATTTTTTATTTGTGAAGTGCTGACAAGCATGCGTGGAACTTCACAAGATACAATACTGAAGACAGCCTCTGCCCCAAAGAACTTAGTCTGAAAGTCTCAGGTCATCTCATTTCATGAGACCATTAACTCACTGTTAATATTGAATAAATTGGTTGAATTAGTGATGTCTCTTTCCCTCCTTTAATCAATTTACTCCATAAACTGGGTGAATAATTCCCCAATATGCAAAAATTGTTTTTGTTCACTATGAGTGAACCCCATAGGCCTCTGCACAATTTAAAAGTGGGCTTAAAGTTGAATTTGGACTTTAGTGATATACAGGCCTTCTGTGGGCCCTCTGCGTCGAGTGAATTTCACCCTATTTGACAGCTCTAATACTGACATGCACAACTGCAATAATAATGTAGATTTCACTTCCTTCTCTCTTTGCACCACCAGGATTCAAACACAAGTGCAACAGCCCAAGTGTACTGCTGGTATTATGAAAGATTGACAGTTGGAGTAGCAAGAGGAAAACCTTGTCATTAAAGTCTCTAAACACTGCAGCAGATTTTCCAACCCTCCTAATTACTATATTTCAGGGCCTCATTCTGAGCACTCACTGAGAGTTAAAACTACACTAAACATTTCAGGGGATTAGGCCGCAATTGAGCAGTTTAGTATCCCAGAATATTCTAAGTGGAAAGAGAATTATTAATAGTGATATCTTCCATTTCTTTTCTCAAACACAATTAGCAATTTAAAAATTAACTGTAAGAAAAGATTAAGATTAAAGATTACATTTTGTTAAACACTAAAGTGGATTATCTTTTTATATTGGACAGTGCTTATGATACCATGGGAGTGGAAGAGAAAATTGTATATAGTGGTGTTTACATTTTCCTCTGCTTTTTCCCTTCTTGTGGCCAAAGCAATAGTGCTAGTTACATACTGTGGTTTCCATCTTGCAAGATACTCTCCCTTTGTTGCATAAGGCACACTGACACAATCAAGAAATCTTGTGAACTGTCATGTTTTTGTTTTTGTAACATTCGAATTGGCAGACATTCTGCTCTCCCTCCAGTAATTCTGTGGTTGAAGAACTCATTTCCAACAGGCTTTGTTTTAGGGTACCTATTATTAGGACATATAATGCTTTCCTTGGCTTACAATCTGGATTTGTGTGTCCAATTATCAGTTTGATCCCCATGAATTCCACAATATTTAAAGATTTGTTCTTTCCAATTAGTTTTTGGGTGCTATAAGTTAGTACATGCACCAACAGCATTCCAGGTTATAAAACACTGGCTCTATCAACCATAAAAAACCCTCACATCTCCAACAGTAGCTGCAGCTGAGAAACTAGAATTTCATATATCAGTTCTTTGGCTCATTTGCCAATTGGGACACCCTTGTTTAAGAGCACACTTCCAACACAGTAAAAGGTTTGACGTGAGTGGATCACCACATCTGAGATACATATTCCTTCTCTTATGGCCAAGGGGAAGACAGAAGATGAATCTACACCTTAGTGAGCATCAGCTGCTCCAGACTCAATCAAGCTAACTGGGGGTCCCTCACACTACAGCACCTACCAAGGAGTCCTAGGCAATTTACAATAGATTAAATAACTGATTGTTCCAAGGACTGTGCCCTCGGATGGCGACAAGAAAAGTTAAAATCAGCATAAAGCCACAAGCAAAGCAGATGTGCTGTGCCAAAGGCTTTCTAAAGAAAAACTATTCTTAAGCTGCTTTACCTGCAGCTCTTCTGGTCATGGTTCTCATGATCCTTCTTGTCCCCCAGCTAAGGTCCTATGGTGCTGAATGCCCAGCTGACAGACTGAATTCCTCAATTTCTTCTAGTGGCTCTCATTTGCAAACTGAGGGCAGGGGAACTGCTGGCTGTTACATTCCCCCTTATCTCCAATGGCTAGAAAAGCATTTTAAGTATCCAACACAGAACTTAGCAGGACCTCTCCTCCTGAGTTTGGGGTCTTAAAGAGTATGCTGTAAAATAAATCCTAATACATCAAGGCAGAGCCATGCTCTTGCAACATGAAACAAGCAAGAAAAGTTGTGGGCATGGACCATTCTTCTTTCTCCATCTCTCACAGCATCTTTTCTTTTTTACAAAAGTCCTTGTCCCTCTCAGCTGTGGCTGATGCTCTTTGATGGTATGTATCATGCACTATGAAAGGTGTTAGCAGGATAAAGTGTAAAACTTACACTGATACTTGGATGTGTAAGGATATTATAAATACCATGCACTTATTTACAGAGATGTGACTTCACAGATAATCTGTAACACCACATAACCATCTAACTCTTAAAAAAAGTATTTAACAATGAATCAGTTTTCAAAGAGTTGTTACTGTCCGTTACTCAGTTCTATTAGAATGGCAACACCCACTGTCGCCCAAAGTCACACTGGAGCCATCAACTCATCTCAACTCCATGGTGCAGGAGCTTTGCCACATTGCACGTTGCTTTGATGTTGAAGTATTCCATCTCACTTTTGCAAGCGGTGATATTGTAGAGAGGAAGCTTTTAACCCACTTGTAAATATCTCATCATTACAATAAGGTGTATAACAATGAATTGTACTCCCTAGTCAGTTATTTCTTTAACATTTATTTAGAAGTACAGTAAATTCTAAAGGTTGATATCCACCAACCTCATCAGAAAATGATCATCTGGGATACTTTCTACTCATCATAGCAGATCATCCTTCTCAGTGCTCCAGAAAAGAGACATATAAAGCCCTGCCAACATGTCCTTGGGTGGGTGGGAAACTTATGTTTCCTCTGTAATGTCTCTCTTGCCCTCCTTTTGCATGAGGAAACTGAAGGGAACTTTTTACTAAGCTGTTCATGTCCCCCTCAGTGGTGCTAGAGATCTGCTGCATATCCTCCCTACCCCCTAACATCTTTGTGTGGTTGTTCATATGTACAGAAGAAAAAAAAAAGGCTTATTACTGCAACTATTTACTGCTTTCAGTTGCATGTTTTGTTGACTACTGATAAAAATATGCATAGTCGTGAAAGGGTATAAGATTACTGCCATTCAGCGCTGTATTATAATATGTACTTTTGCCAACGGAAATACATCACATGAAATGAGATGCCTGTTTGTAGTATTCATTTTTATAATATGCTTCCAAAATACACAATTGTTACGCAGCACACACTTTGCATATTATTAACTTCATATCAAATTCCATTTTAAGATACCATTGCAAAAGCTCACCAGCTTTTCAAAAAAGCACGCAGCACCAATGTGCTCTCTTTAGCCACTTTGCTACTAAACAGTTTCCCAGGTAGATGCCTAGAGTGTTCTCCTATTAAGCAGCAAGATTTATTGGTATTTAATGGGGTAGGCAAAGCCAAAGAAGAGATAAGCAAAAAGTGATAAACTCTGAAGTTTACCCATACTACAACTTGATGTTTATATTGTAACCCTAGCACTGAAAGCCTACCCAGTAGGAGTTTAGCACTGAAGTCCCTTCAGGGTCTGAGGAAGTGGCCACTCTGTACCAGCAAAGGGTTCCAGTCTTCTTCTAAGCAGTCATCCCTCTCCCAGTCTTTCTAGGTCCCTTTACCCCAAACGGAGTACAGCCAAACTGAATGCAAAACATTAAGGTTCAATTCAGCAGACTTGAATACAGCATGTGCCATGAAGCTTTTATCCCTCCTCCCTGCCGCAAACTATTTCATGCACCAAGGATTTCCATTTGTATATGCATAAACAATCAAAACACAATGCACAAGTGCCAGTGTGCCTCTTAACAATGACAGTCATTTGTAGTTTCTTAACAGAGGAATCCAAGATGGCTTTATTGGAGAAGCAGCATGAACGTCTTTGATTTTACAATTGTTCATAATTAGATTGAATGGGTCCCATTACATTCCCACACTGAGGATATGCATGTGTTCAAGTTGAGCACACAGCCAGTTAAGCTGCCATCATAGTGCATTACCCAAGTGCAATTAAGAATGACCCTTCTGTATGTTTTCAGTAAAAATACACTTCTAGAGTATGCTCTAAATGTGCTTTGCAGTAACAAGTTTGCATGGACAGAGCCTACACACTGGACTAGGAGCTAGAACCTCCAGCGTTACAACTCCAGCTCTGATACCGCACCGGGGACTTTTGGCATGTCACATTCCCATTTGACAGAAAAGTGGTTACCTTCCTGGAGTGTTGTGAGGAATAGTGTTTGCAGAACAGCAGAAGTGCTAAATATTTCATATTAGTACAAGAATGGTGTGACTGAGCATCCATTCTCTGGGGCAGATATTCCAGTTGGGTGAGCAGAAGGGAAGCCTGTATGTGCATCATGGGAGGACCTGTGATACAAAAGAAACAGAAGCAGAGAATCGATCTCCGAGTTAAAAGGCTTAAAGATTTCAGCACCTGAGGAACGTCCAGAGAATGCATGAAAACCCCAGGACCCTGCTCTTTTACAGCACAAAACAGGATTCTACAGCAAAGTGTAAAGTTAAGGTTAATTAAATGTAGGTTAAAAATACATTTAAAACCCCAGACTTTAATTTCACAGTATACACTTCATTTGGGAATCAAGACAGCCATTCTGGCACAGATGCAGGCAAGTTTTAGGATTAGACTCAGAACTCTCCATACCCGAGGGAAACAAGTTAAGGAATAGCATTTGGTATTGGGACAACACAAACCGTCATTTAATCTGGGAATTAACCTCAGTGCATCATAAAATCTGTGCTGCGTCCCTTAACTCAACTAGTCGTCTGCTGGGCCAGCTCCCATTTACATGCAGCTGACCAGTTCAGCAGGAAACGTAAAAGCTGTGTTCCAAGAGTTCAACACAGGATTAGAGTGCAGAGAGATGAATACACTGATGAAATCTAAAGGTAACACACACACACACACACACATGCTCTCTCTCAACAATTAGTAAAACAAAAAATGTCTGGGCACAGGTACCATTTTCCCCCAGCCCCCTCATGATGTTCATTTAGTTGAGAAGCAGGTATAGGCAGACCTTGATAAGAGTCCCATTTAAGATTTGATAACACACCAAACTCAGAGATCCACATACTCACCCTATTATCCATCCACCCAGGATTTCTGGAACATCTAGGAGCCAGCTCTACTCATCTCTTTTTATCCAGAGTCAGACTATCCAGATAACTAAAAATTAAGCTAGTCTTTTATTCATGGAAAAGGTAGAAGTGGACTGAAATAAAGGACCTTTTCTCACAGAGGTATAGGAAAAGGCTTTGTAAGAACACAAGCCAGTTCCCAGTGCTATCCCGCCCCAAAGAAAAATGGTTTCCACACTACCAATCTGCTCTTTAAATACTCTACAATGGAGCTTAAACTGGATTTTATGCACTGTTGAAGGCTAATCATAATACCAGTTATCAGGCCTCTTACCCTTATGGAGTTTCCCTTTAATTCTTTATCTTCAACAGCTCTCAGGATTCTGGGTATTCAAGTGAACAATTCAGAAAAGGTAACAGTAATCCCAGTGGTATAGGACTTGTGTTTAAATGTCAGTGGTTCTAGGGCTGCCCATACTTATCTATGTTATTAGCCAAGGAGGAAAAACTTGAGTTCCTTCTCAAGTGTGGTAGGACTTAGAAATTATCTAGTTTAGGAGGAAAACTGAAATTACTTATATTTGCATATTTAAGTCTCAAGAATAAACTTCTCCCTGACCAGAGCATTTGATCAATTGTTTCAAGTTTTGCCATTTTAGCTAAGTAACATTAAAAGAAAACTATTTAGGTCAGAGATTCTTAGAAAAAAGGAATTGCAATTTAAAATCAAAGTGTTAAGAAATTGTTTCTCAGTACATGATCTGGATTTTTTAAGGAAAATTAGGCAATTCCCATTGAACAGGTAACATTATAAATTCTAGATTCACAGCTCTACTTTCAGAAGATATTTGAATGCATCTTTCCACAGAGCTATTCTCCGGTTAATTTATTGTAAGCAAAGTAGAGAGGGACCATTCAGAGATATATTAACATTTGGCCATTGTTTTCATGTTGTGTTGTTCCTTCACCCTTTAGTTGTGAACTATTTGGAGCAAAGACTGTATTCCGCATCCAGACAGCGCATGTTATACTAAAATGTGTGGTGTGCTTTTAGAACAACCTTGCACAATTTTACTTCTGTGGTGCCAGTAATGCATTTGTTTTAAAGAGTTGGAAATACATTTTGTGGCTTGATTGGTAAGTTTGATGAGCTTTGCAAAGCTGTTTTACAGAGGAGTTTTGACAGTCATATATATTCCTTTGTTTGATTTGGGCCTTATTTTTGTCACTGTTCTTTTTAAAACAAAAGAACTTTAGCACATGAGAACACAAGAACATTTGAGCTCAGGGTAACCATTTTGTTGCCAATACAGACAGAGCTTTAAAAAGAGGTTACAGGAACTTTCTTATCAGAAGAAACCATGCCCCTCTCCCCTAAGAAAGTCACTAATTTAGCAAAACTAACTAGCCCTTTTTGTATAATTTAGTGGGGGGGGGGAAGGGGAGAGTCAAACAGGAGTTCCAACAGAACACCAGAAGACCACAATAAAGGCTTTTTACCACTGCACAGCAGAGGCAGAAATAAGAAAACTATGAGCAGAGATCTAAGCCCTATTACCCACTATTTAATATTTGTATTTTTAAAACAAAGATTAAGAGTTCACATTTTAACTGCTTGCCCCATAGACTGTGTAATTATTCCAGTGACGTCAAGTCCACTCCATAACTCTAGAAAAAAATAGTACTGGGTGAAGTTGGGAAACCCTGTCTGCCAAGTATTTTAAATAAATAAAAAGGAGTGGAGATAGATGGATAGAACTGTGATGGATTTGTGCTTCCCCTATTTCTTCTTCCTACCCACCCACTTCAAGGTCCTGTATTAGGCACCTGCCTTACAGCCAATCTTCCCTTTGAAACTTAACACCATTCTTTAGTCAGCCAAAGCAGCACTGTTAAGCAACAGACTTCCCTACTTAACTTTCAGGGGGTTACACTGCAGCCAGATACTGCAAGCGCAAGAAGTGATAACTCATTCAAAAATAGTTTGAGTTAAAATGAAAAGGGAACCCATACAATTTGCATAGTGCAAATCATTCAGCTTTTAGTAGCATGTTCAGATTTGTGCTAAAGCACGCCTCAACAGGCCTACCTTGCAAATTGAACTGAAATCTTCAACTTCTGGTTCAATATGAGGTAGTGAAGCACAAAATTATAAAATAACTTGAGTACCCCATCTCAGCAATTGTTAAGACACTGGAAGTTTATGAGGGGGTGGGGAGGAGATGGACATTTTCTCAAGACAGTTACTGTGACCAAATAAAATAGGACATTAGAAGAACCATACGTGAACAGCCAACCTAAATGTAAGGGTTTGCTTGCTGTCTCCTACAGTTTGGAATATGCAGAAGAGAAAATGCTGAAGTCACACAGTTGATACCACAGGGCTGTATTAAGATTTCAAAGGGAAAGCCATGGCATTTGGGCCTTCAATTGAACTGGGAATGTTATCACAAAGAAGCTGCCTCACTATTTAAGCTTGAGTCATGGTATGTTAATAAAGGGCAAATGGCTCTGGTTGTTGCATGCTACTGGGAATAAATACATTGTTCTGTATTGCACAATCCAGACATGCATCTTAAGTCATGTTGAATCATGAGTCAGTTTTAGTCTTCTCATTAATTTTGACAGGCAGCATTCAAATCTACAGCCTAAATCAAGTAAAGAGAATCCTAGAGTCTCTGTGTAGCCTCGCTTTGAGGTTGCACTTAAAAAAAAAAGAACAGGGAGGGAGCAGAAAACTGTTTGCTATATTTAGGAATCCTATATGGCATATTTCAAGTGGTCTCTTTTGTTCAAGCTCATTTTCAGTTTCATTAAGTTGACTACAGTTTCAAAGACTAGCAACTAGAGGATAAAAGCATGTCAGGTTCTAAAATTCCATTAAGCACAAATAATGATAATAGCACACACATTCCCCAGATCACCAAATCCCAGCAACAAATATATTTCCTAGAGAGGTACTCAATGAGAGACTGTGGAGACCTTCACTCCGTGTGAAGTCAAAGTACCTGTGGAAAAAACAATGAACTGTTTAGAGATTGCATTGATTTGCTACAATTTACTGCAAGACAATAGGAAACTTCTGAATGGTCTGGCTAGTTTTACGTGTTTCATCTAATTCTGAAATAAAAGCAACAGCCATGGAACTGATTCTTAAATTTAACTTAGAAGTTAACAATCAGCTGTTTAGTACATAAGAAAAGACATTAATCTTCCTGTTCAAGGATTGCTGGAAGTTTGGAACAAACCAAGAGAGTAGAACCAAGTGTTTTGGACATGCACTTTTGCAGTTATAACACTAGTTCAACTGTTAACCTCACAGCATCACTTACAGTGAAAAGGACACAAAACTGCTGAGGCCCTCCTCCCCCCTCCCAAACAACAACAGATATAGCAATATACTAGCCTTCTGCAAGAATTTTATAAACTGTTATCCATGCTTTTTGGCAGCTTTTCAACACACAAAATACTTGTATTAACTAGAGTGCAATTGTGTTTAATGTGGAACAGCTGCTGAACTTTCAGGATTCATATCCCAAGCAGGACACACCAAACTGTACTGCTGTGACTCACAGTAAGATCCTACTTTAATGAATACAAGACTGTATAGGAGATAAAAGTACTGGCTGAGAGAATAGAGCAGTTCCAGTTGAGAGATTTAGCAATAAGTGTCCTCATTTAGTTTGGGAACAAGAGTTGGCTTTAGGAGATAGAAGAAAATGAAAAGTTTTTGCTCAAGGACTTCTGTTCCTTGCAGGAATAGTTTCTTCTGGGGAAAAAAAAAGTTCAGACAGCAAAGGAAATATTTTTGAGCAAGCAAGTCAGAGCATAACCTAGAGAAAGTTTGCATTATCACATCTAGAGATTATTTTGCGCTGTCGTATATTACTTACATTTCTTTTGTTTCATGTCAAAACTGCAAGTCAGTCCAAGGTTGATTACACAACCATATGGCACCAGTATTACTTTACCTTTCATAAATACAAGGTAGACTGACAGTCCAGGCAGTAGAGATGCCATTATGTTAACATTTATTAGGCTGAAGCATCATGATGTAGCACGTATTCCAACAGGTTCCATAAAAACCTAATTTATGAAGTTGTATTAACAAAATGCCTTCTCTATTAATGTGTAATTCACAAGCCTCTGTATATTATAAAGATTTATCCACAGCAACACTAATGCCCAAAAAGCCAAGGTCTGATGACAGAGAGTCAGATTAGCATTAAAACCAATACATCTTCAGTGTTGGAATGAGAAGCTCCAGGTCTATTCCTTTAAATGAGGAAGAGCATTTGGAACAAGGCTTTAATAAGCCCTTTTCATTATTGTTCCACAGATTACCATTTCCTACTTGTTCTATACAAACTTTAAAAGACTAATGGCATATTAATTGGTAACCTCCATAAACAAACATTCCTGATATAAAAACAATTCATTAAATTAAGCATTTAATAACTGATTTTTCCATGTCAGCTAAGGTACAAAAAGCAAAGGTTTGTTCTCCACTGTCCTTCTAAAGAAGCCTGATAGAGTATATGATTTGCACTAGGTACTTTGGAACCTTCTGGAACATTGTTTATTAGTTTTGGCTGACTACCAATGATTTCTACAGGAATGGAGCCATTTTGCTGTTCAAAACCTGGTTAATCTGTAGCTAGACACATTTCTGATAGGGGAAAAAATCACCTTGCAGACATGGCTTTAAGAATTTGATTTTTTTTCCAAAAATTTTATTGGGAGAACTACAAAACATTTACAGTACAAAGTTTACAGTCTCACACTCAATTTGTAGTGAACTGACTCCCGAAAATATATTACAACTCAAGTTGTCTTATCCTTTAGTTACATTCAAAACATACTTCTGTTAAAGTAGTCCAAAGAGAGTACATAGTGCTTGATCTGTACCTATGTACAAACAAAAACTAAAAAGCTACTGCTCATTCATCCACCGTCCAGGAAAGTTTTGGAAAACTCCTGACTTTCTACACAAGGAAAAAATAATTACAAGTTTTGGAATTTAATTAAAGATATGTTTATGTACTGCATAAAGTTTCAGATCCAAAGGTGGCCTCCTTGCTTATAAACAAAAAAACAAAAAATGGTGAAACTTTTCATGTAGTTAAAACCCATCCCCCCTACATTCAAATTATCTCAAGCATTAAGAAAAATACTTATTTGGTTGAGGAAGATTTAAGGCAAACATGGACCCTTGAGAAGGCACTGTGAGACATAACACTGGGACCCCCAATTATTGCTACATACTTTGAGACTATATCACAGTGTGACTGGTGGAGTTAGGCAACAAAAATACTTTTTGGTTAATTTAAACACATTTGAATTAGGTTTGCCACTTTGAAGTCTGATTGCAAAGTAGTTTTGTTTCTTTTACATGGACGGGCTACAACCATTTTACATTCTAAAAAACCCACAGAAATTCCTCATACTACTTCCACAGCATAGAGACCGATTTCTATAAAGAAACCATGCAATCTTTTAAATTTACGTAAACAAGGAAAGAAATTAATGAAATAAATATTACATACAATCTCTTAAATTAAGATTTTACTCATTTACAATAAAATAACCAAGTGAAGTTACAAAAGGCATATATTACTGTGAAAAGAACACACTCCACATTTCGCCGATTAATAATGGCAATCATAATTTAAACATAATAAAAGAATATATATCTATTGCTTTTCATCATACCTGATAAATACAGTATGAACAAATTACCAATGTATACTTTTCACAAGATAATAAATAAGTTAAATAGTTTCATATTGAGTTGGATGCAGTGACTCATGCAATCAACTCAAAACAGCTAAAAAAATTTAAAAAAAAATCAGCAGTTATTCTCCAACAATTACAAACTAGACTCAGCTGAGTGCTTCCAAATAAAGCAACAACGAAAAAATTGTTCTAAGCCAAACATCCACTAAGTGGTGGCAATGGAACCAACAATTAAACTTTGGAATGGAAGTTTTAGCATGTTATAATATATATATATATAGATAGATATATTAAAAAAACTAGAGAGTTGTTATCAAGGCATATTCTTGGCAGGATGTTGGATTTTTCTTTAAAAGCTTTAGGTTTTAGTACTGTTGTGGGTTTTTATTTGAAATTGGCTTGAAAAGACAAACCTACTTATTAAATTCTGTCTTTTATATAAAAATTTGGAAGGGCTCGGAATGCAGAGTTCTCCACCCCTCCGGATTGTTTGTTGCTTTCTGGTGGTGTGGGTTTGTTCCCCCCCACAAATGCTTTTTTTTTTTCCTCCTCTTTTAAAGACAGACAGACACACACACACACACAGATGGAATGGCTGCTGCTGCTGGTGCATATTATATATAACTAGTCTCCAAACAAAAACCAAAACCCCCTTCCTCCAAGGTCTCTCTATAAAAATAGGTTTGTTCTGTTCATGTCGCCACTTGCCCTCTTGCAGAATTTGTTCATCTCTCGAGACAAAAGTTCTTTTTCGCGCTGCGCGGTTGACACGGACTTGCTCAGCAATTACACAAAACCAAGAGGATCCCCGAAGGCCTGCGCGAGCTCGGCTAGTTCCGGAGGCCGCGGTCTCCATCCCCTCCCCCTCTCTCCTGCTCGGCGGCTCCCCCTCAGTCGTCGGAGATGGAAAGGCGGCTGAAGATGGGCAGGCGCCGGCCGGAGTCCAGGCTGGGGGACTCGGAGCCGCTGAGGCTGCCGGAGCTGAGGGAGCCGCTCAGGTAACTCTCGCGGTCGGAGAGCGAGTCCGGCGGGCTGGGCGGCGCGTCGAAGACGGGGGACTCGGAGAGGCGGCGCAGGGGCTGGAAGCTGAAGGGCGGCGAGGGGGGCGGCGGCGGCGGGCAGTTCCCGCCCGGCGGTGGCTGCTGCTGCTGCTGGCAGCGGTAGAAGGCGGCGGCGGCGGCCGCCACGGCGGGGTTGGCGGCGAAGCCGGGGCTGTGGAGGGCGAGCGGCGCGATGAGGCTGCCCAGCTCCTGGCCCGAGAAGGCGAAGGCGTTGTTGGCGCAGGGCGGCGAGAGCAGCTCGTCGCAGTAGGAGGCGGAGGCGGGCGGCGGCGGGGTGCGGGAGCCGCCGGGGCTCTCGAGCAGCGCCGCCTCCAGCCGCCCGCCGTGCTGCGGCCCGCCGCCGTCCTGCTGGTGGGCGGAGAAGCCGGAGAAGCTCAGGCTGTGGTGCAGCTTGGGCCGCTCGCCGCCGCCGCGCTGGGGCCCGGGCCCGAACCCGCCGCCGCCCAGCGGCGGGTCCCGGGGGGCGAAGGCGCGCAGGTCGCCGGTGCTGCTGGCGGGGTGAGGCGGCGGCGGCGGGTGCGGGTGGTGGTGCGGGGCGGCGGGCGCGGCCGTGCCGCCGCCGGGCGCGGGGCGGCGCTCGTCGGCGTTGTGGATGAAGTGGCAGCGCGGCCCGTAGGGGCAGAAGCCGATGGTGTGGAAGGTGCGGCACAGCTCGGTCTTGTACTTGGGGTGGCGCGTCAGGCTGCGCAGCTCGTGGAAGCCGTGGGCGAACTGGCACTTCTCGCCGTACTTGCAGGCGCCGCTCTCCTCGAAGGGCCGGCACAGCTCCGTCTTGTACCGCGTCGAGTTGATGGGCGCCCCGCCGCCGCCGCCCCCCTTCCCCGCCGCCGCCTGCTGCTGCAGCTGCTGCATGAGGTGCTGGCTGCGCTCGCCATTCTCGCTGAAGGAGCGGTCCCGGAACTTGTTCTCCTTGTTGAGCAGCGCGGTGGGGCTGCTGCTCCCGCCGCCGCCGCCCGTGCCCGTCTCCTTCAGGCTGCCGAACGAGGAGGAGGAGGACGAGGACGACGAGCTGGAGCCCGAGGAGCTGGGGAACTTGGAGCCGTTGGCCAGAGCCTGCAAGTTGCTGGTCGAGTGCCTTCGCAGAAATCCCGGCGCGAAGCTGGAGTTGGGGGAGGTCACGGGCGTCCCCACCGCCTTCTTGTCCAGCATGCTGCTCAGGCTGCTCAGGGACTTCTCGGTCTGCAAGCAAGGGGGGGGGGGGGGGCCAGGAAAGAGGAGAAAGAGTTTGAGAAGTGGCTCGGCTGGGCGGGCGGAGCAGCGGTTCTGCAAGTTGCCAGCGCCCCCTGAGACCGCGCGACGGTAAAACTCCCCCTCGCAACACATCTGCAGGGAAAGCGTGAGGTAGATCTTAATGTCTCCCCTGCAGCTTCAGGCAGAGCCATGCACTGGGAAACTTACTTCTCTCAGCACAGCGGCTTTCAGAGGTTGCACAGCTGCAGCTAAAACTTCCCAGCCTCAGCACTTCCATTGCAACGGTTTGACGCTCTGGGAGGGGAATGCTGGGACTAATTTCAGCACATCCACAACTAAAAGCTTCACAGACCTTAAAATCCCCCCCCATTGCAATGCCACAGCTCTAATGCCTGAGGGCAGGCAACAAATCCACCCTCAGGCGCCTGTGCCCAGAGGGCTGCAGATCAAGTTGGGAGGGAGGAGACCCCAATCGGGTCGACTGTCACCATGTAAACGTTAGCTTACCTCGATGGCAAAGCAAGTTAAGTGCAAAATGCATCCTACACAGAGCGCACCAGCCCTCCCCCGCCCCCTGCGAGAGGCAGAGAGTAACATTTGCAAAAAGAGTGCGCCCAAGTTTGAAAGATTTGCTCAAATCCATTTAAAGTGCTCGGCAGAGAAAATGCAAACCCTTCCCCTACCTTGCACAAGAAGTCGATGTCGTAGAAGGCAGATAAAAGCGTTGTAGACATTTCTAGATCCTGTAGTGATCGGAAATACAGGAAGGACCGAAAGATCCCGCTTTCCTTGGGGGCTTTGGAAAAGCCACGACTAGATAGGAAAGGGCTGATGACTTGAGATCCGAAATGGTTCAATCGCTTTCCCAGCAGGGGTGGGTTAGGGTGCCCGGCCAACGCGGCGACGAGCGGGGTTACTGCTGCAGCGAGCTGACTGCTGGAACTGCAAGCGCTGCGCTCTGCACATATATAAACGCCGAAGAGCGCGAGGGGCGGAACCCGGCCGGGCCCGCTGGGGTCTCCCAGCAACACCGCCCAGCCGTTCCCACCCAGCCCTGCCCCCCTTCGGCCGCTCCGCGGCTTCTCATTGGGCGCCGCCAATTTCTTTCAGCCGCCTGGAGTGCGGGGAAGGGAGGTGGGGTGTGGGGTTGGGAGCGGCGGGCGGGGTAGCCAAGGGCTGTGGCGAGCGTCACGCTGGCTCAGGGTTGCAGCGAGGAGCCATTGGCTACACGACTGTACTACACAGTCTTGTGACTACTATGCACAGGGCTAGAGAGCGGAAAGCGTATAGAAAGCAATGGCATGCTACAAGATTTGCTACTCAGTGCGCGGTGGCCAGCAGGCACTCTATACGCAAGGGTTGCTGTAGGGTGCACTGTGTATACGCTTGGAGTAAACACTGCAGTACATATAAAGCTTGCTACAGGCTAGAGTGGAGAAAACATACAGGGCTTGCTACAAATTGCACCGCATACGTGTGCATAGTGCATGGTCCTGTGAACAAGTTTGCTGTAGAGATGTAAAATGCACTGAGAGTGCAAAGTGCGTGTAGGCCAGGCTTGCTACAAATACGAACTAGAAAGCACTCCGAAGTAAGACTGATCACAGTGTGCTGCCTATATAGACATGCACAGAAACCTCGATATTTAGGAAGTCTTGGCGCAGGTCACGCTCTGCAGACGTACCTAGGAGGTCCTGATCAGTTGCTATTAAACGGAGTGATTTTCCTGTACCATGCCGCGGGAAAATCTGTGTCCCTTTTCGTGCAAGAGACCTACGCTGCAATCTGCCTGGCCGGGAAGTTTCAAGCGGCACATGTCGGAAAAGGCTTCCCCCCTCAGTTTAATATTCCTGGCGAGTGGTCTGGGAGCGGGAAGCTGAATAAAAAGGAAGCTACATCCAAGTAACTGGGAGTGAAATGGGACACCTCTCCCTCCCTCCCGAACATCAACTTTTGCCACGTAATTGATTTGAAACAAAAGTTTAGGTCCGTGGCGCGTCCGCGTAACTGGCTGGCGGCCGGCCGCCGGGGATGGGGGTGTGTGCAACTCTGCAACACAAAGAGCGGGCCGCGAAACGGCTCGGTTTTGGAGGGGTGGAGAGGAGAGAAAACATTAACCTCCCAGTCCCCTCCCGCCCGGCGGCTCCCGCACAGCAAAGGGCCTTCCCCCGCCCGCACCAGGCGCTTGCCTAGTAGCTCACAAGAGACTTGGCAGCCGTTCAAGGCCTTGTGACACGATCGGCAAGGCCAATTTCTTGTCCTTTGACTGGGAGCCCCCAAGCCCGTCCCTGGACACCAGCAGCCAGCACCGCAGGACTGGAAGGAGAAGGGCACGAGCGCGCCCGGCCCCCGCCCCGGCCCGGCCGCTCGCTGCCCTTCCCATGGCGGGCTGCACCGCAGAGGGCGGGGTGCGGGGCAGCCGCCGCCCGGGGAAGTACAGCCGCGCTGCCTAGCTCGTGCGCCGAGGAAGCCCGTGCTAAGGGTGAGTGGGGCAGTCACACTCATGTGCTCCTCACCTCGGCCGGGCTGGGGCCCACGCACTTGTTGCGTGGGGTCATTAGCCACGCAAAACGCACGCGCTCATCGAGACCAATGAGCAGCAATCAGCGTGGCGTCGCTGCTGGCGTCCACACCGCCCGGGAGGGGAAGAGTTAAGCCTCGGGGTCCCTTTCTGCAGCGGTGCCCGCCCTCCCCCCGCCACAGCACCAGCCCGCGCCGCAGCGATCCCTTCCCCTCCCGCGGAGCTCGCGTCTAAAAGTAGCGACTCGCTGCCCCTCCCGCCTAAGAAGCCCTGGGCTGGAGCAGCCGGCCAGGGCCGGGAGAAGGGCGAAGCACGGGTCGAGGGAGTGAACGCCCAGAAAGGCAGCGCAGCTAACCTCCCCCAGGCCCTAGAGGACTGTTAACCAGTCTGCACGCGGCTGGGCAGCTGTAGACCCGTTTTAACACCCCCGCCCGCCCCCGGGCATTCATGAATCTGGCCTGACTCCGACCCACGGGCTTGTATAAACACGTTAAACGCTGCGATCCTGCATTTCCAATACGTGCCTTCGCTAACACTTGGAACAAATGCCAGGGGAAATGGATGCACGTGTAAAAGTTTCCCTGCCGTGTTTGGGTTACAAAAGCAGTGGAGACGTTTGATCCTCTTCCGGTTCTTTCTGAGCTGGGATGTCAAGCCCTGAAAATCCGAGGGTGCAAATCTGCCCACGTCAGCAGGAAACCTGCATTTTGCAAAGAAATGCACCAAAGGAAAAGCAACTTCAGTGGCGTTTTATTGGGACATTTTGCGCCCGGTCTTCACAGTAGTTTTTCGCAAAACGGCTCACGCCTCCCTTTGGCTTCCTCCTCAGTGCGAGTGCTGAGCACAGCACTAAAGGGACTGTGAGAGGGACCCACTCTGTGCTGGGCACTTTGGCCCGGCTCCTCCTCCTGCCTGTGTCCAGCCCCGCGGGGAAAAGCAAGTCTGGGAGAGGCAGCAGTTTAGCAACGTCGCTCGCCGCAGCAGCACCGTCCCTCTTCCTGCAGCACAGGAAGCGACATTTCATTTCACCCCGACTCCATCTCTTAAAAGGTCACAAAGTGCTAGCAGCGTGTTAATCAGCTATAAAGAAAGAGAAACTCCAACCTTGGCCATTACACCTACGTTTAGAAATAAATACGTGAGGAAAAATTGCACCAAATCACCTTCCTTTCTGTCCCACGACCCTTCATGGGGACAAATCTCTAGCTCATCAAATGCATCTTTACTCATTCACTTGGCACCTTTTTCTAACTCGCCGCTGAGAATCTGCATTGCTAACTTGGGAGACGGACGTGACATGTTGTTGACATTTAGTCCCGAAGTGGTTTTATGGTGCTATGTCACCCCCTAGTGCCCCAATCCTGCGAAGGCAGCCCAGTCAGAGGAGGCAACAATATTCTATTCTTTTCGTAGGTCTCCAAACCAAAGGGAAGTTTTCCTTTAATATTTTCCTGCAACTTGATGAAAAAATTACATTTATTAGTAATTTACCAAGTAATGAGACTCACTTCCTCAAACGGGAAACAATTTTAAAATGGGATTAACATTGCATATTTTCAGTAACGTGTATCTTCTCTTTAGCTGCCTCCCTCCATTTGGTTTCATGCTGATGAGGTTAGTTCAAACTCCCCCAATCCAAACATTAAACCATGTAATAAGATTTGAAAACACCATCTTAGGGGCACAGCCTGCCCCTTAGTTATCTAAGTAAACACGTAGTTTATTAAAATAATCATGCAAGGAGCAGTGTATAATCAGCCTTTGAACAACAAAAACTTTGATAAATTGGCTAAGATCAAATACATCACAGATAAGTACCCTCTACTAGACTTTGCTAATCCTATTCTGCAGCTGCTGTTTAAGGTTTAAAGGTTTCTGATTTAGTAGTTATACAGTAACCCAAGTCACCAGCAGTATGTGATGAAATGTATGCAAGATGATGTAAAATTATTTGCTCTCCATAAACTAAGAGATATTACATAGTTTAAAGTTACACTTTTAAAAACACTGATAAAGATTAAGATTTAAAGTCATTTTGTTCACTGATTAACCATGTTCTTGAGGCTTTACAAAGTTACTTAGGTTTTGTTATAAATCTTGTGGATACTACTGTGCAGTTAAATTGTCTTACTCATTCATATACCATTCAAACTATCAAGCCCTGAACAAGAAGAGCTGTAGTGGAGGAATTTTGAAATTCTGAGGGATTAATTTCTATTTGTATTATATCATAAAAAACGAATAGCTATAACAGATGTTTAAAAAATTGGAAAGGTGTGTCAAGTGACAGTTGCTAGATGTAGCATTGTTGAACAGATGTTCTTACAAATAGCTGAGACAAAATTGATGCTATTTATCTAATGAATAGGAAACTTTTTATAAAATTTATTATGAGTAATCTGGATTCTGTTTTTATATATTAATAAGTAAGGTAAAATGAATACTTGTGAACTGTCCTTTCAAGTTTCCATTTGCCTCATTGAAATGTCATGTTCCTTTAACTTATGCTGAAATCATGAAATGCTGAATCATGAAACTGAGGCTATAGAAAATATTTATGATAAAAAGTCATGAAACTGAAGTTATATATTTACGATAAAAATCACTATAATAGAAAATAATCTATTTTGAAAATAAACCATGTAGACTTTAATTTTAGCTTAGTACGTATGCAGAGGAAAGCAGATACGATGCCAAGCTGCTTTCTTCCACTGTTTGGCACAATTAAACATTTTTATTTAAGAACTACCTAATGCATTTTACAAAATATTTTTCAGAGCCTAGTTTAGCAGCCCATTCCGGTTATAGAAGTAAAATGAAAAATTAACAAGGATACAACTATCACATGCTAGAGCAATTCATTTTACTCTAATTGAACTGGGCTTCAGGTTTACATTGAAGATCAAGCTATAAATTAAAAAGGAAATAATGTGAAAGGGAGCGCTGGTTTACTAGTTCCTGTACAATGTTGTATTATAGTGCCACCTACTGGGATACTAAGAATATAACTTAAAGCATCTGAAGTACCAGAGCTTTCAAAAACTCGAGTTGCACTCATTGGCTATGTGATAATTAATTACTTTTCAGTAAGATTTCCATTTAAAATTTACTAAAATACATGAAGGCTGAAAGTTCAAATAAAGAATCACTATTTGATGATAACCCCATCACTTTTGCAGTGAAACTTTAAAAATCAGTCAAGAGCAACTTATATATTTGTTTTGGTTACTGCATTGTATACAAGTTTTAGCTCCTGATTAAAGATTGCATTGCATCTTTTTAATTGTTTATTTGATCTTGCTATTATCTTGGAACCAAATCAATAATTCAGAAAGTGAAATCCACGACGCATACATTAACTGTTGTGTATTTATAAACAATGCAAGTAGTTAAGAAAATAGGAGAACTCCAGATCTCTTTTATTGATTTGAGACAACACATTTTGTTATATATCTATCTATTAATACAAAAATCTACTAAAACAGACAGTAATGTCAAAATAAAATTATTATGAACACTACCAAAAGGTTGCCATCAGGTTTGCTCTATTTCGTAAGGGCCTGATTCTGCTATCTTTACTCAGACCTTACTTACAGAGTAAAGCATAGTTTAAGTGAGCAGGCATGACCTCATATGGTTCTAAATGACAAGCATGTTTTATTTTGAACACAGTGGTCTTCATTCTGGAATGGGCTTCAAATTTAGCCTCTTGTTCGAAGACAAAAATGTTAACACTTTGATACCTAACTATTTACTTTTCAGGAGCCATCAGGCATTTGGCAGCACTTACACATCTTTTTGCACCTGCAAAACAAAAGGCTACTTTTTAAAATCAGGCCCCTATACTTCCCCCGGGGTTAAAAATGGAATGAAGTTAAAAACTCTGATTTCAAGCTTGGCATAGGCAAGCAAAGGAATCTAATTTTTTTTTCAGGAACAGTTTTTAAAAAATTAAAATAAAGGAGTATCATGTTAATAATTTGAGCATGTTAAGCATTGCTACATGCTGACAAAAGGAAAAACAAAGTAAAGAATTATTGCATTGGAATGGAGGAGGAATAGCTTGTGGGATAAAACACACCAGATCTGTAGGTGGCCTGCACCTGAATGAATGGAAAATATAAAGTTTAGCTGCTTTGTGTCTTACAGTAGCTGTAACAAACCATGCTGGACTGAATGAAATTAGAAAATGCATTTAAAAATATTCTCCCACAGCAAGTCTGACAAAGATTCAATGGACTCATGAAAAAAATGTGTTTTTAGCATGTACTATTAAAAAGGTTTACTACAGTCATGAAACAAATATATCCTGTCCCAAACCTAGAGAGAATTCAACTCCTTGTTCATCATGTAGTAAAATGTGTGCCACTGGCACAGGACAAATTGCCAGTGTTTCATTTCTCAGGATTTTTTTTGTTCTTACAAGCATCATCATCAAGTTCAAGCAAGGTTAATATCTTAAGGCAAGTTGATATTCTTTCATTCTGAATGGTTAATCTTGTGAATTCCACAGTTTTGGAAAATTCTGGAGTTGGAGGTAGCTCTTTAAGAAGCTGTCTAACAAGCTGGGCTTGATCGGACACTATTCTTGCCAATCGACGGAGTTCTCCTTGATCTGGCGCATTTGAGCGAGTGGCTGGTATGAGCAACAACAGATGTTTACTAAGCTGTCTGACGTTAGTTAGCGTCTCCGCCCAAAAATTCACTTCTCCTTTATTAAACAGGTTGTCATCTTCCATCTCAATGAAAAGAAAAACAACAATGATCAGTGGTTTGATTATAATAAGGGGGCAAGTAATCCAATATTAAACAACATTAAGGGGAAATAATGCTGATATAAAATATTACTAAAGGAGTTTCTTCGCTGTTCTATATGAGGGTAAGAATTCATATATATATCTTCAATTTATTCAAAGATTTGGAAAGCACAAAACAGTTTCCCAGTGTGTCAATGACATTTCATCTCCAGAAATCATGTGCTTATGGTGTAACTTTTATTTTTGAAACAGTGGAAGTGAAAAACAGCTTAAATGTTAAAATGTGTGTGTTGGGGAGGAGTGCAGAATTAGCTTGCCTTCCTCTGTGACACTGTCTTATATTAACAGAGGCCTCTGTTATCATTATGGTGATTTGGTTTATTATGGAGCTTTTGGAGTGGATTAAATAAAAAAGGAAAATGACAGTCAACAAAACAGTAGTAGATCATCAAAAAGATATACCTAAACCATAGGCTTAAAAAAAGTTTCACAATACATTTGAATGGTCATTTTATCATATCAGTTGTCAACCAGTGTTGAAAAGATGTATCTGCTGCTACTACTACCAGTTTACTTCATAATAGTATATACATATTTCCTGGCCTTTCAAAGGCAAGTTAGCATCTAACAACATACAATATTAAGTTTTATAGGCCCAATCCCGCAGTCTTATTTATGCAAATAGTCCTACTGAAGTTAATGGTGTTTAAATGTGAGGATGATGCATGTGCATAAGACTGCAGTATTGGTCCCACAGAATACAGCACAAAACACAAATTTCAAAGTTCTGGAAAAACTACTATAATACCATGAAGCTAACCGATAATAGCAGAAGCAATGGGCTTGGACTTCAGACGTGTTGAGCACCTACAACAGCTATTAACTTCAATCAGATCTACAGGTGATCAGCAACTCTGAAAATCAGGCCCTGCATCTTTGAAATGTTGGTGATAACTGATATGTTAATATAACCATGAAGTTTATTAAACACTTTTTTAAAAAGGGTATAGTTTTGTGTTGACATCAAACAGACCACTTATATGAGAATTGCAAGATCAGGCCCAACTTATTTGTTTGTTTATTTTAAACAGACTATTGTCACTGTGAATGTTTTATTTTAAAGTTTTAATTTTGAGTAATGATCACAAATAGTTCCTTCATGTTTGATCACTAAAAAACACTATCAAAATTCCCAATAAAGCACAACAGAAATACAAACATTACAACTCCAGAAATTAACCAGTTATTAGAATTACCAGTGTTGTTGTCTCCAGATCTTTTTTTATCTTATCCTCTCCTAACAGCCACTCCAGTAGGACTGGGATACCAGCACTGGTTTGATTCCACTGTTGAAGCAGCTCACACACTATGCCAAATGCTAAATCCATGGCCATTGATGCGTTTACTACATGAAATGCAAACTCTGCAGAGAGAAAACAGGAAGAATAAATTGAGACCGAACATTTTACATTAACAATGGCATATAAGTGAGCTCTCATATGAATACAGAGGTTGAATTTATAAAAACAATTTTAGAATGCTAAATTATAGTCACAAGTAGTTAGAAATACATGCTTAGCCAACTATGTGGGTTGGACTTTTTTCTTATTTCAAAATAATATATGAAACACTAAGACAATTAAGTTTTAAAATTACTATTGTGCAACTAGTAACATTCAGGACTTGTCTATACTACAGTTTTGTCGACAAAAGTCAGCTTTCGTCAACAAAACAATGGTGATGTACACATTGAAATGCTCCTCCTGCTGATGTAACTCCCCTGCTACCCCAGCATAATAAAACCACTTGGAAGAGCAGCATAGAGCTTTTTGTGATATGGTTAGAGCGACGCAGCGTCAGCATCGACAATGCACTTGGTTGTGTCACCCTATTTGGCCTCTGCAAGGTGTCCCACAATGCCCATCCTGACTGCTCTGGCCTGCAGTTGCAACTCTGTTGCCCTGAAGACACACAGGTATGTACCCATCTCCCCGCTTTAAGGCAAGGGGATTTTTTAAATTCCTCTTCACTGGGTGTGCATAGTTCACACAGCATCTTCCCAGGTGACCATGGCAACTCTCCGCAACAGACACTCTCCTGTGTGGAGTACACCAGAGCTGTTGGATCTCCTGGACCTATGAGGAGCGGAGGCTGTGCAGTTGCAGCTTCGCTTCAGCTGTCAGAACTTTGATACCTGTGACCTGATTGCTAGTGGCATACAGAAGGGCCACACAGCAATGTTGTACTAAGACCAAAGAGCTGAGGCAGGCATACAAGAAGGCAAGGGAGTTCAACTGTCACTCTGGTATGGTGCTGAACACATGCTGCTTCTATAAGGAACTGGACACCACCTTGGCAGTGACCCCACCTCCACTGCCAAGAGTCCCGTGGATACTTTGGGGGACTGGAGGCAGTGGCCAGCAGACTCAACCCCGATGATGAAGTTGTGGATGAGGAAGTGGAGCTGGAGGATGATGTGGAGCACCTGGCCAGGGTTGTTCGTTAGCGCAGGAAGTCAGGACCTCTTTTTGACTCCTTAAGGGTCTAGCCAGTGCTAGCACTCTGGCTCTGGCACACATGATGAGGATTTCAATAACTCAGTCATGGGTTCGGGGTTGTTATAAATGTGTATGGGTAGGGTTTTGTGGCCTGCCTTGTGCAGGAGGTCAGACTAGATGAAACTTTCCTGTAGGTATTCTGCAACCCTCTGCCAAAGGCTCCTTGGCACATTGATGTCAGTGAAACAGCCCCCGTGATCCACAAATGCCTGCAAGACCACAGAGAAGTGGCCCTTCGGTTGATATCCCAATTTTGGCCCCATCTTGTGACAAAGTATATGTGTTTCATCTATCACCCCGCTTCAAAGCCATCAATTATTTCCTGCACATTACTGAGAGTCACAGTCCATCATGGCAGAAGGTGATTAATGGCCTTGCACAGTTGCATCACCACAACCCCATGGCGGACTTTCCAACTGCAAACTGATTCGTAATTGACCAATAGCAATCCGGAGTTGCTAGCTTCCATATAGCAATCGCCACTCGCTTTTCCACACTGAGTGCAGCTCTGATTCTGGTGTCCTTGCACCATTGTGCTGCGGCAAACTCCACACACAGTTCCACGAAGGTGGGTTTGCACATCTGAAAGTTCTGCAGCCACTGCTTGTCATCCCATACATACATCATGTTATGATCCCACCACTCAGTGCTTGTTTCCTGAGCCCAGTACCAATGGTCCACCATGGCAAGCTGTTCTGTGAATGCCAGCAGGAATCTTGAATTATTTGTCTCCATGGGATGGTGAACATATCCCCTTGATGTACCATAATCTGTTCCCAGAGCTCCCAGTGTCAGACAATGATAAAGTGTGGTGAGTTGCACGGTGGGATTGCTACCCACGATACAATACTCTCTCTGTCGATGCAAGAGCAACGACTTTGGACGTGCTGCACTGACACAAGGTGTGTTGTGTGGACAGGCATAACCAATATTATTGAAGCAGTTTATTATTGTTGACATAACTTAAGTCAGCTTAACTCTGTAGTGGACATGGCCTCAGTATCATGGAGCTAAGCGTACAAACATTTCCCCTGGTTACTGTGCTTTCAGACAAGATCATCACATTATAGGCTGTGACTGTATATTAAGAGTAATACACAAAATGCAATGATGTTTTAAATTACATCTAATGACACTTTGGATCTCAATACACACAGCATGTCAGTGGCATGCTTTTAAATCAACAGGTCACCAAACCTCCACAAAATAAATCAAATGATAAATATAGACAAAATGACAAAGGTTAAAATAAACCCATGAAAGTGAGAAAATTCAGGTCCAATTTATATAAGAGTTCAAGGCATCTCTAGCCAGAGTTGGCTTTAAACACAGGTCTTGCTAATACAGTTTCCCTGGACAGTGAAGAAATGGATGAACCACCAAACTCTAAACTGTACCCATAAGCACTTATCTACTCTGCATTTCTCCCCTGGATTTTCTGCTGATGCAAATTATGTTTTAATCACTGTGTTATCTAGGCTTGCTCTCAGTGACAGTGGTTAAAATGCCAGCAAACTACTAGAGCCCTGTCGAGTTCCCATTGTTGCTATCACCAACAGAGCTGCACTAGTGGTAACAACAGTGGAAAATACAGGGGGGAAATCCTAGTGCAGACAAATTTCCTGACTACAGCATGATGTACAACAGATTTTAGCAAGGTTCATCTACACTCACCAGAGAAAAGCTATTCATGTAAAAGACTTATTTTTAAAGTAATGCTATTCTCCAAGACACCTTTTTACCAGGATAAAGGAAGGTGAAATGATGCAATCACAGTTACCCAGAAAGTCAGTCAGACTTGGAAGCTAGCACTGACTTCCTCTTTCTGAGGATTCATTTCTTCTGATGAAGGAAAAGGATTGTTGAGATCAGAAATGAACAAAAATGCAGACAGAAAAAGAGCAAAACACTGGAAGGAACTCTGAGCTGCACCATGGATCTCTACTGTGTATTTTTCACTTACTTTGCAACTGATTTTCAGATATGCAAATGGAACAACAGAGATCCATAGAGAAGTCTGCCATGTGCACTGGGCAAATGCTGATGCAAAGGAAACCATATATGAAAAGGAAAGCAGGCAGTGAGACTATTGGGCAAAGGACTATGAGGGTTAAAGCACGGCTACTGCGGGCATAGAGGACTGAGGGGGGAAAGGGAGAGAGATGGAGCATGATATTGGATAGGCTAGAGCAAAGTACTGAAAGGGCAGGAAGGGAAGACTGGGCAGGAGACTGAACATAAGATGTTAAGAATGGCTATACTGGTTAGACCATAGATGTCAAAACTCAGGCCCGCGGGCCAAATCTGGCCCGCAGTGTAATTATATTTGGCCTGCAAGAAAATACCAAATGTCTACTAGAGCTGGCCCTCCGGTAGACAGCGCATGCACTGATTTCACATGTGTTTATAGTATTAAGCTTTGCTTGTTCCAGATTCAATGTTTAAGCAAAACTTAAGTTTGTTTCCATATGAAAAGGTTCATTGTTATATTTGATGAGAAGGAAAAACTTCCTCAATTGTAGACATTTTTTCAATAAATATCAAGGTTGGCCCGCGACTTTGTCCAAGTTTTTAATTTTGGCCCACTGTGTATTTGAATTTGACATCACTGGGTTAGACCAATTGTCCATCTAGCCCAGTATCCTATCTTCCAACAGTGGCCAGTGCCAGATGCTTCAGATCAATGAACAGAACAGAGAAATGTATCAAGTGATCCATCCCCATTATCCAGTCCCAGCTTTTTGCAGTCAGAGGTTTAGGGACACCCAGAGCATCAGGTTGTGTCCCTGATCATCATGGACCTATCTATCATGTACTTATCTAATTCCCTGTGAAGAGCAATCATATCTCCCCTTGGCCTTCTTTTGGTTAGGCTAAACAAGCTAAGCTCCTTCAGTCTCCTCTCATAAAACGTAGTTACTTACCAGTAACTGTTGTTCTTCGAGATGTGTTGCTCAGATCCATTCCACTTAGGTGTGTGCGCGCCCTCGTGCACAGCCTTCCGGAGAACTTTTCCTAGCAGCCCCTGCAGGGGCCGGTCTCAGCGCCCCCTGGAGTCCCGCCCTTATGTGGCGGTACATATAGCGGGACCGGCCCCTCCCCTCCTCAGTCCCTTCTTTCTGCCGACTCCGACAGCGGGGACGGAGGGTGGGTGTGGAATGGATCTGAGCAACACATCTCGAAGAACAACAGTTACTGGTAAGTAACTACGTTTTCTCCTTCGAGTGGTTGCTCAGATGCATTCCACTTAGGTGATTCCCGAGCCATACCTTGGAGGTGGGTAGGAGTCAGCGGCGAGCTGCCCTCAGCACGGCCCTGCCGACTCGCGCGTCGTCCCTTGACTGCTGGACGACAGCGTAGTGCGCAGCAAAGGTGTGCACCGAAGACCAGGTGGCAGCCCTGCAGATGTCATCCAGGGGGACCCTTTCCAGGAAGGCCGCCGACGCGGCCTGGGCCCTCGTCGAGTGGGCCGTCACCACTCCTGGGAGCTGGACGCCTGCACGCTCGTAGCAGAGCCGGATGCAGGCGGTGATCCACCTGGCGATGCACTGGGAGGTGACCGGGGAGCCTCTCATCCTCTCTGCCACCGCGACGAAGAGCTGCGTGGTCTTTCGGAGCGGCCTCGTCCTGTCCAGGTAGAACGCCAGCGCCCTCCTCACATCGAGGGTGTGCAGTCTCCTCTCGTCCTCGGACCCGTGCGGTTTAGGAAAAAACACGGGGAGGAAAATATCTTGGTTACAATGGAACCGGGAGACTACCTTAGGCAGGAACGCCGGGTGAGGCCTAAGCTGAACCTTGTCCTTATAGAACACGGTATAGGGGGGCTCCGAGGTTAAGGCCCTTAGCTCAGAGACCCTCCTGGCCGAGGTAATGGCCACGAGAAAAGCCACCTTCCAGGAAAGGATCATCATTGGACAGGTGGCTAAGGGCTCAAAGGGGGGACCCGTTAGCCTATCTAAGACCAGGTTCAAATCCCAGGGAGGCACCGGGTCACGGACCTGCGGGTAAAGCCTCTCTACACCCCTGAGGAACCTCACCGACATGGGGTGGGAGAACAGGGAACGTCCCCCCACCGGCTGGTGGAACGCCGATATGGCCGCCAGGTGTACCCTGAGGGAGGCCAACGCTAGCCCCTGTAGCCTAAGCTGCAGCAGGTAGTCCAGGACCGCCTGCACGGGGGACGTACCGGGGTTTTCGCCCCGCGACTCCGACCAGCAGGTGAACCTCCTCCACTTGGCCCTGTAGGCGAGCTGCGTGGAGGGCCTCCTGCTTCCCAACAGCACGCGTTGGACCTGCTCCGAGCAGGTTCTCTCCTCCTCCGTCAGCCAGAGAGCCTCCAGGCCATCAGGTGCAGGGAGTCCAGGTTGGGATGCAGTAGCCGGCCGTGGTCCTGGGAGAGCAGGTCCGGTCTCCTCGGGAGCTCGATCGGGGGAGCGACAGACAGGTCCAGGAGCAGGCAAAACCAGTACTGCCTCGGCCACGCCGGGGCGATCAGAATCACATCCGCTCTGTCCCTCTTGATTTTCAAGAGGACCCTGGGCAAGAGCGGGAAGGGGGGAAATGCATACAGGAGGGCCCCCGTCCATTCGAGGAGGAATGCGTCCGAAAGAGAGCCCGGCTCGCGACCCCTGAGCGAGCAGAACCTCGGGCACTTCGCGTTCTGCGCTGACGCAAAGAGGTCCAGATGGGGAACACCCCACACGCGGAAAATCCTGTCCACCACCTCTGGGTGGAGAGACCATTCGTATTGAGGTAGGAATGACCTGCTGAGGCGGTCCGCCTCGTCGTTCCTGACCCCAGGCAGGTGAGAGGCGGTTAAACAGAAATTGCATCTCACCGCCAAGTCCCAGAGTCGGAGCGCCTCCTGACACAACACCGAGGAGCGCGCCCCCCCTTGCTTGTTGATGTAATACATTGCAGTGGTATTGTCTGTTAACACCTGCACCATTCTCCCCAATAAAGAGTGGCGAAACACCTCGCATGCCAGTCTGACCGCCCTCAATTCTTTCACATTGATATGGAGGGCCAATTCCCCCCGGGACCAGCGACCTTGCGTGGTCAGACCACCGGTGATATGGGCTCCCCACCCCCGGTCCGATGCGTCTGTGATCAGGGTGACCGAGGGGGTGGAGGCCCTGAAGGGAATCCCTTCCAACACAGTCCTGGGGTCCAGCCACCAAGTCAGTGACCCCAACACCCAAGGGGGCACCGTTACCACCTTGCTCAAAGCATGCCTGCTGGGCATGTAAACCCTGGACAGCCAACCTTGGAGGGGCCTGAGCCTGAGGCGGGCCAACCTCACCACATAGGTGCACGAGGCCATGTGGCCTAACAGCTGCAGGCAGTGCCTGGCTGTAGTCGTGGGGCACCTCTGAAGCTGCGATATTATCGCTGTCATGGCTTCGAACCTCGAACGTGGGAGGGAGGCTTTCGCCTGCACCGAGTCCAGGTGGGCCCCTATGAAGTCTATGCGTTGCACCGGACGCAGCGTCGACTTCTGCTCGTTTATGAGCAGCCCCAGAGCATGGCAGGTGGACTGGACGAGAGAGACCGCCTCGCACACTTGCGACTTGGTCTTGCCCCTGATTAACCAGTCGTCCAGGTAGGGGAATATCTGGACCCCCCTGCGCCGCAGGAAGGCCGCCACCACCGCCATACACTTGGTGAACACTCTGGGGGAGGAAGACAGGCCAAAGGGCAAGGCCGTAAACTGGTAGTGGCCACCAGCTACCACAAACCTTAGGTACCGCCTGTGGGCGGGAAGGATGGAGACGTGAAAGTACGCATCCTTCAGGTCGAGGGCGGCAAACCAGTCCCCTGGGTTTAGAACGGGAATGATGGACGCTAGGGATACCAAGCGGAACTTCAGCTTTCTTATGAACCTGTTGAGCCTGCGCAGGTCCAATATAGGCCTGAGGCCTCCGTTGGCCTTGGGAACGAGGAAGTACCTCGAATAGAATCCCCTCCCCACCTCGAGTGGTGGAACCACTTCTATGGCTCCTTTGACTAGGAGGGATTGAACCTCCTGAAGGAGTAATTGCTCGTGAGATGGGTCCCTGAAGAGGGACGGGGGGGGTGGGGAGTGGGGAGGGGAGGCCAGGAGCTGAAGGGCATATCCCCAGCGCACGATGTCTAGGACCCACTGGTCCGATGTTACTTCCCGCCACAGGCCGAGATACGGCTTGAGCCTGTCCAGGAAAGGCGGGGAACCCAGGGAACATGAGACGGTGCCACCCTCGGAGACACCGTCAAAATTGTCTCTTCCCCTTAGGGCCCTGAGAGGGTCCTTTAAAGGAAGAGGAGGACGGCGGCGGGCGATCGCGCCGTCCAGAGCCCTTGGTCCTATCCCTGCCCCTTGCGGTGGGGAAGGGCCTAGGCTGCGGCCTAGACTGCTGCCGCTGACTTTGCGGCGGTTGCTGCGGCTGCTGGCGACTCTGCAGTCTAGCCGCCTGGGGCGTGTACAGGCCCAAGGAGCGCAACGTTGCCCTCGAGTCCTTGAGAGCGTGCAGCTTCTCGTCCGTCCTCTCCGAAAAGAGGGCGGCTCCATCGAAGGGTAGGTCCTGGATGGACTGCTGCACCTCCAACGACAAGTCTGTGGACTGCAGCCACGCTGCCCGCCTCATTGCAACGGCGGAGGCCATAGCCCTGCTGGCTGTGTCTGCGGCGTCCGATGCAGACTGCAGGGCCGCACTTGCCACAGACAACCCTTCCTCCAGCACCAAACCAAAGTCCACTGCCTGGTCCGGAGGGAGAGACTCCGAAAACCTCCTTAAGGAGTCCCACAGGTTCAAATTGTACCTGCCGAGGAGGGCCTGATGATTGGCCACCCTCAGCTGAAGCGCCCCAGTAGAATAGACCTTTCTACCGTAAAGGTCCAGCCTCCTGCCTTCCTTATTTTTAGGGGAGGCAGTCTGAGCACCCTGCCTGTCTTTTTGGTTGGCGGCATCCACCACCAAAGTACCCGCGGCAGGGTGCGCATACAAGTACTCGTGCCCCTCGGCTGGCACGTAGTACTTCTTCTCGGCGCCCTTAGAGGTCGGGGCAACCGAGGCAGGGGTCTGCCAGACTGACTTAGCCAGGCGCAGGACCCTCTCATGTACGGGAAGGGCCACCCTCGTTGGTCCCTGGGCCCCCACACGGCCGAAGAGGGGGTCCACCTCTTCCTCTAAGACCTTGACCTCAAGGCCAAGGTTCAAAGCCACCCGCTTTAGAAGCTCTTGGTGGGCTTTAAAATCAATGAGCGGGGCTCCTTGGTCTCTTACCGCCGCCTCATCAGGCGATGAGGAGTAAGAAGGGCGGCGGGGCCCAGTGGAGGGTCCCTCCCCAGGGTCCTCCTCCACCTCCTCTTCCCCAGAGGAGCGGTCACCCTCCTGCACCGAAGGTGCTTGCTGAGTTTGGGTGACAGAGGCAGGGGCCGACATAGTTCCCTGCCCCATCTGGGCCGCCCACTGGGCCCATAACGGCCACTGCCAGGGTCCCTGTGGCCAGCTCAAAGGCGGCACCGGTGCCGAGGGCAAAGCCGGTGCCGCAACAGTCGGTGCCGGTGCCGGTAGCAGTAATGGGTCCGGTGCCGGCTGCGGTGCCGGCTGCGGTGCCGGCTGCGGTGCCGGTTGCGGTGCCGGCTGCGGTGCCGGCTGCGGTGCCGACGACCATACACGTTCCTGACGTCGGGTCCGGGACCCCGAGTCAGGAGAACGCAGGCGGTGATGACGCCGGGAAGGAGCGCTCCGAGATCCGCCACGCGACGACCTCGAGGAGCGACTCTGACTTCGGTGCCGACGAGGCGACGCCGAAGAAGAAGGCGACCGGTACCGGGAAGTCTTTCGCCGCTTTGATGCTGGGGAGCGGTGCCGAGAACGCCGTCTCGGTGCCGAGTCAGAACTCGACGACGAGGAGAGGTGCCGCGACGAAGAGCGATGTCCGGAGCGGTGCCGGGACCTGGAACGGTGCCGGGAGCGGTGCCGGGACCTGGAGCGGTGCCGGGAACGGTGCCGCGACGCGTCGTCCGAGGACGAAGATGGAGAGGAGCTTCCGAGCTCGACTCTCCTGCGTCGGGTGGTGGGCGGCCTGTCCACCGGTGCCGGGGCCGCCCACCCTTCGGGGCCCCCCATCGCGGGTTTGCCCCGGGAAACGGGCCCTGGCTCTCTCCGGTGAGAGAGTGCCGGAGGCGTAGGCAGCTCCAACAAAGCCTGAGCCGCCTCGATAGCCTCCGGCGTCGAAGGGTCCCGTATAGGGGGTCCCCCACTTCCAGGAGTCGGGGGAGCCTCCCTAGTAAGTGTCGGTGCCGGGGCCGGTGCCGGAGCAGGGGCCGGTGCCGGAGCAGATGCCGGCGGCACGTCCATGAGGAGGAGCACCTCCGAACTCGACCCCGGCCGCTCCTGCGGTGCGGGGGAGCGCTGCAAGCGTGGATGGCGCTTCTTCCTCTTCGGCACCGAGACCCCCGGTGCCGGAGGCGCACTCCGCACCGAAGACACACTCGGTGCCGGAGTAGTCCGCGATGGCTCGGACGCCGGACTTAACGCGGACTCCATCAGAAAAGCCCTAAGCCTCACTTCACGCTCCCTCTGAGTCCGAGGCTTAAAGGACTTACAGATACTGCACCGGTCTCTCCGGTGCAGTTCCCCCAAACACCGCAAACAACGGTCATGGGGGTCGCTAGCTGGGAAGGCCTTGCCGCAGCTAGCACATGGCTTGAAGCCCGGCGAACCCGGCATAGCCGGGACGCCTTGAGCCCGAAGGCTCCCTAACTAACTAAAAACCCTCACTAACTAAAAACTAACTTAGTTCAGGGTGAACTGATAAACTAACTACTCACTTTTAAAGGAGAAACACAAACTGTTGAAGAGCAGGGGTAGTTCTCAACTGGCCGTCACGGGCGGAAAGAAGGAACTGAGGAGGGGAGGGGCCGGTCCCGCTATATGTACCGCCACATAAGGGCGGGACTCCAGGGGGCGCTGAGACCGGCCCCTGCAGGGGCTGCTAGGAAAAGTTCTCCGGAAGGCTGTGCACGAGGGCGCGCACACACCTAAGTGGAATGCATCTGAGCAACCACTCGAAGGAGAAGGTAGGTTTTCCATTCCTAGCAGCCCTTTTCTGTAACTGTTCCAGTTTGAATTAATCTTCCTTAAAGATGGAAGACCAGAAATGCACACAGTAGTCCAAATGAAGTGTCACCAGTGCGTTGTATAATGGTACTAACACTGCCATATCTCTACTGGCGAAACCTTGCCTGATGAGTCTTAGGATTGAATTAGCCCTTTTCACAGCCGCATCACATTGGTGGCTTATAATCATCCTATGGTCAACCAGTACACCCAGGTCTTTCTGCTTCTCTGTCACTTCCAACTGATAAGTCACCAGTTTATAGCAAAAATTCTTCTTGTTAGTCCCTAAGTGCATGACCTTTAACTTTATACTATTCAATTTCATCCCATTTCTATAACTCCCATTTTCGAGTTGTCCAGCTCATCTTGTATGATATTCTGGTCCTCCTCTGTATTGGCAACACCTCCCAACTTTGTGTCATCCACAAATTTTATTAGCACACTCCCATTTTTTGTACCAAGCTCAATAATAAAAATGTTAAATAAGATTGTTCCAAGATTGATCCCTGAGGAATTCCACTAGTAACCTCCCTCCAGCCTGACAGTTCACCTTTCAGTATGACCCATTGTAGTCTTCCCTTTAACCAGTTTCTTATTCACCTTTCAATTCTCATATAAATCCCCATCTTCTCCAATTTAACTAATAATTTTCTATGTGGAACTGTATCAAATTCCTTACCGAAATTCAGGTAGATTAGATCTACTGCATTTCTTTTGTCTAAGAAAATCAGTCATCTTTTCAGAGAAAGAGATAGGTTGGTCTGACACAATCTACTTTTTGAAAAACCATGTTGTATTTTATCCCAATTATCGTTAACCTCTATTTCCTTAACTACTTTCTCTTTCAAAGTTTGTTCCAAGATCTAGCACACAACTGAGGTCACACTAATGTATTAGGTGGTTTCCTGGATCACTTTTTTTCCCTTTCTTAAAAATAGGAATTATATTAGCAATTCTCCAGTTATATACTGTATGACCCCCGAGTTTATGGATTCATTAAAAATCCTGGATGTTGGGTTTGAAATTTCATGTGCCAGTTCTTTTAATATTCTTGGATGGAAATTATCCGGCCCCCTGATTTAGTCCCATTAAGCTGTTTGATTTTGAATTCCACCTTGAATGTGGTAATTTCTATTTCCATATTCTCAACTTAATAAATCACTCTGCCATTACTGTAAGATCCTCATTAGCCTTATTAAAAACTGAGGCAAACTATCTGTTTTGTGTTGGGCCATGCCTAGATTATCTTTCATCTCCACCCCATCCTCAGTGTTTAGTGGGACCACTTCTTTCCTTGTTTTCTTTTTATTGATATGGCTATAGAACCTTTTATTATTGGTTTTCATTTCCTTTGCAAGGTCCAACTCTGCTTGCCTTTTGGCAGTTCTCACTTTCCCCCTATACTTTCTGACCTCCAAGAGGTAGTTTTCCTTGCTGATCCAGCTCACCTTCCATTCCTTGTAGGCGTTCTGCTTTCTCTTAATAATCTGTTTGAGATGCTTGCTCAGCCAACTTGGTTTGCAACCCTTCCCTACAAACATTTTCTCCTTTGCTTAGGAAGCAGGCTTCAAACAGTTTCTGCAACCTTGATTTCAAGTAATTCCAAGTCTCCTCCACATTCAGATCCTTGAGTTCTTCAGTCTAGTCCACTTCCTGAACTAATTCCCTTAATTTTTTAAAGTTTGCCCTTTTGAAATCAAGGACCTTAGTTGCAGATCCATTTTTATTTATCTTTCCATTTAGCTTAAACTGAATTAGCTCATCATGATCACTCAAACCAAGCTTGTCCCCTACAGCCAGTTCCTCTGTGAGGTCCTCATGTGTCACCAATGTAAAATGGTATCACCTCTTGTTGGTTCAGCGACTATTTGGTTAAGAAATCTGTCAACTATCACATCCAGGAAAATCTGGGTCCTACTATTATTAGTTGCACTTGTCCTCCAATCTATATCTTGGAAGTTAAGGTCTCCCATAATTCCCAGTATTTATATATTTAATTGAAAACATTTAAAGAGGTCTCTATCCATATCCAGATCAGATCGCGGGGGTCTGCATACCTCAAGCACTGATGTTGATCGCTTCTTTTTGGACCTGACTACATGTCCAGTTGCATAAATTCTATCAATCTACCCTTTCTTTACTCACTACTTCAAGATAGCATATGTTCTATTATACTAATTAACTGAGCTATTAAACATTAATAATTACTGACACAGATATAAAACAATTAGATTATTGAAGTATTTTTGCTGTTATTTTATCCATCACTCATCTGTATAATTTCTCATATTGATATCATAGGTAAACATAGCAACTTTACTCTGATACCTATGAAAATTAATGTTGAAAATAAGACGAAGTAGATCCATGATTGAATATGTGATACTTTGAACATGAATAGTGCTACATCAGTGCGAAGTATTATTTTATTGCTTTGATATATCTTTTCCCTTGATAAGACAATAATTGATATTATATGCATGCATAAAAGGAAGAATACAACACTCTATATAGGTAACTTTAAAAGAATTTATATAGTATTCACTGAAGTATTTAATGTTTATAATCTATATAGACAAACATCACTGATTTCAATTAGCCTTATACTATATATTACGTGATAGTGTGTTCATAATTCACAGTAATGTGAAAGCAGAGTCCTAACAAAAGTGATTCAATGACCCAGTATTATAAGCCTCTCATATTGTTAACAGCAATCTTGTTCAGAAACAGTTGTCTGTATCATTTAGATATTTTATACTTATGTATAAAATGTATTCAACTTACCACTACTAACAGAAAATGAAATAGCAGGAATTGAATCTGAAGAGCCAGCGTGCAAGAGGCTACTAATGAACATAACAAACAATGTAAGCACTCCATAAAGAGCGGGATATATAGGCTCATTCACTGTAGAAGTGTTGAAATGATCACTTATCAGCTCTCAAAACTCTAGGATTTATTTAAATTGCCACATGCAAAAACACCAGTTATGAGCAAGATTAGTATCTTGTTAAATAAATCTATTTCAGTGGTTGAAATACACAGAACCCTCTATATTTTAAACTAGTAGTTACAAGACAAAGCATAAGAATTAATACTACCCCTTGAAATGAAAAACAGAAGATAGAAATAAAGTACTGGATGTATTTCAATGTTCAGGAAGTAAATTTTCATAAAGGGAAAGGGATAAGTACTATAGTGTTCTGAGTCTTCTTTGTTTATCCATCCATGGAAGAATTAGACCTCCCGCATACTCATTTATATACCACAAGACCTTTGATCAAGCCATATGTAAACATTTCTCTGGTAGCCTATTATGTGTCCTCAAAATATACTCTTTTTAAAAATGTGTATTATAATGAGAATGGTAAAAAAAAATACTGAATACACCAGCATAAAAGAAGTAAAAATAAAATAAAAAGACAGGGCACAGACTATGAAAATGAAGATAAAAACAGAGTTCTGTGTCTACAAACTATTTCCTAATTAGTTTTACATGAGTAATTGTCAAACAGTAATTTAGCGTTAGTTTGAAGAAAAGTGCAAATTGTAGAAAATTTTTTTGCATTCAATGCAAATACAGATCAAATTAGTTAGTTCAATATTTAGAGCACAATATAAAAATCCTGTTAGGGGCTCACAACCAACCAACACTGTGCTCTCCAACAGCAACAGTAGGCTTTAGGAGTAGGAATGAAGAATAATTCTCTAAGTGAAAATAAAGGAGAAATTTTAAATAGATGAGATACAAGAAATCAAGCTGGAATTTAGCCAAATTTACTTTTTGTAAGAAGTGCCATGAGATCGAGTTAGGTAGGTACCTACATGGTTACTACACCATCATAGTAACTGAGTGTCTCACAAATACTCTGTGAAATACGGTAATATCATCATCCTCATTTTATTGAGGTATACACAGAGATTGAGTTGGTGAAGTTTACACAGTGAAACTATGGCAAAGCTGGGGGTTGAATCCAGATATCCTGAGTCTCAGTCCAGTACCTTGAACACAACATGACACATGCCTCTTTTTTAATGTCTGCCAGGTCAGGTTTTCAGTTTAACATCTCATCCCAAAGATGGCAGCTTCAGCAGCCCCATGTTGGGGCACTGATTCAGTAATCACACAAAGGAAAGTGTCAGCTATTGACTCACTAATAAGACTTTTTGCAGCATCCCAAATTTTCTTTGTAGCTCTTCTCTAAGTACTTAAGAGGGATAACCTATTCTCAAAATATAAAAAGAAATCACGACCCAGTGTACTATTGTTGCAGACAGACTTTTATCTAATATTGTGTGTGTGTACACATCACAAAATATACAAAGTCTGTAAGTGACAGAAATTCCATTGACCTAGGGAGTACAGTCTGGAGAGCTGGAGCACAATTTTACAGCCAAGCAATATACACAGAGAACCTGCTTACATGAAGCCCTTTGCCAGCTTTTCCAGCTGTGGCTGCAAGAGAGATGGCAAATATGTGCATTGGTAAAACAGGAGAAGAAAAATACCCAAATTATAGACTGAGCAGCAGGTAAAAACTCCAAGAAAGTCCTTAGCCCTGACCTACTCTCCATAGTCATTGCGTCAGCCTAACAGTCCTTTTGGACATAGCAAAGATTAAAAGTAGAAGATGGACGAGAGAGAGAGAAAAAATGATTAACTTTTGTCTTACCACCCCCCGACAGCTGTAATGAAATTGTTGTTTAAAATGTGCTAAGTTTATTGTATTCTGTCATTTCAAATTCATTTATAAATTAGGAAGTTCCCTTTTTTAAAATGACCATTTATGTAAAATCTATTCTATAAGCAAATTCCTTTTATAATGTTTCATGCCATCAAAGGAGATTAGATCATTTTAGTCCTCTAGAGAAATATCTTTCCCCATATTACATACAATCAAACCATCTGGTTTCCATTTCATTGCCTGAATCTGTTTTATAGCTGTATTTGTTCATAACTTTTTAAAAGAGGCCTTTCCTTGACATCAAGTTAAAAAAAAAGTCAGAGTATGATAATACCTCAAAACAAAGTGTTCAAAATGTGTTGGAAGTATTTGCACATATTTTTTCTAGTCTTGGTCTACAAAGCATAGTGATACTCAGAGTTAGCTTTAATTATTGTAAGATGAGACCTTTAAAGAAGTTTACAACTCAGTTTATTCAGTCCTGTTCAGTAAATATGCTTCATGAATTAAATAATTACTTGAAATTCTTTCTGGAGCCATAAGGAGCCACATAAAAATATACTTATCACTTAACCGTTTAAAACTCACTCTTCAAACATGGAAGAAAGAAAATCTTCCAACTTTCACAGCAGCAGATAGATGCCTAAAGTATTAAAAATGTCTACCTTTTACATACCATACTTGCTTTGAAAAAGGTTTTTGTAGGAAATAATTGCAGACAGCAGAAATTCCAGAGGGGATGAAATTTAGGACATTTACCACTTGCAGCCTTTTTCACTTTTCACAAAGAAACCTGTACCTCAGTAGTCAGCAGAAAACCAATCCTTCCCGTGTGCCATTTGGCAGCTAAAAGTATTTATTAAAGAGAAATGTGGAGAATCTCACAGAATTCACATTTTTGCTTTCTGAAAATGTGTAAGTTTTATTCACCTATTTGTTCTAAATTTAGAACAGAATATGGATGCAGATTATCATGGTCTGCTTACAGAAATAAATAGTGACAAAATGAACATGGAGATTAACACAGTTTAAAAGACAAATACAATTAAAATTGAATATATGCCTTGGAATTTGGTTATTGTGCTGTTCCATTTAAAGCCGCTCCTTTTTGCTTAGTCCCACATTCTGAGATTGAGAAACCCTTCTTGCCACCTACAAATGGTGAATTGCATTTGTAATTCAAGTTTTTAATAAAAAAATAATTCTGAATCTTAGGGTAACAGACACCATTTCATGAAAAAGGCCACCGTTTATTATGTTAGTCATACTGGGCCCAACAACAGATACAGAAAACTAGTTGCTACTTGAAAGCTGGTTTATAACATTAGTAGCCAGTTTCTGTCCCTTGGCTCTACTCCCTTTGTGCTATTCAGGTGGAGGTAAGGGAATGGAGAAGAGACATTCCCCAGCTGGAAGGAATCCCTAGCAAGTTTCATTCAGACAGCTCTGATGACACCTGCAGCCCTCAGCATAGGGGAGGTGTTGGAACAGGGTTGGGAGTGTCAGGGCCATGGATAGAGCACAATACGTTATGGCAGTCTCTGGCAGGCTCCTTAGGGACCATATCCAGGCAGCAAACATAAGCAGCCCTTAGGCTTAAGCTATTCTAAGGCCACATCTACAGTAAGAGTGATTTACTGTTTGAAGTGTGTTAGTTCACCATGCCAGGAAAGCGCTCCTAATGTGGATCCAGTTTATACGGATAAAAGCATAGCTGTGCTAGTATAGCTTATCCTCTTCCCTCCACCCGCCATGAAATAAAACATCTGGCAAAAAGCAGTTTTGCCAGAATAATTGCATCTGCACTAGGGGCTTTTGGTGGTACAGGTATGTCGGTCAAGGATCACCCTGACTGACATTTTTCTTTTATTTTTTTACTAAACATCCCTTTACCAGGAAACTTTATTTTGTGGGTGCTATGCCACTGCAATGGTAACAAAAGAGGGTAAAGGAACTGAAGAATAGCTAAGACATTCTCTACACTTGCTGTGGCATGTAGGGTTTGTGCACATTGTAGTCCAAGACAGTCTGCATCCACAGTCACTGCTGTAGCTACACACAGCAGTGAAGAGTTTTGGTAGCAGGATGACTCTCTGGCTGCAGGGAGCTGCTGGCGCATTTCCCCACTGCCTCTCCTCTGCCAGAACCTTTCCCTGATGTCTCCTGCTGCTAGAGCCTTTCCTTATGGTTGGGAAAGGCTCCACCAACAGGGAGGAGGCATGGCACTACACTGTTAAAAACAGTAGTGTAGACATGGTAGGCATTGGTTGGGCTTGTAGAGAGCCTGAGTAGAGTATATGCTCTAGGGTTCAGGTTTGTAGTGTACTCTATTTGCCTAAGCCATGCCTTACCATCTACAGTGCTATTTACCCGTACTAGCTCATCATGCAATGTCTGTACTCTACATGTGGCTGCAAGTTTAGACCTATTGCACCCAAACATCCACCAGGCACCCACCATCCTAGTCTCTAACCTCCACCCTCCTCTACTCTCCCTTTGTTTATTTCTGAACCTTGCTCTCAGAAATTCAGCTTTTAGCCCTCTAGAATGAGAGACTGCAATTAAGAAAAGGAACACTTAGGCTGGAAAAAAAACAGCAGTGGCTAGAGCGCATGGTAGTGAGAGAACTGTTTGTACCATTTGGGGCTATTACACCAACAATCACCATCCACATTGCCATTGCAATGTTGTTGACGTGGTAGAGGGCCACACCATGGTGAGACTTGCTTGAAGCTAGACTAATCTAAAAGCTGTAGATGCAATGCTGGTGCACTGTGGGGAGCATTTTTGAATGCGGACGAGAGGCTATTGCAGACATGCTAGCTAGACAACATGAAGTTGTCTAGCTTCTCTAGTGCAAACAGGACCTTAGACCTTGGAATAGTCTCTGGATAAAAGTAGTTGAAGCCTCATTATTTGAATAACATGTGGAACATGGGCAGTATGGGAGCTCAATGCAAGGGACTATACAAGTTTCCTCTCTGCTTCAACACTAATATAATCAGGAAAAAAAAACCTTAAATAAAGTAATAAAGGAATGAGGTTGTCCCACAGTCCCACTCTCAGTGTCAAACACCACCAACTTTCAGCAAGATGCCCATTACCATCAATACACTCAGAAATCATATTTATAATTACAGATGATTTTCAGTTATATTCAATAGTTTATTAATGTCAAACTTCGTCTCAACATTTTGTATTTTCAGATTCCAGGGCTGAGCAAGTAAGGTTGCCTTTTAAATACTCTCCCATATTTTTCAAGAATATCACAAATCAGAATCACTACATAATAGTACAGTAGTGCAACTGATGTGACTAAATTAAGTATGATCAGCAAATGGTCCTTAGCCAGTCTTTGAAGGATGAACTCATTTTAATTCATTCTACTGATCCACTGTAATTAATGGGACTGCATTCTAAATGGCAAGTAGTTCCTTTATCCAGATGAGGACCTAGTGTTGTGGAATAGGTCTGAGAGCAACTTGTAATGATGAACTGGTGTTAAAATGAAATGTGGAAATATTAGTACAAGGTCACAGTGAGTCATGGGTTCTTATGGAATGTAATCCTCAGTGACTGGAAAAAGAATACAACTGGGAGGAAGTAGCAACGTAAAGTTCTCAGGAAAAAGCACTTTAGCTGCTGATTTGAAATAAGTATCACCACTTCCCTGCACCATCCTCCCACCCCCAAATAAATGCTGGTAAGGTAATCACAGTTTTTAGTGTGCTAGTTCTCTGTCCTTTTTAATGACACTGCTAAGTGTTCTGAAATAGTAAGTAAACCTTATTAACTAGTATTTTGGTATTTTTGCAAGACATGTAAGACATTGCAGCATATTTTTATACATAAATACTGGTGCAACATTTCTACTTCAAGGTTTGTTTGCTATCTTGATCTCTGTTCCAGGTATCCACTTACCACCACTGGTGACAACTGCTAACACAATAAACTATTCATTGTTGAACTATGAAATATGGAGTAATTTTGCTTTTGGAAAATCCCCAATATGTAATTAACGAGATATTTGAACTACCCTGAGAACTCTTAGGTTGCAATATGCTTTGATCCTGTTTTGTATTTTTCCCTGAACATTACTTTACATTGTTATGGCTTATCTTTCCTCTTTAACTGGCTCACTGTTGAAGTTTGGGACAATGCAATTGCAGATTCATGGTGAGTTTTAGTTAAATTGAACATGTCTGACTAGAAAAGACACTAGCTAAATTACTGTGCAACATCTGAGCCTTGAATGTCTGTGACTAACTGAATGCAGACACACTGAATATCAAGCAGAACAGGAATTTGGAACCTATGACTCAGTCTTGATCTCTCTTGAGGTGCCTTATAATTTTAATAATGCCAGGGACCATTTTTTTTTAAATGGAAGTGATCTGCTTATGCATTTTACATTCATTTTATTTTCCTTATTAAAAAAGGAAGACATTTAACATGAACTGATTATAAAGTTGTTCTGGAAAATAAAGTAAATCTGGTGCAGTAATATTTTAAATGAAATATGCCTGCCTCAAAATTAAAATTATTTTGCTGTACAATGCTGGTCACTTCTCAAAAACTGCTAACTTTTCTAAACAGTCATTAGGGTGTAAAAGAGTATTATTAATTTATAGTGCAGTAGTCCTTACAGGCTATTCACTGTGCAAACACATGGTGAGAGCCTGACAAGCTTCCCCTACTCATAGACAAGACAAAGGGTAAGAGAGAGGCAACATACAAGTACAGGAATGGTTGGAAAGCAATGTTAGTACCATAGTTTTGTACATATATACATATACACACAAAACTATGTTAAAAACATTATTAAGGCTGCAGAGTCAAGCATTCAAAAGTTAGGAAACGCAAGAATTAAGGCTGCCTGTGCCACCTTAAGCTGGCTCCCCTGTGTACAAGCACTATGATGCATTCTTTAATTATATGCTTACAAACTGTTTTTTCCCTTGACCCATTCTTCTTGCCTACCCAGTCCTAGTCTCCACTACTCAAGCATCTCTTCCCAGTCCCAGTCAACTTGCCCAGTCAGTCTTAGTGTCCTCTCCAGGCTCACTGTCCAAGTCCCAATCTCCCCCACAAATCCATCTATTCTCTGTCCCACACACAGCTCCAGTCTCCTTACCCAGCCCAGTCCCAATTTCCTCCCTCCCACTCCTTGTACCCAGTCTCTTTGCCCAGCTAGTCCCAGTTCTCTTCTCCTGGCTCTTCATCTGATCTTCATCTCCACCTCACAGACATACCCGCCACTACCTCCCACTCTGCCTCCCTGGGTTCCTCATCCAAGCTTGGTCTGTCCCTATGTCCTCCCTGACTCCGTGTCCTAGTTTCTTTGCCCACCTGGTCTCAGCTGTGCCCCTATACCACTGCTACTAGTACCAAATCTCAGTCTCCTTCTCCAGCCAGTTCCTCTATTCTCTCCCCACAATTCCTCATCCAATCTCAGCGTTCTCCCAATCAACTGGCTTCCAGTACCCCCCCAGTCCTTGTTTCCCTTACAATCTCCCAGTCTCTCCCTCCAGCTCTCAGTCCCAGCCTCCTTGCCCAACCAGTCCCAACTTGCTATCTCCTCTCAATTCCCAATGTCTTTGCCCAACCAGAGTACCAGTCTCTCTCCCACAGCTCCCTTTCACAGTTTCTCTCCCCCTCTTCAGTCCCAGTCTCACCAAACTCCTTGTCCCAATTTGCTTATTTCCTTCCCCACTGCATTTGAATCAGGCAGCTTTCATCAGAACAGGGTCATTGAGAGCACAGGAGAGATGGGCTTCCTGCTTTCAGTTCTTGACACTGAACTAGAGCAGCTGGGAACAGTAGTTAGAAAGAAAATACTTCTGCGCCCCCATAGCGCTGGGCTAGAACTTGCTCATCAGTGTGTGGATGGTGCATGTATAATCTGATCAGCACTCAGAGCTGTGAGAAGCCGCAGCATGCCCAAGGGGACAGAATCTTCTGAGTTTTAAGCTGCAAATCTCTAGCAAGTCTCTTCTGAGTATATGTGAACTGTGATTTTTCAAAGGCTTACAGCTTGGCCAGATATGGGCTGTTTTTCACAGGGATGGCAAAAGGCACAATATGGCCCCCCAACCCTCACAAACTTCAAATTCCTGCTGCAAAGCATGGGTGCACTAGAGCATGTTAAAGAAAAGGTTTCAAACATTTATTTTAACACCAGCAAAACCATGTATTTCCCCTCTAGACTCATTCTCAGAAACGGGAACCATTTTGGCTGAAATTTTCAAAAAAATTCAGCGTGAGGCAGACATCCAGCATGGAAAATTTCAGTCCAAATGATTAAAGTTTGGCAAAGTAATAAGTGACTGAAAACAAGATCTTATCATGGGAAGTTTCAGACATCCTACCTAACAGGAAGCCATCCCCACTTATACAAATATACAATACACACACACAGGAGCAGGGAGTTGGGGTAATAGGAAAGGCAGAAAGAGATAAGTTGAGCTCTGGACATTGAGGAGTATAGTGGTAAGAAGGATAGGGAGAAGAAAGAAGTGAGACAGCAGGGAAGGATGGAAAGGACTGGAGTGGAAGGAAAGTCATAACAGGTCCAGCATATTGCATCTGCTCAGCCTGACACAGACTGAGTACAGGCTGAACTATGTCAGAAGATTTTTATATTAATATTTTTCACGATGCCATACGTGGCTGTAATCATGAAAAAAACTGAAGCTAGTTAACACCGAGGCACATATTTATCTCTTTCCCCCTTTTTAAATGTACTTTCATCTACCTGTTTCAAAATAATTTGCCACAGGCAAGGCCGCATTCTGCTTCCTCCTCACATGGGTGTGCACTGGTGGTGCTAACGGAGCTGTGCATGCCACGTAAGGCCAGAACTGCCACATTCTGGAGAACGCAGGAAGTTACTCCATCCCATCTGTCATGGGAACACATGGATAAGGTGGGGGCAGGCACAGCCATGGTTCTGGCTTCCCACACACTGGGCAGTGGAGTTGGCATGCCGTGCTGTAGGGATCAGGCTACTCCATTACCATGGGTGTAGTATCAGGCAAGGAGTTTCTGCAGTATATTAAGAATTATGGTAATAATGCAAAAGTCCATCAGGTAAGTGTTTTTATTTAGGCTGCTTTCAAAACTAGTTTGTTTTAATCAGTATGTATTCTATGATGAGATAAAACAGGTTCTGATGAGAAGAACTCAAACTTCTCCTTCAGTTGCAGAGCCCTCCACAGTTATTGATGTCTTTGTTACCTCAAGATTAGACCATTGGAATGTGTTCTACAAACCATAGGCCTACACCAGCAGACCAGTGGAGAATGCAGTTACCCACATAATTGAAGAAGTGTTTCACACAGACAGCACATTACACCTGTGCACTATAGTTTGCAATGGCTTCAAATTAGCTTCCTAGTGGAGTTTTAAAGTGTTGGTTTTGACCAATAAAGCCCTAAATGCTTTGGTATTTGACTACGTGAGAGATCACCCACCTCCTCACATGATCCTGACCACCGTTGCCAACAGCAGAGCTCAACCTAATAGCTTCTTGATTGAAAAAGAAGGGGACAGGTATCAGAGCATTTTTTTATGAGAAACCCTTGACTCATTCACCCACCCTAGTCTGTGCATCTCCAAACTGATCTTCAGGGAACGTAGCAAACATCTATTTTCCTGGGTATTTCTGGAATGAGTGGGCTGAGAATAGGGGAGGCTATTTGTGGTAGGCTGTTTTATTTGAGCAATTTATATTTTGTAACTGGAGATTAGATTAACAGGGAATCTATTTTGGAATTTTATCCCTACTTTTTTATCTTTTAATATACGTACAAGTGATAGCTACTTCTAAGAAACATGGAGAAATAAACAAAAATACACAAACATCTGCTTTTTGATGAGGTTTAACAGATTGAGCTTTTTATATTTCTCGGAATAGCAGTAAAACATGTATAGTAAACTTATTATCAATTCAGAGGGCACTTTATCAGAAATTTTGTAACTGCTGCATGATGTGTTGATATTAGGCTGCGTATGCATTGTTTAACTACATATGTATGCACATATACTGCTCCATTTTTAAGGCTCAGGACTGGAAAGCAGTCAATAAGAACTGCTGGGTGCCCAGCACTTGAAAGTCAGGCCACTCATTGAGGCGCTTATGTTATGGATTGGGAGTCTAAATTTAAACATCTATTTTTTTAAATCGTGGCATTAGAGCCTTGTTAGACTCTCTTTTGGAATGAGGGAGGGGAGAAAGTTTGGATTAATTTGATTTGTTTGGGTGTGAATTTATAACACTGAAAATAAAAGCCTAAAATATAACTGTGGTATTCAACGCATAACTGAAATAGGCCTATGTTGTGTGTCTGTGCATGAGAGAGAATGAGAAGGTAATTAATATACTAAATGAAAAAAATGAATGGGGGCTTATTGGTCCTGGTAAGAAGATATTGTAAGCCTAACCTCTTCTGTGATCTAACCAAGTGTTTAAGTTAATTTAGACCTAACGTATTTCTGTTAGCATTTTAATCTTACCACTGGGAATTATTTATTAAAAAAAAGTTTTCCACTGCTAGCATGACAAGGTGATCATTAACATAGAACAGATCATGCCAAGAGAACAAAATTAAAAACATGCAAAGGTGCCACTGCAGTGGTAGAGTAAGCAACTGCCATAAATAATTTTGGCCTTCAAAACACTCTCAGCATAGTCTTACTCTTTTAAATCTGATAACAATCAAAAGCCCTTTACAAAAACTCAAACAACGTCTTTCAAGTTTCTAGTCTTTTCTTGCCAAAATTTTTTTACTTGATTTCCTTATAGATGAGAAGTCAATTTGCTCAACAAAGTCAGTTCTGGACTTTTCCTACAGTGAGAACTCATTTGGAACTGATTATAGGAAAAAGAAGTGTAGTTTAACATATTTCAGGATTTGAAGTAAGAATTCATTGTGTCTCATGACTACTTTTAAAAAACTAATGAAAAATAACTAAATTTGGTGGGAAATCTATTGCTCAGGAAATTAATAATCCAATTAAAAACCCTTTTTATCTAGATCACTACTTTCATTCTGGCCCAGGTCGATAGTATCTCAGTCATTACGAATTGATGGCTGTTTGGTGGTCTAAGTCTAGTTCTTAATGGACAAGTACCACATCTCTCCCTGTCACATACACACAAACATCAGAAATGGCATCTTGCTTACAGTCTCACTAGAGTGACCAAGGATTGCATAGACCCGGAGAATTTACTACCATCTCATTGTAGGTGAAAGGATCTTAAAGAATCACCTTAAGAAGGATGAAATTCATTTATGTGCAGAAGGTCAGCACCATTTAGACCTATGCATCACTTAACTTGTGCATAGATTTTGTGCTGACCCTCTGCACAGGGATTAATTTTATCCTTCTTGAAGTGGTTCCTTAAGGTTAAGATGCACATGGACAGAAAAGGGTGAGGAAGCTGAACACTGTATCTGCAGCACTTGTGTTGCAGAAAAACAAGAGGATTTCAGGCTCCATAGTTGTCAATTATGCACTTTTCATGAGTATTAAGTTCAATGAAAAAAGTTATTTATCCACCGAATTTCCCATAACATTAAAAAATCCAGCTCTCAAGGCAAGTTATTACATTTGTTTTCATCAAGTGTGTAGTAGGAAATGAGATTTAACCTAAGCATGAACAATTTACAAATTAGAAACTATCACAGTACCAAGATATATTAAAAAGTGTATCTCTACTATGGCTGTGAGATAATAAAGGTGCAAAAATAATTAACTAGAGATTTGTACAAGTTTTGTGAGTTTCCCAGCCTGTCATTTGTTCTTATGTAGTAAGTATTTTATCCTAATCTTTTATAGAACATTTCGAGAGAGAGAGAGAGAGAGAGAGAGAGAGAGAGACACACACACACAAACTGTGTGAAGTACTCTTACAATCTTACATTATTTACTGCACGACTATCAAATAAAGGCTTCTTATACATCAAATCGTATAACACTTTAGGATAACTTGACTATGAAAGACAACTGAGTCAGATTCTCCAGTCTGCTCCATCCAAATTTAGGCAGTGCAATATGGACAGGTTCTGATCCCTTAGAAACCTCACTGTATGAGCATATGTTAGAGCAGATAGGGCTCTGCTCTAATTTCTGTCAAGAGTGGGTGCTGTAACATAGCACAGGATTAGGGCGTTTCAACCAGCTGTGCCCAACCTCTGCTCTCATATTATGGAGAGATGATCCCACTATCAACTAAGCCAAATGTTATGTTTTTAAATTATGTCAACTGCCTTATTCCCCTATAATATCCCTATTTCAATTTTCCTCTGTTATTGAAAAAGGGTAAATAATGAGGTGGCAAAGTCTGCAGATGATACAAAATTACTCAAGATAGTTAAGTCCAAAGCAGACTGCAAAGAGTTATAAAAAGAGATCTCACAAAACCGGGTGACTGGGCAACAAAATGGCAGATGAAATTCAATGTTGAAAAATGCAAAATAATGCATATTGGAAAACATAATTCCAATTATACATACAAAATTATGTGGTTTAAATTAGCTGTTCCCACTCAAGAAAGATCTTGGAGTCATTATGGATAGTTCTCTGAAAACATCCATACAATGTGGAGTGGCAGTCAAAAAGGCTAATAGAACAGTTAGGAACCATTAGGAAAGGGATATATAATAAGACAGTGTGACAGGGTCAGGCCTGGCGGCTACGCCAGAGTGCTGGAGGGCCTATATATCAGCCCCAGGCTCCACAAAGCCCTGTTCCCTGGGTAACTCAGCTGGGGCTGATTAGGCAGTTAGGCCACCTGGGGCTGTTTAACCAATCAGGCCAGCTGGGGCCAATCAAGGGGCCCCGCCCCAAACACTTAAAAGCCTGCAGGGCAGGCAGGCAGTTGTGGGTTTATGGAGCTTGGAGAGAGGAGGAGTGGAGGACGGAGGTGGGAGTTATAGGTATAGTTACAGTTACAGGGTACTGTTGCAGTTCACAGCTTTTGGAGTTGGCAGCTTGGAGCAGGCAGGCTGCAGCCTGCGGGCTGCAACCTACAGAGGCTTGCAGCTTCCCCTGTTGTTACCGGTGCCCCGGAGAGCAGAGCACCTGGCTGGAGAAGCAGGGAGCGGATCACGGACTACCCCAGAGGAAAGGTAGCAGTACTTAGGGGCAGAGCGAGCCCCGGCCCCTCCCTCGACCCTCCCCCAGCTGCACCACTGGCCGGACCGGGAGAGCGCAGGACCCACGGGGCGGAGTACTTCTCCCTCCCCTGCCCCGACCTTGCCACAAGAGTAAATAGCGTAATGCCACTTTATGAATCCATAGTTCGTCCATACCTTGAATACAGCATGGAGTTCTGGTCATCGCATCTCAAAAATGATGTATTAGAAATGGAACAAAGAAAAGGGCAACAAAGATGATTAAGGAAAGGAACAGCTTCCATATAAGGAGATATTAAAAAGACCGGGACTGTTGATCTTCGAAAAGAGATGGCAAAGGTGGGATATGATAAGATGGCTATAAAATCATGAATGGTGTGGAAAAAGTGAACAAGGAACATATTATTTATCCCTTCACATAACACATGAACCCAGAGTCACCCAATGAAATTAAAAAGCAGCAGAATTAAAACAAACACCAGCAAGCACTACTTCATTCAACGTACAGTCAACCTGTGGAACTCATTGTCCGGGAATGTTATGAAGGCCAAAAGTATAACTGGGTTAATAAAAGAATTAGATAAGTTTGTGGAGGACATGTCTATCAGTGGCTATATGCCAAGATGAACAGGGATGCAAATCCCATGCTCCGTGTATCCAAAAACCTCTGACTGCCAGATTCTGGGACTTGACGACAGGGAATGGATCATTTGATAATTGCCCTGCTTTAGTCATTCGCTCTGAAGCATCTGGCATTGGCCACTGCTGGAAGACAGGACTAGATGCTGGGCTAGATGGACCATTGGTAGAACCCAGTATGGCTGTTTTTATGTTAGCCTCACTGTCATTTAACTGCTCCTCCTCTCCATCCCCTTTCCTCCAACTACTTAATGAAATGTTCCTTAATTTAAAGCTAAATTCTGTCTGTCTCCCGCTCCTGAGAGAATCTCCTTGAAGATATTTCTAAGGAAAAAAATGCACATAAAAATTCTAATTTAAAAAGGTAAATAAAAGATCCCAACTAAAAAATCTGGGCATAAACCTTCACTAGGATTTGGGAATTCCTTTTTAGGAGAATATATACAGAATACTGAGGACACCAGTAGCCTCTCAGTCAATGTACACTAGACCCCCTCCCATTTTTCCTTTGAACACATACACACATACTCATTTATTTTGTGACATTATCCGATTTTAATGACTATTTACTCTGTGTGTATTTGTCTTGCATCATAATGTTCTATTTTGTAACCACCACCATACCTTTCAACTATAAGTTCCTCAGGGCAGAGGTTTGTTTGTTAAGCACAGCTCTGTTCTTGTACAAAAATATGTACATTGATGGTGCTATATAAATAGCAGAAAAAGGATATCTAGCAACCTGTCAGCAAAACAATACAACTGCTATTTGTTACAATTAAAGATGTGCTTTCTACAGATAAGAACAGAAACTACAAACAAAATGACTGCTGTGAAACTCAGTTGGTTTTTTGGGACTAGTAATTTTGGATTCTGTGATTTATACAATACATTTAACCGTTTTTAGAAAGGAATTCTTTAAAATGGCAATAGTGCTGTAGTTTAGGGACCAGATCCTGTTCCCACTGTAGAAAAATGGGAGTTTTATCATTGACCAAGATTTGGGCCTAATAATTAAAATAGATCTTTTACCTTCTTATATAAGAATTTTGGAGGTGACTAAAATGCTTTATATTTAGTGTTGTGTCTTGTTATCCTCAGAATTACCAGCACAGGACATCAGCTACAAGGAAAGTGAGAAGAGATTGTATTAACTCTGCCAAATAAACCAGCCATGCAAACTAGGTAAGGGCACAAAATAGAAACAGAACAACCACTTCCTGGCTACGCTCAGAACCAAAGAGAGGTCCTTCTACGGGTTGACAGATCCTAAAAAATGCATACAGCTCTTAAAGTAGTAGCACTCAGTACCTGTATCTATACCTCCTCAAACTCTGGTTTCATCAAATCTCAAACCAAGCAGGGTTCTATTAGGTCCATGACCTGATGAGACATCACTAAAGAAAACCCAACTACTGAAGCAATGTAGCTGACTCAGTAAATGACATTCTATTTTGAGAGGCATCATTTGCTTTGGGGTAAGGGAGGCAATTGCTCCCCCAAGACTTTTCATAGATCTGTGCGCTCCATTATGTCTTCCACTTTCCTCCCACCCCCAAATATTTTGCAAGACAGACTATAATCACATATAATGTTCTATATGCTGATACAACTTTGCCCTCCTTCTCTCCTGCCCCCTACATTTTTCTGAAATGACTCCCCTATGTATCTTCTGAGTCAATATTGAATGAAGACCACCCATGGCAGTGATCCTCAACCGTCTGACCCCTGCACCCCCTCTTACTCCTACCCATACCCCTCCCAGTTCCCCCCCACAGTTGGGGCTGGGAGCGGTTGAGCTGGGATTGCACCTGGGAGCCAGGCCACAGTCAGTGGGCTGTGGTTGGGGCCAGACGCCAAGGCCGCAGCTGGGCCCAGAGCAGAGAGCTCGGGGCACAGTGGGGTTCGGTGGTGATCCTTCCCCGCCCCCGATGGGGGCGGTTTAGGGCCTGGCCACACCCCCTAAATGTTCCTCCATGCCCCCCTTGGGGGTGTGCCCCACAGATTCAAGTCCTCTGCCCATGGCATAAGGGGATTTTGTGCTGCTAGTGTTGCTGTCTTTAAAAACAAAAACAACCCAGGCTGGAGCTAGTGGGGCACGGAGAAGGTTCAGAGTGGGCAGACTGAGGCAAGGATTACGTATTTCTGAACAGGAGGAGGAAAAGGTACTGGATTCTTTTGCTTCTTGGCTTCCCAGTAGATGGCACCAGAATGCTAACCGTCCCAAATTCTTCTCACAGGAAAAGATAAAACAGATGTACATATATTTCCCCTCTAGTTTCATTCACATATACTATTCTTCACTGTTCTAAACCACTGTGTAATGTTCCAAAGTGCTGCTAAACAACGGTCACATTTTAGCCACTTTGGGGGTGAAATGTAGCAACTGTATTGAGGAAGGAGTGGACTGAAGTGGCTGTGTTTATGGACAGTCCTTTATTTTGTAATTTTTCATTTATGCATATTGCATACATACTGGAGAAACTGAGTTTACACAGTATTCTGGTATGGTTAGCAAAGAGTTCTTTGATCAATATGGACGATAAGATCTACATAAAAGTAAGATAATTACCACTGCCATTTGCTGGTCCTCTAAGCAGTCAGGGGGAAAAAATTCACATGAAAGAGTAACAAACTAAGATACAATTTTAATCCTTTATCAAAAGCGAAGTGCAACTGTTTAATAAGCCAAAAAGGTGTCACCATGAGAACTAAGATTTTTTTTCACACTATACTTCCAAAATGACAAGACATTTACTGTATATGAGGTCAGAAATTGCTCATTCACAAATGGCATAAGATAATGAAATGGTCATTCATTAACATTTTACCGAGGCACAGCGATTCTGAACTTCCTGGGCAACTTCCTGTGGATATAGTGACCTTGCTTTAATCTGACTTTGTAAATAAAGGTAAAACACAGTCAACAACTGGGAAAAAAAGGGGTGAGCCATAAACTGCATATCTAATTCTAAACAGGAGTGTATCCTGGCCTCAGTGAAGGGTTCCCTGGCCTCAGTTTTCTGAATTAAAAATTTTAAAAGATATAAAAATGGATTTATTGAATATTAATCTGGTTCTGTCCCTCCCTAATTTATGGAAAATATCTGAACATGGTTTTAAATGAGTTTTAATTACTGGTTGAATATGGAAACAATCATATTACTACAGAAACCATAATTGGTAAAAGACTTCGCCAACTATTTACAAGTAATCCTGGATACTCCGAAGAATGGTTTTGATAAAAACAATAGGAAATATTCTCTACAGCACATGAACAGCTACAAACAGCATAGCAAAATATTACTATAAAGACACAAAATATATTCATTAAGGTCAACTATGATACAAATGAAAGAAATGGGCCAAATGCCATTACTGAATTTGCCCCAGTATATTTACATATTTAGCACTTAAGCCGTAGTACCTAATGATTTCACTCAGAAACCTCCCCTGTACTCAGTCTCTGCTTAGACATTAATACACTGGACCAAAAACCACCTAATGTTGTCTTCCAGCCATGCTCAACCCTTCATATTCTCTACCTCACATACCACTTTGCTGTCTGGAACAAACTTTTTAAATATAAGGCCAACGTCTTCATCAAGTACACAAAATCTATTACAAGTGTATTCCTTTGAATCCATCATAGGTTAAAGCTGTTATTGGTGCTGCAATTTCTCCTTAAATTCCTAGTCTGCTCAAATACATTAATGAAAGCGTTTACCAGCAGAAAAGGAATATGAGTCATCACCTCAGTTTCATCTCTTCTTACACCTTGCAAATAGTATCACTATGTATTTTAAAGACATTCACACCGAATAGCAGTCTAAACTATGTTTTTGGTCAGAACATCATCCTCATTAACTGCAAACACCATTCTTTTCATCCTTCTACAAGTACAGGTAGCATTAGTCAGTCCTTTGTGAGATGTTGCTAGTGCAGGTTCTTCCCTAATAAATATTCCCAGAATTCCTTACTGCATGCCCTCCTCCTTCACCAGGGAAATCACTTTTCAAAGAGTCATATATATTGTATTCTTTTCAACAATGGTCCCAAAAATAATAGTCATCTATTGTCTTTTCTTTTACCGGTGTAGTCTCAATAGTGGTGACTACTTCAGTTAGAAAAACAGGCTCTAACTTCAGGCTCACTATTCTCTAAAGCTATGTGTACACTTAAAAATGCTACGGCAGCCCAGCTGTTGCACTTCAGTGTAGACTCTCACTACTACAGTGATGGGAGGGTTCTCCCATCACTGTAAGTAATTCACCTCCATGAGAAGCAGTAGCTAGGTCAGGGGGAGAATTCGTCTTTCAACCTACTGCTGTCTTTGAGGGGTGTGGATTTTTCTCTGCAAGGAATCTTTTTTTACTATACTCTCAAGCTTCACTAAAAAGACATATGCAGTCTTTGACCTTTATTTTCCTTTGTCCTCAACCTGTCTTATCTAAAGTACCCAAGAGTAATTTTAACACCTCAGTGTATATCTAAAGCAGGGCTTGACAAATTTGCTTTGTAGCTAGGATCCAACCCAAAAATTAAGGAGCCAGACAATGTGGGCCCAGCAGCGGGGTGCACTGGTCAGAGCGCAGCAGCCACTCTCCCCTCCTGGCCCTGCCCCTATCCCACAGCATGGGCCCAGTGGTGGGGCAACCTGGCTAGAGCGCAGCAGCTGCTCTCCTCTCCCAGCCCCACCCCTTCCCGCTGCCCCTCCCTCACAACGTGGGTTCAGCAGCTGGGCATCCTGGCTGGAGCATGGCAGCCACAGCGCTCCCCCCACATGGACACAGTGGCGTCCTGGCCAGAGTGTGGCAGCTGCTCCCCCTGGGGTCCAGTCCTTCACTGGGAGAAATAGTAGGCACCAGAATTAAATTCCTAGGCGCCATGGCGACCTGGCATCTGGCGTTTGTCGAGCCCTGCTCTAAATATGCAAATCCCGTATCAACATTAAAGGGTTGCCTAACAAATTCTGCTGTTCAGTAACTCACTCCTTCTTGACAAACAGTTCCCATTCCCATTAAGGTCATTTGCGTCACTGGGGGAGTTGCAAGAGATCACGTATTACTCTTAGGCCTTGTTCATACTAGCACTTATGCTGGCAAAACTGAAAAGAACACCCCCCTGAGCAACATAAGTTTCGCTGGCTGCGCTTGTGTCCACAGCGCTATGTCAGCGGGAGACACTTTCCTGCCCACATAGCTAGTGCCGCTCATTTAGATGGTTTTATTATGTCAGTGGGAGAGCTTTCTCCACCACCTCAGGTTTTAAGTTAGACTAACCATTAGGCTATGTCTACCCTAAAGCCTATGTCAGCAAAACTTATGTTGTTCGGGGATGTAAATATTCTACCCATTGAGCGACATAAATTGCACTCGTGCACAGCGCTTGGCAGGAAAGCTCTTCCTGCTGACATAGCTTCTGATGCGCATGGAGGTGGCTTCATTATGCCAACGGCAGAACTGCAGCACTGTACCTATAGACATGGCCTTTGTCACTATGGCATATATAGGGAGACTAGTGAAGATGGGTTAATTTTGGATGTATGCTTTATCTAGTTTGCCACTGTGGTAATGAAAATATTGGGAAGCACTTTGAAATATCTCTATATGCAGAGGCATGGTAAAGTATTGATATTCACAGTGCTATAGAATCTAGATATTATTTTCTTCTTCATTTAGGTTGTTGTTTTTTATCCTGTTTATTTTAAAACAAATTACATGAAGTGACGGTGCCCCCACAACTTCCCTTATGAGGTAATAGATCTTTGTTGTTGGTACCTTCTGGTATTTATAGACTGTTATGTCCCTTATTGCTCTCTCAATATCCTCATATAAGGCCTGGAAGCAGAGACTGTTTATGTTACAAAAATGTCTATCACAATGGGGCCTCAATTTTGATTGCACTCTTTAGGTGCTACTGTAATACAATAATTAATAATAATAATATCAGTTTGAATTTAAGTGCAATGTAGAAAATATGTCTCAGTGGAAAACTACAAATAATGCATACCGGCATGTGAAAAATGGTATTTTAAAACACACAGACAGAACCACAGGAAACATGATATTTCAAACAGTGGTGGATCAAAAGGTAGTGGGGTAAGTTCAGCTGGAATAACTTTTATCTACTTCACTAACAACTTGAGCTGATTAGATTTCAGGCACTTGTCTTGAAATTCTTCATGGATCAGTAGTAGAGGACAGCTAGGATGAAAGTTTTGCAATCACACCAGCTACTCCTGATTTGCAAACATCACCTGTGGTGGTGGTGATGAATGCCAGATCCATTGTGTAACATCAACATCACACAGAATCCATTACTATTATCTCTCTCTCTGAAGTGATTTACTAGGTCTTCCTAGGGTGTGTTAGTGTGAAAAAATTTGACACAGATTTACATCAGTTAAGGGAAAGTTTTCAGAGGAAGGGGAGCGGACATGCAGGGTTTTTTCTTTCCTCTTCATTTTCTATAGCAGTATACTTTCATCCCAATTCTCTTTTCACTTTCCCCATTCCTTACCTCCACTACATGGCTCTACCACATACACAGGCAGCTCCTCCACCCCCTCTCTAATCTCTTCTCCTGTCTCTTTAGTAGGGTGTACTGTTAATACTGATGCAAAGTTATTTCTCCTCTTCCACGTTAATCAGCACTTTGGCAATCCTTATGTGCAAACAATGAAATCAGGAATACTGCAGCAGCTCTAAAACCCCCATTTTCTTCGTGCTTACTTTCAGATCCAGTGATAGTTTTGTTTTTTAATTTTCATTCCAGCTTCATCACTTATGAAAACAAAATCACTGTATTTTTAAGAGGCTGGTGCATTTTGCAGCTTTTTTAGGAGGTGGGGAGCAGGGTCAGAAAAGGAAAGTGATTTGTAGATCCTAGACTCTGTCAAGGAATTGAGATTTCCCACACACGCATTTTCTGTGAATCACTTTTCCTCACCCCATTTACACCTTCTAATCACCATATACAAAGTAAGAGTAACCCAAAGGCTGATAACCTGTAAGTCAACTTTTAGTCTGATGCAATAAAATAGGGCTGAGATATTACAAGCCAGAACTAACCACATTACTAAACAAGAATAATATTATTACTGATACTGTATGGAGCACCCCAAGGACCTCCAGTGATATTCATCCTGGGATAACAGCATCCAAATCTGCTCTCTAGCATGGTGTTTTCTATTCCTCAGTAGGCACTGCCAGGGAAGCGAGTAAGCCTGAGTAAGGGATTCAGTAAGCATGGCTGTGGGTGCCTGATTCCTCTGAGCTGGCTCTATAGTGAAGCAACCAGTCTCGTTTCCCTCTTACCCTCTCTGAACATGAGTTTTCTGATGAGGGCATAAGACGGGGAAAATAGAGATGGACAGACAACTTCAGAATACTCTGATACAATGTGAATTCAATGGAAAAACCAAGTCTAACACTGTCAGTATATTTAACTAATTTGAAATAATTATTTTGCCCTAGGTGAAAGGTAAAACAATGTAGCCAAACCCTAATCATTACTGAGACACTACAAGTGCTTCAGTACTGCAATTGGTTTTACTGTTTTAAGCAAGATACAGTAAGAATGCACACACCCAACTGAGAGTCCTGTGTCTTTCCTCATGTAAACTTAAGATGGAATTAGGGCTCTGCCCTCTAAGTTAAAACAACCCCCCCTTTACAATTTGGGGTTATGGGGTGGATAATTCCTCCTTGGCTCATCCCCTGCCTTTAACAGCTACTGCTACCAGGTCTCTCTTAATAAGGCCCTCAGATTTCCCTTAATTTTCAGCCCCTGGGGATATTTGTGTGTTTCAAAGGTTGGGATATTAGTCATTTACCCTCAGTGACCCTGTTTGCTAGATGACACAGAGACCCAGTAAGGAACAGCACTGAACTCAGGAGAGGTAGCTGTGAATTGCCCACTGTTCAAATGAGGACTTCTGGCACATTCACGTTATTTGTTGATACTTTCTTAACAGTAACAAACTGTAATTGTAGATTCGTATGAGGATGAAGAGGTCTGAATTTTGGGCCTGGAGAACAAAAACTATTACAGGTCTGAGGCAACATTTTCCAGAAAACACCTAAGCGACTTAGGAGCCCTGATCCTGTTTTCAAAAGTGATGTAGGCATTTAGGAATTTAACAATCCCATTGACTTCCCAATGAGACGTAGGCTCCTATATGCCTATATTACTTTTGAAAAAGGGATTTAGGCTCCTAAATTACACAGGCCCTTCTGAAAAATTGTTGCCTGGTTTACAGCTCTAACCCCCACTCTACTCCACTTTAACTAAACCAATTTTAAATTAATCTAGTTAATTTGGTTCTAGCTCCTAATGTAGATACACTTAAATGGGTCTTAAATTTACCAATATAAGAACTAACCCATTTAAAGGCATCTACATTAAAGGTCTGAAAGCATTTAATCAGAACCATTATAAAATGATTTATTTAAATAGGTGAACTTTTTCTAATCTCAACAAGCCCATAGCCTTACTCAAGACATTTCTTCCTTTGTAAACAAGAAATCCAAAGTGAAAATGATACATTAATAGATGCAGCTTTCATTCTAGCATTGAATGAATCACCTGAACAAGTCAGGATATTCAGGAAAGTGACAATGAGTATAAGAAAGAAGGTCCCTTTTCATTGATTTAAATCATCTTCTTTCTATTAAGAAGTAAACTGTGGGATGAGCAATGCTGCTGTCAATGGGTCTAGACATTACACAGCCATGGGTCACTAATTTAATTAGATTTCAAAGAAACTATTTTACATTTACACTGAAAACAATACTTCCTGTGCCCTCCCTCACACTAAAAGCAATAAAACAATCCCACAGAAGTTTACACCTCAATGCATGAGGAAGCAATAACAAAGTCAGTATACATACAATAACTTTAGTCATTGACTGGTTTCATAATGCGGAGGTCATTAGTAAGACTTAACTACCTGACAAGTTTCCATTTTAGGCAAACAAAACAATAATTAATCTTGCTGCTAATAAGACAGTTTGGTTTCCATGTGGCATAACTTGCTCAGAAAAATGGTAGCAGCCATCTGCATCTGAATCAATTTTTGCAACAAAATTAACTCCGTCTTTTCAATATAAATTAGAATATGTAAAAAATGAACTTCAATCTACTGACAATATTGGAAAGTAACACTAGTGTATAAAAAGAAGTAATGTGGTTTGTGCTTTATCACTGTCTTTCTCAAAAAAGATGCTCTTCTGTGTACTCTTCCTTCCAATCCACAAGAGGGATAAAAGTTTTATTTACACATCGTCATGTTGGTATCTGCTTTCTATTATCCTTATTAATTTGTCTCTCCTGCAAACCCCACTGCCATCTTACCCAGGACTCAGATATGTAGCTACTTGGATTAGCCAGCAGGTGGAGCTGAGCATTGCAATCATCAAAAACTCTGGTGTATAGAAGTGGTTTTCAACCTTGGGTCTGCAGACTTTGTCTAAGGGCTGGTCTACACTTACCTTCCGGATTCGGCAGCAGTCAACGGGAGATACGCAAGTGATGTAAAAAACTTGCGTATCTCCCGCTGACTTCGCTGCATCTGTTGCAGCGTTCCCATCGACACAGCACAACACCACTTATGGAGGTGGTTTTCCTCCGTCGATTTCTGGATCGACTGAGCGGGTCTACACAGACCGCTCAGTCGATCCAGAGACATCGATCTGACGGCGGCGAATTTGCCGCTGTCAGTATAGACGTAGCGTAAGACTCTAAGGTGTCCGCAAAAGGTGACTATGAAAAGCTAATGCCCAAATAAATTTGTTAGTCTTTAAGGTGCCACAGGACTCTTGCTGTTTTATGAAAATAAAGTTTCAGATCCCAGAAAAGGCATTAACTTTTTCTGATCAATCAAAAGTATGTGAAGATCCCCACCTATGTACAGGTCAAAATTCAGAAGTGTTGCTGTTACCATAGAAGCTCACACTTTGGCACCCTTTCTCACAGTGAGCCAAATGATGTAGAATATTTATAGCTGAATTATATTTAGTTCAGTCTAAGATTTTATGGTAGGGGTCCATGGACCACAGGCAGAATTTCTAAAGAGGTCTGCACCTCCATTTGAATTTTTTTTAAGAGGTCAGCAAATGAAAAAAGGTTGAAAACCATTGGTGTATAGTACTAAATTATAATACACTTGTTCTTCAAGGAGGTCATTTAATGTGTCAAAGAACCATGTAAGGTTGTAGTTGTTATTGGGAGTAAAACCATACTAATACATATAGTAGGATCATTTACCTCTGATCTCATTAAAACATATATACTTACCAGTAACTGTTGTTCTTCGAGATGTGTTGCTCATATCCATTACACTTAGGTGTGTGCGTGCCCTCGTGCACGGTCTCTGGAGAACTTTTTCCCTAGCAGCCCCCTGTTGGGGCCGGTCTCGGCGCCCCCTGGAGTGCCGCCCTCATGCGGCGGTACATAGGGCGCTGCCGGCCCCTCCCCTTCTCAGTCCCTTCTTTCTGCCGACTCCGACAGCGGGGACGGAGAGTGGGTGTGGAATGGATATGAGCAACACATCTCGACGAACAACAGTTACTGATAAGTAACTATGTTTTCTCCTTCGAGTAATTGCTCATATGCATTCCACTTAGGTGATTAACGAGCCATACCTGGAGGTGGGTAGGAGTTACAGGTGAGCTGCCCACAGCACAGCTCTGCCAAAACTTGTGCCCTTCCTCGTCCGCTGGCATAGTGCGACATGAAAGTGTGCACTGGTGACCCGGCGGTGGCTTTGCAAATGTTATGCAAAGGTGCCCACTACGGGTGTGGCCTGGGCACTGTGATGACCTCTGAAAGTAGGGCTTCTCAGCAGCACAGAGCGGTACTTGATGCATGGGGTGGTCTGCGTGGAGACACGCTGGTGACCTTTCCACCTGGATTACCGCTGTAACCAAAGGTTCGCTTCCTGGAACAGCTATGTAAGCCCCATGCAAAGGGATAGGGCTCATTACATTTCAGCGAATGCAATCTCCTCACTTCCTCCCCGCCATGTGGTTTGGAAAAAACTTGGGGAGGAAATTTATCTTGATTACAACAAAAGATGGCAACCCATCCTGGGTAGAGAGGCCAGATGTTGGAGAAGTTGGACCTTGTCCTTATAGACTACTGTATAAGGAGGCTCCAAGATCCCAGCCTTAGCGCCGGAGAAGCTTCTTGCCGAAGTGGTAGCCACCGGGGGGGGGGGGGGGGG
>ML675614.1:30875548-30944805 GCA_007922155.1 Mesoclemmys tuberculata | reverse complement strand
GAGATCCCGATGAGGCACCAGGTCACGTGCCTGCAGATAAAACTCACTGCCCTGTTGAGGCAAGTAGCTGATCTGGGGGAGCCAAAACAGAGGCATCCCTTCGAGCAGCTGAAGGGAGGCCAAGATGCACGACCCGTGAATCTTCAATGAGGCCAGGACTAGGCCTTGGGCTTTAGCTGGAGCAGATACTCCAGGATTGCCTGTGCCAGCTAGAGTCTTGGCAGGCTGCCCCAGAACTCTGTCCACAAGGTGGACCGTATTTACTTAACCCGATACGCAACCTGTGCGGAGGGTTCCTGCTGCCAAGCAGGGCTCGCTGGGCCTGCACCAAGCAGGGCCTCCCTCCTTCTGTCAGCAGGTCCGGGAGCAGCAGGTACCCCAGGTCCTGGGGGAGTTACCTGTCGGGGCGACCGGAAGGTCCAGCATCATGCTGAACCAGTCCCGTGTTGATTAGGCTGGAGCAATCAGTAAGACGTCCGCCCCGACTTACCTTATCTGCACAGCCGGACACTGGGTCAGGTCAGAGTGGGAGGAGACGCGTACCTGAGAGTACCCGTTTAGTCGATGAGGGGTGTTTTGAAATCGACCCAGCCTCACTATCCTGGGGCGAGCAGAACCTTGGACACTGTGTCCCAGACCAACGTGACAAGGCCCAGTTGGAAAATACCCCACTTGGGGAGAAATACAGGCATGACCTATGGATGTCAGGGCCCGTCACAGCGGGGAAAAGACAACCTGCTGAGGCAATCCACTTTGTCGCTCCTGTCCCCCGGGAGGTGAGAGGCAGTTAAGCGGAGATCGTGCCTCACCGTGAAAACCAACGGACGGGGGGCTTTCTTGCAGAGGATTGGGTAGTGTGCTCCTCCCCTCCTTTGCGCTGATGTGCCGGCACCTGCACCTTGACCGACGGAACCAGTCCCTGAACAGGACGCCACGCAAGACCTTCACCCGTGCAGGGAGGCTTGCACGGGTAGGGAATCTATTGGGTGGCTGTTCGGTGCCTATATCGAGGCCACCTACCCCTGAAGCAAACTGCGTCCCTGGCGGCCCAGTGCTGCTACACATGTGCAAGCCACCATGTGACCTAATAACTGCAGGCGGTGTCCTAGATGCTGTCGTGGACATTGTTGCAGCTGGGAGACGGCATGGACCACAGCCTCGAAATTCGGCTGGGGCGGGAAGGCTCTGGCCTGGGAAGCGCTCGCCAATGAGTAATGCAACCTGTTGCATGTGGAGCAGGAGTAAGAGCGGGTCCCATGGTCTCCCACACTCAGGACCAGGATCTGTCTCAGGCCATCAAGACAACTTGGCAAGGGAATATCTGCATATGCTTTATCTCAGGTGGGCAGCCACCACGACTCTGCGTCTGCTGGTCACAGGTAGATATGAACTAGGAGCAGCCAGAAGCCCCCATTCCTGTCCCTACGTGTAAAGGGTTAGAAGGCCTTGGCACGTAGAGCCTCAGAGAGCCAAGTACGGTCCCGAAGTCCCTCAGACCACGGAGCTTCACAGTGGTCCGATCAGAAAGGAAGACCAAGCCATCGTAGGGGAAGCCCTGAACGATCACTGCCTCTCCTGGGACAGGCCCAAGGATTGCAGCCAGGAACGCCTCGTCATGGCAATGGCGGAGGCTATGATCTTAGCTGCTGAACCAGCAGTATTTCTGAGCATCTAGGGTGCTGCTCCAGCACCACGAATCTCCCATCCAGGACAGTGGTGAAGCCTGTGCCCGGGCCCCGTGGCAGGGTCTTAGCAGGCCGCCTGAAGTCATTTTACAGTGAAATTCGTAACCACCCCAGAGGGCTGATGGTTGGCAAACCTGACCTACAGGGCTGTCGTGGACAATGAGCCGGGACACAGCACCCCGAATCCAAGGGCCGGGTCTTGAGTAATCAATAGCCTGGGCCTTTCGGCCAGGAGATAACACTTTCCCCCCTGCCATCTTTGACATAGAGGCGACGAATGGGGGGGAAAGGGTGTTCCATAGGGCCTCATCGGCTCAAGAGTCCAATCGTGGACCCGTAGGGCCACCCACACTAGAGCTGCCACTGCCAGCCCACTGAAGCAGGCAACCTTGGCCTCCAGTGAGAGGTCACCCTCCTGAGCAGCTCCCAGTATGCCCGAAACCTTCTGGTGGCGCCACAGAATCCCAGAAGTCTACCCTCCTGGACAGGAGGAAGGGAACTGCCACGGCACATCCCGCGGGTGCTCACAACAAAGGAGTGCGCCACAGTGGGTCTCTCCATGGGATCTGACTCCCTATCCAAGGAGCAGAGACCCTGCCCCGACCTGTGCCAGGAGTGCCGACCGCACCCCACTGCACGAGACGGGCAGCCCCAGTCCCAACTGGATGGCCATGGAGGCCAATGCAGGCCGACCGTGCCCCCCACTGTGGGATCCCGAGCCACCCCACCTGTGGGCCCTGGCTGTCCCGCATCGCGGGTGCCGCACCTTGCCAGGGGCTCTTCCCCTGCCTCCCACGGTGTGGAGGACAACGAGAACCGCCTCCCCCGCCCCAAGCGGTGCGGATTGGAGACATGCTCTGGGGAGCTCCTGGCACTGTCGTGCTGCCTTGGCACCGAGGGCCCCGCAGTGTCGCTCACCCCCTGGTGATCAGGTCTGGTGCCGCCCCGATGCCCGCAGTGCTGAGCCTGCCACGAGCACCCTTGGCTGTGGTCTCTGCCTAGCAACCGGGGTCCACACCCCCTCTGTACGGGTGGAGTCCACACCCCTTCTGTGCGGGTGGACCCCATGTTGCTGAGGCGGGACCCCGCCCCCAGACCCCACACCCGCCCCAGAGCTGGGGTGAAGGGGTGGGGGAAGACCCTTCTGCGCTGAGCCCTGCAGAGGCACAGGCATCTCCTGTTTTTTTTTTTTTTTGGCTTTGCAGCTGCTGCTGCAGGCTTCTCTCCTCACCCCGAGCTGTCACTCGGCAGCAGGAGGAGGGGACCCGCAGCCCCGCCTTCAGCAGAGCAGCACTGGGACCCGCACCGAGCCTGGAGGGCGGGGGGGGGGAGGAGGGAGTGAAGAGACACCGGACCCCTGCTGTGGCACCAGGTCTCGCTCCGCTCTCAGAGAGGGGCGGACCCCCTAGCCTCGAGCGCTGCGGTGGCCCCTGCCCCGATGCTGCCTCCCGGTGCCGGGGAAGGGGACCCTGCAGCGCAGCCCCCAGTGGAGCGGCACCGGGTCCCGTGCTGTGCCCTAGAGTGGAGGCGGCCCCCCCTGGGGCTGAGAACTCTGGCGGCACCGGGTGTCGCCCTGCAGTGCCAGGAGGGAACCCCAGAGCGGCGCCTCTGGTGCATCGGCTGGGTCTCGGTGCCGGGAGAGGGATGACCCCCAAAACCTGTATCTGCACCGGGTCCCGCGCCCCGCCTCAGAGCAGGGGCGGACCCTTCAGCAGGAGTCCAGCAGCGGCACCGAGTCCCGTGCCAGGTCTCGGTGCCTGAGGAGGGGCGACCCTGCAGTTCCACGTCCTGCAGCTGCACCGGGTCCCGAACCGTGCCTCGAGAAGGGGCGGATCCTCCAGAGCTAAGCCCTGCAGGCACCAGGTCCCATGCTGCGCCTCGGTGCCGGGAGAGGAGGGGGGGAGGGGCACGGCACCGGGTCCTGCCGGGGCCGACCCTTCGGTGCTGAGACCAGCAATGGCACCTGGTCTCGCGCTGTGCCTCGGAGCAGGCGCCTCAGTGCCGGGAGAGGAGGGGGGGGCACGGCACCGGGTCCTGCTGGGGCTGACCCTTCGGCGCCGAGACCTTTCAACGGCAACTGGGAGTCCCCCGGTGGCCGAGACCTCTCCTCGGTGCCGAGGACTTTCCCTCAGCTCCGGGTGCTCCATGGCAACCGAGGTCCTGCTGTGCGACCACTCGGTGCCGGGTCTGTCCTGGGGGAGCGTCCTGCTCACCCCCGTTGCCGTCTAGCGGGAGACTGCTTCCCCGTACCGGGGGTCTCCACCGCTCTTCGGGGGGACCCAACGCGGGCTTGCCCCGGGGCACCAGCCCCTTCTCCCTCGGCGGAGGGGGGAGGGGACGGAGGGGGCGTAAGCAGGCCAACAAGGCTCTTGCTGCCACAAAGCCTCCGGTGCCGACGGCGTTGGCAGGGGCACTCTCCCACTCCAGGAGTCGGGATTGGCACCCTGCAAGGGGATGCAGGCTCTGGAGAGGGCTCGACGGGCCGTGGCTGGTGCATCCCCACCCTCGACCCTGCCCGTGCCCATGGTGCAGGGAAGTGTACGCGCTCCACGAGCTGCTCTTCCTCTTCAGCACCAGCGGTGCTGCTCGGTGCCGAGTCAGCCTGGCACCGGCAGGGAACGGCTCGACAGTGCCGCTTCCCCTCCCCCCCCATGCTCCCGATGGGGGGGGAAGGGGTGTGTCTTAAACCCAGGTGGCCGGACATGCCTTCTCGCAGCCAGCATGGGGGTCGCTGACGGAAAAAACCTTTCCACAGCCAGCACAGGATTTAAACCCGGGCGAGCCCGGCATAGACGCGTCGCCTAGAGCCCGAAGGCTCTCCTATCTAACTAAAACCTTAACTAACTATAAACTAACTCAGTTCAGGGTGAACTGCTAACTAACTACTCACTTTTACAGGAAAGAAAAACCTGAGAAGAGCAGGGGTTGTTCTCAACCGGCCGTCACGGAGGAGGGGAGGGGCCGGCAGCGCCCTATGTACTGCCGCATGAGGGCAGCACTCCAGGGGGTGCCGAGACTGGCCCCTACAGGGGGCTGCTAGGGAAAAAGTTCTCCAGAGACCGTGCACAAGGGCGCGCACGCACCTAAGTGGAATGCATATGAGCAATCACTTGAAGGAGAATTACAAACATACTGCACAACCCACAAGAGATACTCATGGTCTCATGAAAGCCTACACCTGCCACACATGTTGGGGGTAACTCCGACCTCACTAATGTGGCAGAAAATACGGCAAAGTGCACCTTAACTGTTATATGCACATCCCAAACAACCAACCTCATAATTTGCTACTAATGTGTAGACTCAAATTTTAAATTTCTCATCTAGTAGAAGCAGAGTCAAAGTTCAAACTAGATCTATCTTAATACATACAAAGACACACATTCCTCACTACTGTATTCTTTGGTAGGGAAGACAGGACCAGTCTGAGCCTTACACAAGCTTTTAGTAACAGCTATCATGCCATTAACAGCCTCCTTGGATACGTTACATTAATCAAACATTAAAGGACAGCTGTTCTGCTAGAGAGTTCCAGCACTCTTCACAGATCATTTAAATATGTTCACAAAAGAAGTAAACTCAGAGCAGGTGCTTGTGCAAAATGCTGGTGCTAATGTTGTTCACAAAAAAGAAGATAGAGATGGTGGGCATTGCCAGCACTAAACAGTCATATTTAGGACCATCAAGAAAATAATACAGAAGAGGAATTTCAGTATAGTGACTGAGGTACAATCATGGAAGATATCCACACAGTATTCTAATAAATGGGAATTCCTCATAACAATTTTTCCATTTAGGCTTCTACTGACAAAATGACACTACTTATATGTCTTACAGGCCCAGCAGGAGATGCTAATCATAGCAGCTATATCAATCTTTAGGAGGCAGTATATATAGAATACAATTGGTTTTAGGACTGGAGCAAGGCTTACTGAACTAAACAAAACAAGATGTCTCTTTAAACTGAAAATATAAGAAGCCCTAATCACCAACGTTAACTAGTGTTCTTGGAGAGGAAGAAAAATTACAAAGTTTAAAATTAAGCTTTAAAAGCTTCCATTGCAGGACCTGCAAATTACACACTGTATGAAAACAGAATGCTTGCCACCCATTTCTCATTCTGATCTATGCAGAAATTAAACTTCCACGCTCAAGTACTTTTATTTCCATTGTAAAATATGATGCCAAAAAAACAAAACAATGGAAGAGATGCCATGCAATTTCTACGGAATAATTAAAGCTTAAAATAGTCTTCAGGCTTTTTAAAAAAAATTAACATGCACAGTACAAATGAATAAACTGAGAGACAGAGAACAAGGGACTGTGATGATTTGAGGAACCTATGTACAATTTATTAATTCTGCTTGCTAATAAAATTGCTGTGTTGTGGAACACCTCTCTATGTATGTCCATCATGGGCTGACAGAACCTAGCACATACCCAGTCTTGGGACAATGGGAAGTACTTAACTTTAATGTTTTGTGCTTTGACCAGACAATAGACATGGCTAAGGTGGTTTGCTGGCCTTGGGAGAAGATGGTTCCTAATTGTCTGCAGGGGGAGGGGAAGTGGAGAGAGTGGAAAGCTAGCAGCAGCAGGATGAAGGGAGATACACAAAAAAGGAGGAGTTTAAAAAGGAAACCCAGAAGGAAGACTCAGACACGCATACAGAAAGCCTGGGGTAGAAGAGGAGAAGGCGATGGCCCCAGATGACTCTGACCCCAGCCCAATGAATGCTCTTGGATTGGTGAGGAAACCTCTGGAATAGGGTATGTGGAACAGGGAGAGTCTGAAGGTGCCAGCACTAGTTTAGGGCGGAGCAGGGAGCCGCATAGTCACAGCTCTCAAGCAAGGGTGCCAGATAAAAGATCTGCACTCCAAAAATTTGTCCAGAGTCCCTGAGACAGTGGCAGTGGCTGGGCTCCATTCAGACTGTGTGTGCTTAAATCACCCAGGAATTCAGCAGCTAGTTTCCTTCTCAGCAGTTTGGGAAGTGACCAAGAGGGAGCTCTTGACTTGACCTGTGACAGGGACTTCCCAAGGTACCATTAATGGATCAGTAGCTAAGATAGGAATAGAACCCAGAAGGATTGTTCCCCAGTCCCCTGCCTCATTTTACAGAATTTTTGCTGTACTGCCATGGGGTCTAAGTAGCCTCCTCCATTCCTTATCTCCAGTTATATTACATTGTAAGTGGACCGGCATTTCCAAAATTACTTAGGCCTGGACTACCTTGCTGGTGAAATTCGGCGGCAATTGATGGGAGTTACACAAGCTACACAGAGTAGCTTGTGTAACTCCTGTTGACTTCGTAGCTTCCCTTTAGCGTGCCATCTCCACTGTGCTGCACCAATGGAAAATGCATACCCATCGACGCAGCACTACACTTTTTTGGGAGTGGTTTAATTGAATCAATTTCCAGATCGACTGAGCAGGTCTTCACTTCCACTCAATTGATCTGGATAGATCGATCTGACGGTGGCGAATTTGGCGCCATCAGTGTATACATAGTCTTATACTAGAGTCAATCTGACACGACAGGAAGAACCATCAAGCTAAGTACTGTAGCAGTCTTTCCTAAATAACCATATAACTAAATTCACATTATACTAAGAAATGTGAGAAATAAATTTAAAAAAAAAAACATGGGCATTAAACCCACATAACTGACCATGCAGAAAAATCATCATACTATACCTGTGTTTTTAATGATACTGCTTTGAGACTGGGCCACCCTTATAATGTCAGCAGCTGTATCCCTTATTATCAGCTCTTCACTCTGCAACAGCAGAACTACACATTTCCACATGGCAAGTGTACTGGAGAGACCTGAATATTTACAAAGAGGCAAGGAGTTTAGAATTTTGCTTCTTACAGGTTAAAAAAACCCAAAACACCAGTTACAGAAGTATTTATTTCCACAGCTAAAAATGACAAATTTTAGTAAAACTTTAACAAAGAAAAAAGGGGAAGGAGGAAGAAAGGAGGAGGACTGGTGGCAATGTAGTCAGAATGCTGTTTGCAATAGAATGTTAAATCTGAGCAGCTAATCTATTTTTTTCCCCATGTCTTCTTCTCTTTTATCACCAGCTTGGTGGTTGGCCCTCTCTGGTCCCAGAATGGAGAGCTGGTGAGAGGGAGGACCATCTTCAACATCAGACCAATGCTGAGATACTCGAGTCTTGGGTAAAGACTAATGCCCTGAAATTTCAGCAGTTCCTGTGAGTATGGAATTCCTGCTGGGTATTAGTAGAGTGCTAATGATGTGTGGGTGAGCATCCAGCAAGTCCTTGAAGTGGTGACTTTTGTCTGGAGGTTTTGTCTAGGGGTGTCTAGGGTTTGGGTTGAAGCTAAGGGGTTGTATTAAGAAAGCTTGCTTGATGATACTGCTCTCTGGAGCACCTCAGCTGAATTTACTATTTAGATTGCGAATATCACTGATAAGGAGAATCTCTAGTAGGACTTGTCTTGACAAAATGACTGGATGCTAACAATGCCATATCACAGATTACACTCTGGAAATTGGGGAACAATGAAATGGTTGCCTAGGTTTATTTTCTGTCACACTGCTGTAGGGGAAAGTACTTTTCTGGCAGTCTCCCTCAGAGGTTTGTGATGAAGGTTTATGTGGAGAGTTAAGCCCATGTTATTGCTTGGACACAGTGGAAGATTCTTAGAGCTTGTCTACCTGGGGAAACTGGCTGTCATACTGTAGCAGAATAATTATTCTACTATTTCTATTGCAATATAGTTCCCCTCCCATACACACACATGGACACTCTATTCCAGACTAATTACTCCACTTTAATAACACCAGGATAAAGGCACTTTTATTCTGGAATAGTTTCCACAGAAGGGAGTTACACCAGAATAGTTATAGCAGAATAATTATTCTGCTGTATCTATGCTAACCAATTTCCCTGTGTAAAAAAGTTCTTACAGTGCTCCCAAAAGAGATGTGGCAAAACTGCAAATGGACTCTCTGGAAAAGCTTCTTTTCTTAACTCCTCAGGCTACACTAAGCAAAGGCAGAGAGGCAAGTCCACATCACTCCTTTGAGTACTTTGATCCCTTTCCTCTAGGAAATATTTTCTTTTTGAATTTATTTCTCTGGTTGGCTGAAGTTGTTTAATAGTAATATTTTTTAAAAAAAATTATCTTAACACATCAGCCACTGAACAATTTAATAGTAGAATCAGGTATAAAACGCAAACCTCTCCTTTACACACATTTTACAAAACCATAGATCCACAATTTTCAAGAGAGTGGCTCCTGATTTAAACCAGTGTAACTGACAGCAGAATTAGGCCCATTTACTTGATATCATTTTTCTGTGAGATACATTTAGCATTTGTGAAAGATGCCAGAGTGCCAGCTCTCTAGAAAACATGCATGATGAACAGTTCCTCCTCCTGTCTTACTTCTGGCCTGCTTGGTCCCTCTTCTTGGGGAGAAATGCTAAGTCAGACTACCGACCCTTCAGTCTTTGGCCTGTTTGGCACCCCTGTTGATAGTCTTATCAATTAAAGCCAATTTTGATTTTAAAGTGGGACACATCTGCCAGAAAAGGAGTGGAATTATTGACTCATTTCACATTGCCACTTAAAAGACACCAGATAGGAAAATTTTAATCACTGCTAACTTCAGCCCAATTCAAACCAGTGACAGAGATGAAAACCTCAGTATTCCAGTATCAATCATTCAAACTCCCAAATCTCCCTCGTTTTATAATAAGACATGTGTCTTATTACTGACTCTAACTTTGGTACCAGGAGTCAAGATTTCCAAATGTGATAATCTCAGGCAAAATATGTAAATGCTGCACTTACCTGGTACTAAAGGATTAGTATAGGTTTAGCATAGCTAAACGGTATCAATGTCATTTAACAGATGTTTCCAAACAGATAGTTTACTGACTCATTTATGGCTCTTCCGACATCTCAGAAGACAAGATACAGTAAAACCTCAGAGCTGCAAACACCTTGGGAATGGAGGCTGTTCGTAACTCTGAACAAAACATTCTGGTCATTCTTTCAAAAGTTTACAGCTGAACATTGACTTAACACAGCTTTGAAACTATACTATGCAGAAGTAAAATGCTGCTTTTAACCATCTTAGTTTAAATGAAACATGCACAGAAACAGTTTCCTCACCTTGTCAAATCCTTTTTTAAACTTTCCCCTTATTTTTTTTTTAGTAAGTTTACATTTAAGAGTTCTGTACTGTGCTGTATTTGCTTTTTTTCCCCCTCTGATGCTGTCTGATTCCATAATTCTGATCCCAAATGAGGTATGCCGTTAACCAGTCAGTTTGTAATTCTGTGTGTCCATGTGTGTACTTTTTATATATTATAATTATATTGTATTTTATATATGAAGCAATCAATACGGTAATCTCTATTCCCACTTTCTTTCAAAATTAATTTACCTTCAAAATCTATATAGGCCAATGCAAAGTTGGCATTACATCAAAGCTAAACTTTAAAAATCTCTGTATGTTATCAAACATATGGAATACATATGCTCTACATATGTTCTTAATGGGTTGAGTAAGTTTGTTTATTATCCGATCAAACCCCACATCCACCTCTCACAGTATACAATATAATAAAATAATATGTTATGCAATTTGACAGTCAGAGTCTAAGAGTTTCCAGTTAGGCCAACACAAGAGATGACACACACTACAACTAGCTAGAATACCCTCATAGGTAATTAAACCTCATGTCAAGGGACCAAACTGATTGCCTGAGATGGCCAGGGGTGGAATTTCTTTTCCCCATGCCCTATGTACATAACTACACAGATGCAGTGTAAGTAACTTAAAAGCTTATGGGCAGGAGGGTGGTGCTGTACCAGGATAAACAAATAAAAGAAGATTTTAAGAAGGTGTAAAATAAAGTAGGGGCTAGAGAGGCAACGAGCAAAGAACAGGAATCAAGACACTAGTTGGCTCACAGAAGTAGCAATGGGATATGGAGTTTCAACTAAGAATCATCTATTCAAATCCATTTCAGCAGCAAGTGAAAACAGCTACTATCTGAAGGCTGCTTTGTGATCTGAGTAAAGGAGTTGATGGGTTAAGTCCAGTTCTGAGGACACCAGTGATCACAGCACAAAAATCTCACTACTACCACCACCGTTGGCAGCACTGCTGAAAATCTAGGCACAAAGGTTAAAGAAAGCCTCGGCACAGAGAGGAGATTCATTTCTCACTCTTAGATGGCTTGGTTGGTTTGAGAGAGAAAATTTGCGCTGTACCTGTTTTGTGTATACCTAACCAACATCAGTTTCCAGGACTGTTGTGGCACCTTTTTTTGTAAGCAGTAACTTCACTCCCTCCCCACCATTTATTTATAACTTTGAAGCCACTCCAGTCCAATACGATCTCCACTGTATATCCCCGCAATCCTGTGGTAGATACAACATCAGGGATGATAGCTTTTAGATGACAGACTAATATTGAATGGATAAACAATATCTATTTTCTACATCCTTTACTGGAACTTGGCAAAAAAATTTTAAAGAATAGTTTATTTGCTGAAATACGTAGTTTTGGGTCAACAAAAGCTATTTGAAATCTCAAAAATATTTTTGTCCAACATTTTTTTTTGGGATGGGGGCTAAATTCACAAGGGGACTTAGGACACATTCACAAAACAGCCTCTGCCTTTTAACCCTGTGCTATAATCAATCTCAGGAGATGTGGGAGATCCAGGTTTAAGTCCCTACTCTGCCTGATTTAGAGTAGTGATTTGAACTTGTGCCTTCTGCATTGCAGGGGAGTACCCTAATCCCTGGGCTATGGGATATTGTGGGAAAGGTGTCTCTCCATCTTTCCCATTGGAGCTGTTCCATTTTGTATAAATATTCAGAGACTAGAGAGCAGGAACGGGAACCTGGATGTACACCCGCCGAGGAAAATGCCCTAACCAATAGGCTAGAGAATCATTCAATCTCTTCTCTCTTTCTACATGATAATAACAGTATATTTATAGCAGGAATAAAAAATGGAGCAAAAGCAAAAATTTTCATGCACTAATTTGTGAGCTCAAAACTTTTTCAGTGAGTTTAATACAACCAGATAAATAAAACAGCAACAGTACGGCTGACGTTGCAGGCCTCTCCATGCTCACAGATTCCTAGAGTGCAATCCTGATCCAAAAAAAGTCAATGGAAATCTTACCATTGACTTCAGTGGGCCAGAATTCTATCCCTAGATTTTGAGGTCAAAAGGGATTTCCTGATTAACACAGACCATAAAACTTCATCTAGTAATTCCTGCTTTGAGAGCAATAGCCTGTGGTTGAAGTACAGTATATTTTTCAAAAAGACATCCAATCCTGATTTCACCATTTCAAGTAATGGAAAATTCATATCTCATTGTAAGACATGCCGATAGGTAATTGAATTTTTCCAGTTTCAACTTGCAGCTACTGGATTTTGTTATGCCTTTTTCTGCTGCACTAAAGAGCCCTCTAGTAAATTGTTGTTTCACATTAGTTCAATAAACTGAAACATGCAATCAGCACTTCCAGTACTAAAAGGGTTAATTTAAAGTACGACACCCATTAAGTCTTTCAAAATAACTGACTAATATGATTAAAACATATTCAATATATAAAATACCATGTATTGTTCAATTTAATCTATTCTAGTTTCTACTGTGTTCTGTGAGAATATGGTGCTTAATCCTAGAAATTTATTCACCAAGGATAAGTTTCTGACTCATCAGGAAAAGTGGTGTGACACTTCTGAGGACTTCTGCAGCTGCCAATCGTATATCCGTTTGTTGCTCATCTCCACAACTAGAAGTTACTAACTGAACCCAACATCTTATTTCTGATTCCATAACCTGAAAGCAGAGAAATGCATGTCAAATCAGTAGTACAGTTAAGAGCTGGTTCTGAATCACGCTAACCCATGAACCGTTAATTCTTTTCTAAAGCAGCAGCACAAGTCCTCCCAGCACACGCACAATAATGAACGCCATAGAATGCAAATCAAATTAAACAAAAATTCATATTTAAACAGTTGCAAATCACTCGTCATGCTTTGCTAATGAATATAAAAGACTCCATATACAGGTAACAGTTGTAAACCTCCCCTGAGGTACACTGATTATTACACAAACTCCTGTTAGTATTGCTATAGGTAGGGTTGTGTCAGCATTTCCACTATAAAATCCTTTTTCCAAGTTCATAAACTTCATTGTAACAATATATTCCTGGTTTAAACTTGGCAAACAAATCTGTTAAATGAAGTTTACATAGTCATTTTATATTTCAAAATCTGAAAAACTTACATTCTGCCATTTTTCAAGCTAAGAGAATGCAAAAAATTAGAAATAATTGTTTCAATTCTTCTTTTTTAAATGAGACACTGCAGGCCATTAACACACACAGTATAGACTTCTATTGCTGGATATTCTGGTGTGTTTTAAAAAAGCTTTCCATTTAGAAAAGTAATTACTGTACATGGAACATTTTTACAATGAAAAAATTATGATATTTCAATACGTTTTAAAAATAACCTAACAATCTATAGTTATCTATCTGCACATGTATGCACACACAGACATTTGACAGACATTAGTATCTCCAATAGCATTGTTCTGTATATATTATGGATTTGCAGATTACCAATTCAAAATTGATGTAAATCTTCTGGGCAAAATGCCTGTATATAATCTATAGTTTACAGATTTATAATATTTATAAGAGCAGAGAACATTATGAGGACTTATTATCTCTCTTTAGTATTTTAAACATTAATATTAAAAGGCAGTTAAGTCTGTGTCTCTATACGTAGCTCCGCCTGCTGTTCTTACACAAGGTGACTCAAGGTCTCAGGCATACAGCAGGTGATATTCATATGCTGGGGATGGGAAGGCCAGCAGTCATAGCTTTGCATTTCCTTTTTCTCTGAAATTTGAGTCTCAAAATTAGCTTCCAAGAAATACATTATACTTTGAAATATGTGTGTGATTACTGGATTCAATATGCATGTTAATTATTTTTTCTCTCCATAGAAGAGTGACCGTTAATGAGGACAATAAAACTGACCATAAAAGAAGAAAATCAGAAGTCAGATACACATTGAATCCACTAGCACTGAAAAGATGTTTTTATAACAAAAAGCAACTACCACTACAGGTACAATAAACCAAAAGGGTGTTTAAAGGGATTTCTATTTAAGGAAAATTATTCATTCCTTCTACCACAATAAAGAAAACTAACAAAACATTAAAAAGTAATATGCTTGGGACTAACAAACAAATCTCCTTACCTCTTGGCAATTCTGTACAAGATGGATGACCAACTTTGAGGCTAATTTGAGAGCTACACTTTGAATTTCAATGCTGTAAAAATACGGTGAAGAACACATAATCAACACAGTACATTTTGCCACAGACTCACATCTAAAAACACTTGGTAATCATCACTGGCAGCAAATATTAAAATACCTTCTCACTTGCTGAATACATTATATGCTGTTAACTGCAGCCAGCTTGAAACCCAACCCAGTCTAATTTGTTATGAATGTTCAGCACCTGAACACACATCCAGATGGGAAACAACATTTGTTTTTTCGGTTTAGTCATGAGAATTTTGTGTTTTGTGAATATAAACCTGCTTGTATCATGATACAATTAGGTATTTATCATGTTCAAACAAGGTTTTTTTAAAAGGTTAGCTTGCAAACTGAGCACACAATGGTCTTTACAGTTCTCAGTTTTTGTTGCATTTAAAGTTAACATGCAAATGGATATAAACTGTTCTTTCAACTTCCCTAGTACCTATTTTCTTCCTAGCCACGTCCTTTAGCATATACATAACACATGCATATGCAGATCTCAAGTCAACATACAAGGACAGTATTATTCTTTCAAGTGATAAATGAAGCGCAGATCTTTGAAAGTTTTATCTGCACCCGCGGTTTCCATGAAGTGTCCTACCGTTGCCCTTCCACCAGTGCTAGAAATGGTGGAAGTGCTGGTATAGATCAACTGCCTGCATTTTAACCACAAAATCACCTAACAGGGTCATATGATACCACAACTGAAATGCTGGCAGTGAGTCTTGACAATTATTTTCATTGTTGCATGCACTGGCAGAGTGGCAACTACATTGTGATAGTAGAATGGAGGGAGTTTAAGGGGGAAAAAAAGGCTAGTGACCTAGAGTAGGCATAAATGGAGGTTACTTAGTTGCACCTGGGAGTTCTTCGAGATGTGTGGTCCCTATCTGTGTTCCACATGTGGGTCCACATGGGTGCCATGCGCCCAAGTCCAGAAATTCTAACAAGCAATGTCCATTGGCCTGCACTTGTGCAAGAGATTTCCTTTTGGTACTCAATGAGGGCATAAGATAGGCTGATGGCTCCCCAGTTCCTTTTCTTATCACTAATCCAACAGGATGCAGAGCAGAGGGGACAAAGGGTGGATAGCAGAATGCAGATAGGAACCACACATCTCAAAGAACCTCCAGTTACAGGTAAGTAAACTCCACTTCTTTGAGTGCTGGTCCCTATGAGTATTCCACATGCGGCTGATTGACAAGGAGTGCTCACATTGGAGCGAGGGGTGAGAGGAAACTGGCAACAAAGACCTGCACCAAAGACGGCAGTTCCCACTGCTGCATCCTGGAGTGCCATCCACACGTTCACTAGATATTACGCATGAGTTCAGGCCTCTGCTGTTGATATTACTTGACTTTGTGATTTTTCTGCTATGGCAAGTAAAAGTTTTGGTAATTTTCTGAAAGGTTTAGTCCTTTGCAGGTAGAATGCCTGCACAGATCTGAGATCGAGGAAATGAAGTCTTTTTTCTTTAGCAAAAGCATGGGATTTTGGAAACAATACAGGCAAGTGGATATTTCGGTTGACATGGAATTCAGAAATAACCTTCGGGAGGAACTTACGATGGAGATGAATGGATACTTTTTCCCTATGAAAAACCATATAAAAAGGGTCTCCTATGACAGCTCTCAATTCACTCATCCTCCTGGCTGAAGTGATAGCAGGTTGTATTCAGATACCTGTTGTATTCAGTGTAGTTGTAGTTATGTCAGTCCCAGAATACTAAAGAGACAAAGGGGGTGAGGTCATCTCTTTTATTGGACCAAGTTCTGCTGGAGATTGAGACAAGATTTTGAGCCACACAGAGCTCTTCTTCAGGTCTGGGAAGGGACTCTCAATGTCTGACCTATCAATACTCTTCCTCAAAGGAAACCACCAGAAACAACACTTTCAAAAGAAGAGCCTGGGAGCTTAAATTCATTATTCTGCTAGACTCTAAAAATAATAGACTGAACAGACACACTGGATTTATAGTTTATTACAATAATTTGTAACTCATTAACCCCTTCTTTCTGTCCTATGACTGCAGAGGTGTTAACGGGCTCCTCTACCTTGAATGGTCCCTTACAATATGTGCTAATTATTTATGCTAAACAATCTGTTCTAGCTTGCATTTTGCTGTGACATTGGGAGTACTTTTTCCACACCTGAAGAAGAGCTCTGTGTGGCTCAAAAGCTTGTCTCTCTCTCTCTCTCTAACAGAAGTTGGTCCAATAAAAGATATTACCTCACCTAACTTGTCTGTCTAGCAACTAAACATGCAACTTTCATGGCCAAGTGAGACATGGAACGTCACCGAAGGTTCAAACGGTGGTCTAGTGAGAGCTGACAGGACAAGACTGAGGTCCCATTGAGATGACCACTGGTGGACTGGTCCTGATTAGGTCCCTCATGAATCTTACTGTAGTTGGGTGGGTGAAAACAGGGTCCATCTAATGGAGGGAGGAAGGCACTAATGACTGAAAGATGGATTTGCAACTCATTAATGGGAAGGCCGGAGTTTTTGGAGACAGGAAAACTAAAGTCACAGGAATATCTGCAGTGGCTGGAGAAGGCTGATTGTGCTACACACAAGTAGAGAAATGTTTCCATTTAGTTAGGTAGCAAATCCTAGTTGAAACTTTCCTACTTTGTGTAAGGATAGCCTGAACGGATGCCAAACTGGAGCGTTCTATTTCTAATGCCCATCCACGCAATAGGCTATAAGTCCACATTGGGGTATGTGATTCTACCCCCACTCCTGAGTTAGGAGGTCCGGGAAGTTGCAGATTCTGACTGGGAGAAGTGAACTGATATTTTCAGGAGCTCTGGGCACCAAAACTGCTTGGGCCAATTGGGGGCTAGGCAAATCACTCTGGCCCTGTTGTGACAGATCTTTCCCAGGACATGTGGTAGCAGGAGAAAGCAGAAAAGGCATATCTCAGATTGTTTGTCCATGACAACAGGAGCGTGTCACTATGGGAGCTGTGGCCCATAGCTTCTCTGAAGCAGTACAGGGAAGCTTTCTGCTGATTTGGAATGCAAAGAGATCCCATTGAGGTGTACCCTACTCAGTAAATATTTCACTCAGAACAAAGTCATGAATCTCCCACTCATAGTCTTCAGAAAAGTGCCTGCTTACATTGTCTGCTAAAGAGTACTAAGCACCTAGAAGGAATGTGGCTAGGATAGTAATATGGTTTCTGATGAAGAAGTTACTCACCTTGTGCAGTGATGATGTTTATTCAAGATGTGTCTCCTTTTTGATGCTCCACTGTAGGTGTCTGCACCCCTGTGCTGCTGATCAGAGATTTTTGGTAGCAGTCCGTACTACCCATGCATTCGCTGCTCCCCAACAGCCACGAGACTAGCCTGAGTGCACAGGCATTCCCTCCTCAGTTCTTTCTCTACCACAGGCCAACTAACTGAATTCCAAAGTAGAGGGGAGGAGGATGGGTTGTAGAGTACCCACTGGGGACACATCTCGAAGAACCATCGTTACTGCACAAGGTGAGTAAATTCTTCTGTGAATAGTGTGTCTATGGTTGCTCCACTGTAGGTGACTCAGTGCCCACCACTGACGCTGGGACTTCGGAGTCGATTCTGATATGGATGATAGTCCAGTGGCACCAAATTTGGCATCTGCCGCTGAATCCCCTGAGATAAATTAGTTTTCTGCCAAAGCGTGTGCAGATGCCCAAGTAGCTGCTCTGAACATTTCTGACATAGGGATAGCCTGGAGAAGGCAACTGAGGAGGAGATAGACATAGATTGTGTGTGTTTTGAAGATGGGGATGTTGCCTTACATAGTTGGTAACTGTCTAATACAACCTGAGATCCACTTAGACAGCCTTTGGGCTGAAATCGCTATTTCCCCCCTTTGATTTGTCCACAATAAATAGGAAAAGTCTCAGGGATTTTCTGAATACTTCTGTCCTTTCCAAGTAGAAGGTTAATGCTCTCCTTACACTGAGCATATATATGGAGGATGGCTTCTCTGCTATCCTGATGAGGCTTGGGATAAAAGGCTGGAAGTGCCCCTCATTGTAGGAGGGAGTCTGCCTCTTCATAAAGAATCACCTAGTGAGAGTAGTTCCTGAAGAGGGACCAAAAGGAGTTTTGTGAGGGGGGAGGGAAAGGAATCGATGGAATATCCTTGATGGATAATTTCCAAGACCCAACTGTCTGCTGTGACAAGGAGATATACTGCACACGTGTAGGCTCCTGGACACTGCTTGTTAGAATTTCCAGACTCAGATGCACAGCACGCATGCATACCCCTATGTGGAATACATAGGGACCAACATTTGAAGAAGAACCATAATTAAGATTTCTTCAACAGTTTCATTCAACAGTGGTAGTTATACAACCTTGGTTTCAGGACATGTTTCATTTAAGAGCTTTATCCATTTAAACTTTGACAACTTTTTAGCAATCTGCATATCCTGTAGCAAGCTCATAAGATAAAGTATAATGAAAACAAATAAACTGTTGAGAAACAAATTACAATTCTAAGAAAATATTATGAAGTGATGGAGAGAAACAAATAATTACACAGATTGCCATTAAAAACCTCAACTATTGCAATAATTATTACACAGTGGTAACTGAGTTACTAGTTAACATGCCTACTTCTCTTTCAAGTCCTTTCTGAAACACTGCCTTTAAGAGTCCTAAACTCTTTCGGCTTTGAGACACTTTTGCCTGTCGACTCAAATTGGTCATCTGCCAAGTACAGTGCAGCACAGCTGAACCCTACATATGTGGACCATGGAGTGCTTCATCTTATATATTCTTAGAAGCTAATAAAAGGAAGAGAGCACAACAGTTTGTACTTACTCGTATGTCTTGTACCTACTCAACTGAAGGTGTGTATTTAAGTATAAGGGATTCTAGTTCATTCAGAAAATATTTGAATTTAGTATCTGCTTGATGGCCAGAATTTGCCATTATAATTATATAAATAGTTAAAAAACTAGGTGATCAGTGTGAAAAAATAGCAACAGAAAAAACTGAACACTAGTAGCCTTTGGGTATATCCTCCCCTCTTTTAAAATCTCTTAATAGCCTCTTTCATATTTAGCCCAATTTTTAACATTGTAGGAGCTTAAAGAGAAAGAAGTCTGAGTCCCATCTCAACTCCACTCAGCTACTCTAATTTAAAAACATCTAAAGTGACAGATTAACTGAATGTTATCAAGAGCAGCCACACAATGGCAATGTACTGTTGCGCCCCAGATATACTGGACATGCTACTAAAATGATAAAATCCTGAGCAATCCTGTCAATTCCTACAATTCCAGTAAAAATCTTAAATCACCAGTATAGTTTCTTACAAACATGTTGTGAACTACAGAATTTGATAGTTTCTAGGTAGATGCACAGATGTGAAACTGTAGAATGGAATCCTTAATCTACATAAATGAGTGCAAGTCACAGTGAAAATCAGAGTCTGTTTGGGTGAAGTAATTGTATATGACATGGTGTTCATTTGGGAAGTGTCATATGACATACATTGACCCCACCATCTGATAGCTGCACCATCTTGCTAATTCCCAATTTATTATCGTTCACTCATTTATAGAATGTTCGCTTCCTTGTCTGAGGCCACTTTAGACAATTCAGATCCAGATCCAGATACACTTCTGCAAAAATACAGAGCACGTGATCCCTAGATCCCTGCAATACCTCCTTCATTTCTGTGAACCACCAATTTTCTAAATAAAAAAGCTAATTTTTTTTTATTTTTAGGTTTGGGGTTGACTTGAAGTACAACCCAAAAGGGTTCTGAATTATTTCTTTCCACATTAAAGATTCTGTCAATTCTGAAGAGAATGGTAAACAAAGTATATTTTTGTAGATTGGTAAAATACAAAGATGGAGACTATACCTTTCAGAGGCATTTGTGATATTCATAACCCAGTTTAAGAAATCTTTTGGATTCATTTTTATAGAATGTTCTGTCCTTGGAAGCACATTTCTGAGATCCATACAATGAAGAATTTCTAGTATCTGCATGTAAAAATCACAAACAAAATATTGGTAAGTAAAGAAACAGTGACACCAACTGTATTTTTTTCTGTTTTACCAGCAAGGAATTTATCACGATTATTTTATTTTATTAAAATGTATCAGTACTGTATTAATATGTATTGATCTGTCTACCTATCTATACCTAGTAACTGGGTAATGGGCTTTAAAATTATATTGTAGTTTCTGTAAGATAAATACCGGTCCATGTATTTTATATTTACTTCTCAAATGCACAGATTCACTTCTAACAAATTGTTAACTCATGTACAGTCAGCAAATCATGGTGAAAAAATGCAGGTTCCCAGCAGAACTAGAAAAGTGATGGGGCTATAAATATCAGAAAGGGAAAGTTTTATTTTTAAGCAAGAAAATGGGCTCTTTGCCCTCTGACTATTACAAAATCAAAGTAAAATTCCTGGTTAATATTAAGAGGAAGAAATCCAAGAATATAATATAAAACTGAATATAATACAAAACAGTCATGCTAAAAAAACCAGCAGAAACATCTTTTGAAAAGGATTACACGTTCTTACTGGAAACACTTCAGATCTTGAGAAAAATGGAATGGTTCCTACCTTGCAAAAACATTCTGGATGCTTTTCCTTCACAGCCATCCTAAGAAGAGTCACCTCCATATCAGAGAGTACAGACAATGGACTTCTCTTTTCCTCTGTAAATTGCTTAGAATTTACCTGCTTAAACCACAGCAGCACTGCTTCCAACATTAACAGACGCACTTCATGAAAATCAGATTGAAGCAGGTGAACTACCAGCAAAGGAGGATTCATTGTTTGCTCTCCAACAGGTGAACTACTGTTTGAGATGTCAGGATCTGCAACCACTGAGAGCACAGAGATTGCAAGTTTGGTGATACTCTGAAGATACTGTGTGAATCCTGGTATTGCAGAGGAGTAGTGGATACCTGTCATCAGCTCAGACTCTGAGATAACTTTACTTATTTCTTCCCAAAAGCCAAATAACTCTATTCCTAAAATAGAATGTAAAGAAAGCAAAGGGAAATTATACATGTATCCTTGACAACTAAATCATTCCATGGATTTAAAAACCCCGGGGTTTGAAAAAATCGCCATTTAATATAAATGCTGGTACTAAAGTGAAAACAGTTATTTTCCTTCTTTGCTTTGAATGATCTGATTTATAAAATTACTGTCAAGGATGCCTTGGCATATTTATTTATATTTAAGGATTAAGAATTCAAAACAATAAATAAACATTTTTATAAACTGTCACAATGTAGTACTAACCTCTCTCAACAGTTTAGGATGAAGGCTTCAAACAATAACATTAAAAGTGGTATAGTACTTTGCACATTATCATTTGTATGTTTTGTCCAATGGTACAAAGCAATTAGTTATTATTATAACATATATATCCCAGTATAAATATGCCAATTTCTATTTGTCCAAATATTTTTAATGAGGTTCACCATCTTATAAGTTACTGATGAAGTTACACATCTTTGTGGACTGCACTACTGTTACAAGAAGTGATTAACACATTCATTCATCAGTCGTATTTCAGGAACTGTAGGAAGTCAGATAAATCAAAAGCAGTATCAACCAATTACAAATATATAGTTGAGTTTCATATATGATAGAATGGCACAAAACTGAACACATAGCCTGGATTTTTAAAAGTGTTCTGCACTGGCCAGCCCTGCCCAGGTGAAGTCAGTGACATCAGAGTTAGGACAATGCTGAAGCTTTGAAAGTCTCACCCTTAAAGACTGGTTGTTCTCTGAAAAGTGACTATAAAAATGGCACCCTTTTACTTGACTGATCAGCTCCTTGTGTGCATTCAGCCTCATCTACAGAGGTTACTGACAAAAATAATAATTGCTGACTTTTATTCCTGTTAACCCTACTATGGCAATACAGCTAAAATAGAAGGAGCTGAATTCTATTTAATTTTGTGCATCAGCAGAATTAATTATTATGTTCCCATCATATACGCCTGTGCAAACCCACCAACGTCAATGAGATTGCACAGGTGTCACTGAGGCCTAATTCAGTCTGTATCTAACACCCATTAAAGTTAAAGGAAAAAATCCCCATTGAATTCTATGGAAGGTGGTGCAGACCCTTACAAAGCAAGCAGCCTTGACACAAACAGAAACAGTTAAATATTAGAAAAAATGCCATGAATTTTCTCCATTTCAAATACAAATGCAGCTGTGAGAGCCATGGAAGAATATCAGGATATTTACTACAGAGTTCAAATGCAAATTGTGGATGACAATACTTTCTGAATCAAATATAACCTATCCTTTATTATTCTGCAATAAGGAAAATAGCATTTTGTCAACCAATGGTGGGGGGAATTTGCAGTTTTTCCTCAAAATGCATTAGAAGAGAAAAAAATGTCAAAGCAGTAAAGTAGGCTACATTCTCTACTAGGAAATGGAATAATTCAATATAATATGACTATACTCTGTGAATTCAGCTGTGTACTACCAAAAATACCTGTCACAATATTGCCATAAAATTCTCATACTTGTCATAAAATAATAATACAAATAATAATTATTTTTTTTTACATTCTTGTGGTCTGTTAAGAAAACATTTTCCTAATCCTCCTATTTGCAATATATAATAAACATGTCCTTTTCATATGATGTTTCTTTTAAAGCCATCTTAATTTGTTTGACATTTACTTAATGCTTGATATGGTGATACATTATCTAGCATACAATTAAAATCTGAAGTATTTTCTGATCTATTTTGGACAAGTTTCAAAGAAACAAGGTATCTAAAAGAAAGATGTTTCAGTCATGTTACACAATCCATTAGTCCTATTAGCCATGTTTTCATAATAGTCTTTCTTTCACATTGCACCTCGATGTAGTCTGAAGTAGTTGTAAAGCCCCAGGAGATGGAGTGGGAACCTGTCTTGGCTCCTGCCCTTCTCCCCCACACCCAAAAAAACTCCTCCAGATGATGCAGCTGGCTTCTATCTCAGAGCACACAAGCTTGAAGAAATTAGGCTTCTTATAAGATTAATTCTCATTAGTTTACATGTTCTAAAATCCCTGTAGACAGACAGTGGTATTACATAATTTCATGCACACGTAACACAGAGTTTCATAAAGCTGCCAACGTTCAGTAATTTTTAAACTGGCTCATCTGATTGCTTTCTACATGGCGTAGTCTCTGAGCTCATTATTTTCACGTGGTCTGAATCAGTGAACACCACTGCACTGTAGAAACCAATAATATAAATGAAGAAAAATGTTCAAGTTTAAGCATTTTGGTTCTGAAACTGAAAGCAGCCTCAATTTTAGAGGGTCTTTGTCCCCTGATTGCTTCAGAGCTGTCCTCCATGGTATTTCAGCCACATATCTATTTGTCATGGCACAACAGGGTGAGCAGATTTTACACCTTGTAGGTAGGCTTTCGTTACAACTTTGCAAGGCTGTAGGAACAGCATAACCTCATGGAGTAAATTCCCATAGATTTTGAGGGGAATTATTTGGACATCTCAAAAACGCAGGGCCAAAAAACGCTATGGGGGTTGCTTGTTTCAGAGTGATAATGCCATTCTGGCATCTCTCTCATTTTTCTGCACAGACCAGACATTTTCTCTAGTATTTAGATGATTTCTGCCTTCCCTGTGTATAGTGGGAGATTGGATAATTTGAACTTAATTCTTCATGTTTCAAATAATGTCCTTTTAGTATCGAAAACCTTTATAACAGGACCGGTAGGCCCATTTGGTAATATCTTTGCATATTTGCTTTGCCTTAGGATACCAGGCTCCACATTTTCTCCAACATTCTTCTCCACACAAAAGAAGTACTTATCTTAAAACAGTTAAAATATTCTTGTTTTTTAACTTCAGCATGAAGACATTTTTCCAGGCTTCCATGACAATATTTATTCTTCTTTGAGTGCTTGCTCATGTCCATTCCACTATAGGTGCGTGCACGTCTCCTTGCATGGTTACCTGGAACTTTTTTCCCCTTAGCAGATTCCGCACATGCCACGGTATATGAGGTGCTGCATGCCCTATGCTCCCCCAGTTCCTTATTTCCGCCCCTGACAGTTGCTGGAACTAGCCTTGCTCTCAACAAGTACTATTCCCCTTGTTTGGACTTGTTTGATATTCTAAGTTAGCTTTATTTAGTTAAGTAGTTGTTAAGTGTTGTTAACAGTAGTTAGAGATAAGGCAAGTCCCTGTGGGGACTTTGAGCAGCTGGGCCATGCCTGGCTGCTGGGCTTCAAGCCGTGTGTCTCCTGCGGGAAGGCCTTCCCGCTCAGCGATCCCCTACTGCCTGAAGTGTTTAGGGGAAGCTGACAGAAAAAAGAAGTGCAAGATCTACAAGGCTTTCAAATCGAGGACTCAAAAGGACTCAGAAATCTGGTTGAAAGCCCTGCTGATGAAGGCAGCGCTCTGCCCGGCGTCTGAGCCGACCTGCTCCACCTCAGTACTGAGTGTGACCTTAGTACAGAGCACACCAGTGGCACTGCCCTCGATTTGGCACTGCGCAGCATCGCTGGCACTGAAGAGGAAGAAGCAGCACACGGAGTGCGGACGCTCCCCTGCACTGTTGGTATGGGCAGGATCAAGTATGGAGATGCACCGGCCCCGGCCCATTGAGGATTCTCCGGTGCCTGCATCTCCAGTCAGGGAGCTTCCCCCAACTCCTGGGAGTGGGCGAGTGCCCCAGCTGACGCCTTTGACACCGGAGGCTTTTCAGGAGGCAAGAGCCTTGTTGGCCTTGCCTCCGCCACCCCCCTACCACCCGCCTGCCGAGGGAGAAGGGGCTGGTGTCATGGGGGAAATCCACGTTGGGTTCCCCAGAATGGTGGTGGAGATCCCTGGTACGAGGAGGAAGATCTCCTACTGGATGGTCTCCTAGGGTAGAGCAGATCTGCTTCCTCAGTAGTCGCTCCAGGGGAGTGTCCGCACTCCGCTTCTTCCTCGGCGCTGATGTCGCTTCGCAGCACCAGAGGCAGCACATGCCAGGAGGTGGCACCGGTTGAGGTCTGCCAGGCAGCGTTCAGACAGCTCACGTTCCAGATCCCCGGTACTGAGGAGTTCGCCTGTACCTAGATGGCACAGAACACAGTTGCTGTTAGAGGACCTGGCACCGCAGAGTTTGCAGCACAGAACCTGGCACTGACCTGGGTCACCGAAGGTGGCTTCAGGGCCACAAGGCAAGTGGCACTGGAAATCATCGGTACCAAGACGATGCTCTGGTAACTCTAGCTCTTTGGAGCGCACCCTCGCTTGTCAGCACCATTTGCGGCGATGGAGGCAATCCTCATCGTCCTCCAGGTTGGAGGTGTTGAGAGGGCAGTCCCCAGCATGGAAGGGTGCCCAGGACCAAGGATGAACACAGCACTGCCGGTCTAGGGCCTCTGACTACAATGATGGCTCAGGGTCTTCTGGGGGGACAGTCGTTGGCCCTGGGTTGGCCCCAGGGACAATGGCCGCAACAATGGCCTTATTGGGCCCCATGGGGTATCCAGGTGGGGCCGGGGCCCCAATCCATTATGTCATCCATATCTCCAGAACAAGAGAAGGCCCATAGGTACCACTCCTCGGACGAGGAGACAGACCCCCTGGAGGGAACATCAGCAGGTACAACTCTGCGTTGGGGGTGGGACGGGGGGACACCCACAGGCTGCCCCTCTGCAGTCCTCTTCCTCCTCACCTGACGAGGCAGTCTTCTGGGACCACTTGGCGCCACTGGAGGATTTCAGGGCACACCAGGAGCTGCTCAAGAGGGTGGCCTCCAACTTGGGGCTGGAGATGAAGGAGTTAAAAGAGGCCGAAGATAGTCTCTTTAATGTGCTGTTGGTGGCTGCTCCAGCGTGAGTGGCCCTCCCAGTCCACTAAAGGGTTCTTAAGATTGTAAAGGCCCTGTGGCAAACTCCTTCCTCAGTCACCCCTACATCAAAAGTGGCGGAGAAGAAATATTACGTCCCAGACAAGGGGTTTGAGTGTCTGGTAGTAGATGTGGCTAACCACTGAGACAGGCAAGGTCAGCCAGAGTCAACTCCCAAGATCAAGGACAGTAAAAAGCTGGACTTGTTTGGGAGAAAGATTTATTCAATGGCAAGCCTGCAGTTCAGGACTGCCAACCATCAGGCCCTCCTGGGCCGTTATTATTTCAACCTGTGAGACTCCCTCAGATGGTACTCTGAGGCCCTGCCCCAGGATCAGGATGCAGACTTTAGCGCTATTATGGAGGAAGGAACCACGGTAGCTAGGGCAGTGATCTAGATGTCCCGTGACGCTGTGGACTCAGTGGGCAGGGCCATAGCCTCCATCATGTGTATGAGAAGGTGCTCGTGACTGCAATCCTCAGGCCTCTCCCAGGAAGTGCAGCAGGCTATTCAGGATCTCCCCTTTGATGGGTTGGCCCTATTCTTGGACCAGACCGATGCGAAGTTGCACGATCTGAAGGACTCCAGGGTCACGCTTCACTTCCTGGGCCTTTACATGCTCCAGTTTTCCAGGTGTCAGTCACAGCCCCAGGCGCAGCAGCAGCCAAGGCCTCTGCCCAGGCCTTTCCAAACCTATAGGAATAGAGATAGGAATAGGGGGTTTAAAAGAAGAAATCAGCCCCCTAGCTCATCCTCAGCTCCCACGCAGGGGCCCCCCAGGAAGTCGGGCAACCAAAGGAGACAATTTTGATGGTGCACCCGAGGGTGGCGCCCTGACTGCTCTCCTCGATCTGTCCCACTCCTTCCTAAACAGGTTAAGGCCCTTCTATCCTGAATGGGCAAAAATCACTTCGGGCTGTTGGGTCCTTGGGATAGTCTTGGGGAGCTATGACCTACAGATTACATCTACCCCACCCCCCAATAACCCTCCCCCTCCATCCCTCTTCAGGGACCCCTCTCACGAGCAACTCCTCTTACACCTCAACCTGGGAGCAGTGGAAATAGTCCCTCAAGGCAGAAGGGGGAAGCGGTTTTATTCAAGGTACTTCCTTGTCATCAAGGTGAAGGGGGGGTCTGAGACCCATAGTCAACCTGCGTCGTCTAAGCAATTATGTTAAAGGATTCAGGTTTTGCATTGTCTCCCTAGCCTCCATAATCCCTTCCCTGGATCAGGAGACTGGTATGCCGCCCTCGATCTCAAGGATGCATACTTTGATGTGCCTATCCTCCCCAGCCATAGGCATTTCCTCTGTTTCACGGTGGCTGGCTCCCACTACCAGTTTACAGCCCTGCCCTTTGGCCTATCGTCGGCTCCCAGGGTGTTTATGAAGTGCATGGCGGTAGTGGCTGCCCACCTGAGATGAAAAGATGTGCACTTTTTTCCTTACCTGGACGATTGGCTGATCAGAGGCAGGTCCAGGTCCCAAGTGCAGGACAGTGTGACCCTCACTTGCTCCACATGTAGCTGGCTGGGACTACTCGTAAGCGAACAGAAGTCCACACTAACCCCAGTGCAAGGAATACAATTCATTGGGGCTACCCTGGACGCTTCCTAGGCCAAAGCCTTCCTGCCTCAGCCACATTTCGAGACAATGGTCTCTATCATCTCCCAGCTGCACCGATGCCTCAGGACAACAGCCAGGCACTGCATACAGCTGTTAGGCCACATGGCAGCCTGGACATATGTAGTGAGAGTAGCTTGCCTGAGGCTCAGAATGCTTCAGGCATGGTTGGCCCCAGTATATGTTCCAAGCAGACACCCGTTGGACTGGATGGACACAGTTCCCCCGCCTGTCTTAGCCTCCCTAAACTGGTGGCAGACTCCCATGGCAGCAGACTTCCAACGGAAGGGTGGTCCGTTAAGGGAACTGGTCCCGTCAGTCAACCTAATTTCTGACACTTTGGACGTAGGATGGGGAGCGCACATCAGCGCCAACTAGGCACTCATGGGCTCTGGTCGGGGGAGAAGAGATGCCTGCACATCAACAAGAAGGAGCTGAGGGCCATTCACCTAGCGTGCAAGGTGGTCCTTCGATTCCTGACAGTCAGAGTGGTGCAGGTGCTGACAGATGACACCGCAACACTGTTTTACATAAACAGGCCGAGTGGAGGGGGGGCACGCCTCAGCCCTCTGCAAGGAAGCTATCCATCTGCGGGACCGTGCCATGAGGCATGATTTCCACCTGATGGACTTTCACCTCCCGAGAGTGAGGAATGACAAGGCAGATTGCCTCAGCAGGTCATTTCTACCCCGCCACGACTTGTTGCTACACCCAGAGATAGCGGCCATGATCTTCCAGAAGTTGGGAGTTCCCCAACTGGACCTGTTCGCATCGGCCCAGAACACGAAGTGTCCAATGTTCTGCTCGCCCCAGGGTCACAAGACCATGTCGATTTCCAATGCGTTCCTCATTGACTGGATGGGGACCCTCAGGTGTGCGTTCCCACCCATTCTGCTCCTGCTCAAGGTCCTGCTGAAAATAAAGGGGGACAGAGTGGACATTATACTCATCGCTTCAGCCTGGCCGAGACCTTCTATCCCAGGACCATGGTCGCCTGTTGCATCCAGAACTGGACTCCCTGCACCTCACAGTCTGGAAGCTCTGTGGCTGACAGAGGGAGAGAGATCCTGCTCATAGCGGGTCCAGAAGTCCTGCTTGGCAGCAGGAAGCCTTCTACATAGGTCATGTATCGAGCTAAGTAGAGATGGCTTACTGTTGGGCAGAGTCCCGGGGTACTCCGCCCAGCCTCTCACCTACACAGGCGATCCTGGTGTACCTGCTCCAGTTAAAGCTCCAGGGTCTGGTGCTGGCCTTGCTGAAGGTTCACCTGGCAGCCATTTTGGCCTTCCATCAGCCATTAGAGAGGAGATCGCTGTTCTCCCATCCCATGTCGGTCAAGTTCCTCAAGGAAGTGGAGAGGCTTTATCCGCAGGTCTGTGACCTGGTACCTCCCTGAGATCTCAACCTGGCCCTATCGAGACTCATAGGGCCCCCCTTTGAGCCCATGGCTTCATGCCTCCTGCTCATGCTTTCATGGAAGGTAGCCTTCCTGGTGGCCATTATCTCAGCTAGGAGGGTCTCCGAGATTAGAGCCTTGACCTCAGAGCCCCCTTATACAGTATTCTATAAGGATAAGGTATAGTTGATGTCTCATCGAGCCTTCCTGCCCAAAGTGGTTTCCTAATTTCATTTTAATCAAGGTATTTTTCTCCCCGTGTTTTTTCAGAGGAGGAGAGGAGATGGCATTCGCTGGACGTGAGATGAGCCCTGGCCTTCTACATTGAGCGTACAAAGCCGTTTCGGAAATCAACGCAGCTCTTCATCACAGTCGTCGAGTGGATGAAAAGCTCACCTGTCTCCACCCAGCACATCTCCTTGTGGATTACTTCATGCATCAAGTTCTGCTACGAGCAGGTGAGGGTGTCGCTTCCGGGAACCATCACAGCTCACTCAACCAGAGCTTAAGCCTCATCTACAGCCTTCCTGGAGAGAGTGCCCCTGCAGGACATCTGCAAAGCCGCCACCTGGCTGTCGGTGCATCCCTTCACGTCCCAATACGCCATCGTCCAGCAGGCGAGAGAGGACACGGGATTCAGCAGAGTGGTGCTGAAGGCAGCTCATCGGTAACTCTGACCCACCTCCAAAGATATTGCTTGTTAATTATCTATAGTGGAATGGACATAAGCAAGCACTCGAAGAAGAAAACAAGGTTACTTACCAGTAACTGATGTTCTTCAAGATGTGTTGCTCCTATCCATTCCACAACCCACCCCCATCCCTGCTGCCAGAGTTGGCAGAAAGAAGGGACTGAGGGGGCGTAGGGCCGGCAGCACCTCATATACCGTGGCATGTGCGCGGGGCTCCAGGGGGCTATGGGATCTGCTAAGGGGAAAGACGTTCCGGGTAACCGTGCACGGAGGCATGCACACACTTATAGTGGAATGGACATGAGCAACACATCTCAAAAAATATCAGTTACTGGTAAGTAACCTTGTTTTTTTCTGCTTAACTCTTTTCTTTGGCCAACCTCAAAAATTTGACTACACCAATGAATGCATTAATTCCCAAAATAAATGTCTGTCTCTGTTATTAAAATACCATAAAAATGTGCTTTTGTTCACAAACAAAAATATTCTGCACAGTCCAGGAGATCAGCTGCTGGAAGATGGATCAGGACAGGAACCACCTATGGCTGACTAAACAATGTCATCTGCAAACAGCAAAGGGAGTCTTGTTGAGTCCTCCTTAAGCAGGATGGGGACAGAAGCAATAGGGAGCCTCAAAAATTAAGGATGAAGTGAAAATGAGACCCTCAAGACCTGACTGGAACAAGGAGGAACTGTCCCCTTCTCCCTACATGATATTAACATGGCTCCCATTATTGTAGTATCTGAGCTATTCACAATATTTTAATACGTTTACTATCTCTGGGGAAAACTACTTCATCCAAGAACATCTGATTTATAAACGAAAAACAAATTCCATAAAGTACCTTGGCTACCTAAAGTCATGGACATATTAGCCTCTTCCACAGCAATGTTGGTAGGTGCTGAAATCACTTTGCTTTCCTCTCACTTGTGATCTACTGACATCTAGCCACTCAGGAAATGAAGAATCCATTATTAATTTGAAACTGCTGAGGAAAATAAGGGTGGCAGAATGGAATTATCAGAGCTAGTCAATGTGATTAGAACTGGTCAAGACCCTGGATTTACAGCTCAACTGAAACACATTAGCTACAGCACCACACTGTCCCCTACCATCATTGCATCAGTACTAATCTGGAAGGAAGAATACCACCTGCTGAATCACCAGTACTACTTCTGAAGCATCTGTGTGTTCCTTAGATAACTCCCATCCAAGTAGTTTTCAAGTCCCTTTCTGCTTTGTTTGTAAGATCACACAGGATTAAAGCTCAAGGTGGTGTGCAATGAAGAAAGAATTATTACAGTTTGCATATTGATAGCTCAAAACAGCACACTTTTATAGCACAAACTCCTTCCAAAACTGCAGAAATACCTAAATACAGTTAGTAACAGCATCTGAAAGCTTTTAAAGGAGGATAACCCAACTTCTTAGGAAGGATGGAATGATACATTATATGGTTATGTCAGAATCAGGAGCCTCTATGAAATTGTCTTCAGTGGACATTGAGCCCATCATTTCAGATGGGTGAAATGCAAGAACTTTTAAAATAGTGGATAAATCCAATGAAGGGGAAATGGGTTTTCACTCTGGTTTAGGCATTTGTCCTGCCCTAAGAAATCTAAACTGAAGGCTCTTGTTTTTGCATCAGAAGAAGCTTGTCTCGATGTCAGAGCAGGCTGAGATGATAGAAGGTGGGCAGACTGAGATGACAGAGGGTCTGCATAAGAGTCTGCCTTTTACCTCCTTAGATGAATATCCCAACTTGAACTGGATGTCCTGTTCAACAGAAAGCCAAGGTTAGCGTGGAGCCATAGGCCTCTGATGGGGAGGAATGTGGGACTGCCCTCAGAGTTTTAATAGATCCAAAATCCATGCTCCCCTTGGTCAGCTCTAAAACAATTAGGATCATCTTGCTCTTTCCTTCTACTCCAAGGGCGGTGGAGAAAAGGCATAGCTGATCAAGAGTGAGGTAGGGCATCCATTCCCTTCTATGACAGATTGGAATAGTTGTGATTTACTAAATTGTTAAATGGTTAGCCAATTAGCCAGCCTCTAATCTCAGAGGGAGGGTAGGTGACACTCTGTCCAGGAAAGTGTCTGAGTTGCTTTTACAGTTAGACTCAAGTTTGTTTCCTACCCTTGATGGATGATGTACGCAAATAGCATCATTTGTCCCAATTAGATTAAGTCATCATTTTACAGATAGGCATCTAACTCTTTCAGAGCGAACTTGGTTCCAAGAGATCTATGCTGTGAAGATTTTTGATCATTGAACATTTCCCCCGCTTTTGCTCCTCAACCTAGAGTATTTGCATCTACTGTCAAGACTCCAGGGCATGGTGTAGCTAGGGGACTTGTGATATGTTGGTTCACCACCGAAGAGAATGGATCACTATGGGGATATTCAAATGCTTTGGGATTTGCTCCTGAGACTGATTCCAAAGGGCAAGAATAAATCTCTGGAGTTCCTTCATGGATAGCCTTGTCCATGGTGTAACTTCTATGTGAGAGACCCAGAGCCTCAGTAACTGGAGATACAGATAGTCAATGATGTTACAGGTCTCAGAGCTCCTTTTCCCCTATATCTTTTGTGTAGAAAGTCAAGTACGAAGAACCCACAAGTCTGCATCATGATCAGAACCAACTGCATCCTTCCCTGAGATGCCCAAGCAGTGATGTTCAAATCAAGAAGTCATTTAGGAATGGTGAGTTCCTAGAGACTTTAACTACCATTACTATTAAGACCTGCCTGAGTTCCCTGAGAGCTGATGACTGGTTGACCTGAAGGAGGTCTCACAAACAGAACATTTTTTTTGTGGTGGTTGTAATGGTACATTTCCTCATATGGTCTTAATATATACATTTCACAATGATATAAATCACCAGTGTGTCATTAGCTTTCAGAAAAAGACTATACACCCTTATAATACAGCAATACTGTATACAATCAGTTGATTCAATTGCTTATCACTTGAGGATCAGATCCCATATCTTTATAGACCAGTAAACCTTTGAAATGGGTTCTTCTGAAGGTTATCCCTCACAGTAAAGTTTATCAAGCTGTGAGGAAGGCAACAAGGAATCTGATGGTCTTTCTTGCCCCATTTCTATTTGCTGAAATTGTTCTGAAATTTGCTGAAATTGTTCTATTTGCTGAAGTTGCTGCAAACTGTTCTGTTTCCTTTCATCTCTTCCCCCTGCTTGTTGGTCCTATTTATTGCTTATATCTAAACTGAGGTAAACACAAACTTCTTTTTTCAGGAAAGACCTGTTCAACAACCCTCCCCCCTCCCGGACATACCTGGCTTACATACACTTTAGTTATAATTCCAGCATATATTCATAACTCCTAATACACATAGTGTACAGACATCATGCAAGAATATTAATGATCAATGAGTTACTAGTTTTCAAATGATACCTCAAGAAGGCATATTTTGTACAAAAATTATTACTAGTGTGTAAGATGTGACTAAGGGGTGCTTAGTGTCAGATTGGTCTTTTGCTGCTTTGGCTGCTCTGTCTTGAGTTTAGGGAGATGAGTGAAACCGAAGTGGGTGATCTGACGGTGGCCTCTTGAAGAGAGGGTAGTTCCCCCTAGCAAAGCATCTCAAGCAGAAGAGTCAGGAAAAGCAGTGAGAAATAGTTTTAAAAAGAGAAAGGTGCTTATATTACTGCTCTAAAAGGCTAGGTAATAAAAGTAAGGAGAGTGCTATGTCTGCACCCACCACCAGACAGAAGTTTTGGTGGACAGAGGGAAGAGGTGTGACGGCCAAACACCAAAGTCTGGGTCACATGTCTAGACTGCTTCCAATATCTGCAAGAAGAGATACAACCATTAGTTACAGACTGGGAAGAAAGGAGGATTGTTTGTGCTTCTATCATACCCAGGGCCAGCCTTAGGGGAAATGGCACCCTTAGCTAACTTGTATTTTGGCACCCCTGGCCCCTGCTGCCTCCCCATCCATCCCCCCATCACTCCTGGTGCCTCCCTGGGCCCCCACCCATTCCCTCCATCACCCTGGTCCCCAAAACATCCTCCCATCTCTGACTCATACCCTCACCACCCTTGAACTCTGCTACCTCTCCCCATTGCGCTGACCTCCCTTTCGCAGACTTGAACCTCAGCGCTATCCCACTTCTTGTCTCTTGATCACATGCTCACCTGACCACTATGCCCTGGGAAGTCACCCATGTCACTCACTTGTAAGGCCAGCCCTGATAGTAGCATCCATCCACGGACTCTACATGCTTTACTAAATATTAATTTAAGATGAGATTGGAAGTCTGTGTCAGAGCCTGGACGAGAACAAAAATCTAACTCCCTATTGTGAGCCTTAGCCAGAAAAACATCTTTCTTTTTTAATTTTATCTTATTTTACAAACATAGAAACTGGATTAAGAAAAAAGTGGTTGGCAAATAGGAAAAGAAGTAATAGGAAAGGACAGCAATAAAACACATGCTAGCACAATGCAAAATAATGTAATTATTTAAAATGTGACATTTTCATGAGCATAAACCGGATGTTTTCTTTTATAAGAGAAAAATCACAGTGGTTACACAAGAATATGAAACACCCTCATCAAAGGCTGAGTGCCAGTGTTCTAAACAAGGGCCAAAACTACGTGAGGTTTAATATTAACCCAACTGACATAATATTGATGAAGATAAGATAACAATATTGTATTGAGTACATTATAAAGTGTCAAATAATATTTTGATCTGAAAACAGAAAGTTATCTAAGGTCAATTTCTCTCTTATATAGCACAGAGATTTCTATTCATGATACATGCGAAGAAAACCAGGAAAACAGAAGCTTAAGTGTATCTAATGCAGTGAAATCTGCCTCAACCTAAGGAGAGCCTAAAACAGTAGTTCTGAGAAGTACAAACTGCCTTACTATGATGTTTCCTGAGATGCCCAGTGACTACAATTTAAGCATCAACATTGTCAACCACATCACTGCTGATGGAAGCAGGTAAGAAAAGAGATGGAGATTAATACTATGTAGATCTGAACTATTTACTGTGACTGATGTTTTATTCTGGAGTAATGAATGGATGGGTGCTTGGATGACACCAACACTTCACCCAATGCTCTCACCAATGCAGTCAAAAGGGCCAGAAGGGGAGCAGAGCTCCAAGGGCATCTGAGTCCCACCAAGGAGTAGCAAATCATACAGAGCTCAATGGCATGACCAAGGCCCACTGAAAAGAAGCCATGCCCAAGAAGCTCAGCAGAGACCATGTGCATGGGAGGACTGGATTAAGGCAGCCTGGGGCCCCAAGCACACTACCACATGTAGGTTTCCCACAGCCACAACAGTAAGAAAGAGTGTGTTGGTGGTGGCGGCACTCAAAAGTGGCAAGGGTGGGGTCGGGTACCTGGTCTACTCTGAATGTGGATGTAAGACCAGGTGGCTTCTCTTCTCTACTGAAGGCTGGCTGCAGGCTCAGGCATACCCCATTCTATTGGTTACATGAGAGTCATATCTTCAAGCTCTTCTTAACCACCATATGAACTGCAAACGTAATTTTTTTCAAAATGAAAGCTTATATTCTGAGATCACCACATGACTCTGGAAGCTGGGGAATCAGACTGCTCTTCTGCCTATGCCTCAGTCCAGCCCTGCCCATGGGTGTATTCAGACCCAGCTGAGAGTGAGCAAAGCCTGAGGAGTCCAGTGAAACCTAGCAGAGCTTGTGTGATGATATTTTGAACATCAACACAGTCTACTGTTAGGTGCATCTCATTTTGGTATCTCAAATAGATGGAGTTTGGCTTGTGAGCAGAATTTAGGAGTACCATTTTAAAAAATTAATTCAAACCTTGTTTATAACTAAAATAATAAAAAAATTAGTTCTACTAGTCCTATCTAAAATCCAATGGTTAGGTCTTCACTACATAGTTAACTCAAGTTACCTATATTTGAATTAACTCCTCTTGAGTTAGCCTAGCTCAAATGAGAGCAGCCACACTGTAAAATATTACTCAGAGGCACAGAGTGTTTGGATCAGCAGCTGATAAATTGTGCTAACTTGACCCGTAACCTGCACTCCCAATAGTCCAGCCTACTTGAGTTAAATGCACCACCAGACTTGAGTTCAGGGTATGTGAGTGTCAATGGGGCTTAAGTGAGAGGCAAGACTCAAGTTATAACTCATGTTAAACTTGCAGTGAAGACAAGCCCTATGCATATTGCAATTAATGTTTACAACTTAGTGTACTGTACTTTCAAACAGATACCTCTTTTGCTCTATCTAGTCTCCCATCTGATTTTTTTCATCTTTAAGTGGAAGCTATTCACTCCGAAATAATAATTTCATATGAGAATTTCATGTTCAAAATTCACACATACAAAAATGTGACTTCTCTGTTCCACAACTAAAAGGGTCTCCACTTATTCTCACCCATCCCCTGGGTGTGGAAGGCTGCCTTCTCCCCCTCCCCCACTTCCTAACTAGATATAGGATAGGCACATGCTCACTTAAATTTTCTCCCCATGCTCCCCCCCTCCACCTTCTCCAACATTAACTTGTTTCCCACATTGTTTCATTCACAATTCTCTATCATCACATTCTTCCTGTCATGCCACTTTCGCCTGCAACTCCCCTCAGTCTGCCTCCTACCCCCACTGGTCTGAGCCCACTCAGTCTGCCTCCTGCCCTCCCAATTCCCCTTGCAACCTCCTCGGTCTACCTTCTGTCCCCATATATACTTCCTTGTACTCCTCTTCCTTCTGCCTCTGACCTTCTACACATTCCTCCAATTCCTCATAATTCCCTGTCTAATTCCCTAACATCACCCTAACTAACATTCTCATGTCCCCTGACCTTCACATGGTGAATAAATTGCCATCATCTTCCCTGTTGGCACCTGGTGTCAGCCCTATTTGAAGCAGTGGGAGGTGGCAGTCGTTTTGGCCAGGAGCAGCCTTTCATTTGTGAAGGTCAGAGAGACATGGTGGCCATCTTGTTGTAGGCAACATGTGGCTTCAGACGTGTTGACAATAGTAAGAGATGCTAGCCATTCTGGACGAGGGAAACACTTCATAAGATTGAAGGCAGAAATCAGCAATTCACAAAACTTAAAAAAAAAATCTGAATATCGTAAGTCTTGTAATAAAACTGCAAGAGTGGCATCAGTGGTGCCCCCCTTTCTGATGCTTTGTCCCTCAGCTGTCCATCCATAAAATGGGACTCAATATTTCCTTTCCTCATTTGGCTGTTCATTAATGTCTGTGAGATGCAATGATAAATGATAAGGCCCATAAATATCTAATTAGGCAAGTAGCCAGATGAGACAGATTTTTCAAATTCTATGTATATGTAGGGAAAAACCATCTTTTTTCTAAAACTTTACCCCATAATACAAATCTTTTCCAGGACAAAGAGCTAAATTTATTAAACTGGAATATGGGATTATCCAACCAAATTTCCTGTTGATTTGCCTAATTTAAGGTCAATGGGAATAGACTATCTAGAAGTCTGCACATTCTAAAAATACGCTTTAAATATTTAGTCAAAAGAATGGTACTGACCACGTGCCACATTAAACACATCTGCAGCCAAAGTTTACATAATTTATGACATAATGAACAGATAGAAATTGCTTTCAATTTGTTCAGACGGAATTTGTTAAATTTAACCTAATTAAACCAAATAATCAAAGCAGGCATTTGTAAGCTGCCAGTGTTTTTATTCACTATAGTTGTTTGGCCACATTTCTTTGAGATTTAAGTAAAGAAAGTTAAAATCTCATTAAAATAATTGACATTAATTAATCAAGTTGTAAGGAGTAAAATATAAAGTACTTTTACTATTTTTCCTTGATTTTACCATTTAACCGTTATCAATTACTAAATTAGCCTGTGGAAAAGGTTACTTTACTTAGCATTTAGCTTCCTTTTAAGAACAAGTTATATAAAATTAAAAGTCCCACCTACTCAGACTTAAAACTATATAAAATATATACCAGCTTATCATTGAGACAAAGGGTTTTGGAGATTCCAGCTTCATTTTCACAAACTAGTTACTGTAAAACATTTGGAGTTTTGATAATACATGGAAGCTAAATAAAAGTTTACTACATTTGGCAGAAACTCAGGACAAATACTATACATTCTAATCAGCAAAGAAAACCCGCAACATAATTGACTAAGATAACAGCACTGTAAAATATTTTTTCTAAGAATAGCAGGGTCATGTGGTGCAAACCAAAAATAAAATAGCAGATAACTTTACTGACTGCCTGGTTTTTGTGTCTCATACATTTCAGATGCACTGTATTCTTGCAGTTGTACCTATTGATAAATATAAGCACTTAAAGGTAAGATAGATTTGTCCAAGGTTTGTTAGTTTATTTAATACAATGCATCATGGGACTGAGAATGTGAATTGGGTACCGATCTGCACAATGCTTGTGAAACCTGCAACACTTGATATAAGGAATAAAATGCTGAAAGGTAGCAAGCATGTCAAAATCTAATTTTTCAATTTCAATAAAATGACTTTCTCCAGATTGCTGACAAGCTATATTTTGGCATCGAAAGGAGTTATCAGCATAGGGTAGGATTGTCAAAACACTCAGCATTCATCTAACTTTACTCCCATTGATGTTAATAAAAGCAGAGTTAGTCCAATGCTGAGAATTTCTGAAAATCCCACTGTTAAATTTGTGTTGGGGGGGGGGGAATATATGGGCATGAAGTTCTAATGGCTTTATTCTGCTAGATTAAAAATTCACACCTCTGAGATCATACTTATGGCTTTCTCTCTCCTACTGAAGCAACAGTATTTTTGAACAAGGTGTATGATGCTACAGTATTTCTGAAGTCCAAAGAAGTTGCATATGCATATTTGAGGACAGAACCAGGCCCGATGAGGCTGACAGTACATGTATAGTTAAAAAAAAAAAAAAAAGTGTCTATTAAGGACTTATACATGGCAGACATTTCTTTCATCTTTTCCCTGGTAGGCTTTGACTGGTTTCCTTTTCTTCTTTAATTATATATTCTTATTTGATTTATGGGCAGAACTGTATGTTATACAAACAAATATCTGCTTTTGCACACTACTCTGTACAAACTCTGCTGCATTCCCATGGAAATTCTGGGGCAGCCTCAGATAAGTTATATTTTTCCCCAATCACTCTCATTTGTCAGTCAATTCTTCTATTAAGCCATAAAATGTAGATCTACTCTGAACAGTGTAGTTGTGAAACTGGACCTATTAAACAGATCCTTGCACTGCCTGCATTCAGAATCCCACCTGCTTGCCTTAGGGACACAAGTAAGTCTCTACTACATTTTACTCCTTTTGGCACTTCAAAGTCCACTATCCCATAATTGAGTTAGCTCTGTGCTATGGGATATTACTGAAAATGCTAATCATACCACCATGCAAAACAAGTAGAGTTAATACAACATTAAAGTTGACAATCAAACATTCAAAATTCAAGGCAGGCTGACAGAGGTCTGGTCCTCACTTAAAACTTTTGCCAGCATAGCTATGTCAGTTAGGATTATGAGAAATCATTCCCTGATCAACAAACCTATGCCAGCAAAAGCCAGAGACTAGATGCAGTTATACCAGCAAGAAAGTCCTTTTGCCAAAATAGCTTATTATGTTTGGGAAACTAGTATAAGATGTGCCTCTAATAGAAAGGTTTACCAGCATAGTTTACCACTGTAACTAAAACAGCAAAACCTTTTTACTATAGACGAAGCCTGAGACTAGGCCCTGGTCTACACTTACCTGGAAATTCGGCAGCAGTCGACAGGAGTTACGCTAGCTACACAGAGTACAATGCGTAACTCCCACTGACTGCTGGGCTTCCCTTCTGTGCACTGTCTTCACTGCACTGCACCAACGGGAACCGTGTTCCCATTGACACAGCGCTACGCCACTTGAGGGGGTGGATTTACTGCGTCGTCTTCCTGATCGATTGAGCAGGTCTACACTGACTGCTCGATCGATCCAGAAAGATCAACTTGAGGGTGGCGCTGATCTGTCAGTATAGACATACCATTAGTCTCATTGGCAATGAAAAAAATCAAGAAATGTCAAGTTTGTATGTATCATACTAACTTCTTATAAGTTTGCATAATGAAATTACCATCCTCTTTTCTGCTTCCCTCCTTCAACTCAAATTAGTTCCCTCTTTACTTTTATCTTTTACTAATAAGCTACCTGACTTCCTGAATTTCATGTCACCAATAATCCCCATCCCATCTCCCTAATTATCTCCTGCTGTACATTGTAATGCTGTTTTATTTGGAGGGAGAGTACTTGGCTATTCTCTAGCAGGATACACTTGTTACAATTACAAGTTTTAAAGTTCCAAGGCTTTCCCAAGTCAGAAGAGCTCCAGAATGCATTGTCCTCCCTCTTTAAATTGGAAAAGCCCTGGAACATGCCAAGTTTAAAGACTGTGGCTAACAGAGTCCAATGGATGATTAAAATAAGTACAGTGGTTTTAAGATGTACAGTGCTATAATTTTTTTAGGTATATTACCACCACTGAAGACAGGAACCAGTTCAGCAAAAATTCTAAACCAGATGAAACCTTAAAATGGATTTCGGCAAAGGCAGAAGAGGTCTGTTTGGAGCTATAGAGAAGGTTCTATATACCTGAACAATATAAAATGTTTGGATTTGGTTCGATTTCTACCTTGTTTCAAAAGTAGTTAAAACCTATAAGAAAAGCAAAGTGTAAATCATTTCTTGCAAATTTACATTATCTTTGGGTCTCATGGACTCTCAGGACTGAGATCCAAAAGCACACCAGAAGCTAGCTCAAAGCAGCAAAACTTTACATAGTGCTTGAGGAGCATAAGGGCTCTCATACTGGGAAACAAATGGACAGTGGCCAGATGTGCTTTAAGAAGCTGACTACTGTATGATATTTTTATTACCCTTTCCAAATAAGTTTTTGTGTGTGTAAAACTGTGCAAACTGCTGTTCCAAGTCTCTAATTTTAATGAAGGTTTCTGAGGAAGTGCATTCTGCAACATTTATGACCAAAGCAGTAAGGCAGAATATCTATCCTTTTTAAGATAGATACATACTTCTGGACTTTATTTCACATATATTTTGGGGGGGGTTATATTCAATTTTTAGTTGGGCAACAGCATTTAAGCCTCTACCACTGCTGCCTCTCCTCCCTTTCTGCATCTTAAATTGATTTGAATTTGTGTAGCAAATTCCACATGGTCTAAACTGGACTTTAACAGACAGATTTTATTTATTGAAGACAACAAATCATTGACAGAAAGTAAATGTAACACAGGAAAAGACCAGGCATGGTTGTACTCTGAAAATGTCTTTGTAATTGTAGCCCCTTTGACAGGCACAATCAATTAGAAGTGGTCTGATTTTAACCAGTTCCAGGCTCATTACACTGCATTCCAGTTTGTGTTGATGAAAATCAGCTTCAGTCTGTGGCCTGGAACTCATATACAGCACTTCCTGGGGCCTCTTATATAAACACACTAAGAAACAGTTTTATTTGGACTTTTCCTTCCCCCTTTTCTTTTACTGAAACAACTTTACAAATCAAGATTAAAATAGACCCCTTGTGGCCCATAACCAGAAACACACTCTTTGGAGTAAGAAGTTTAAACTATGAAGAGTGTAAAACTTCAAATAGAAATTATTGCTTACAGTACTTCAGTATAAGACTTGAGACAAAATTGCTTAGGCTACAGTTTCTCTTTAATATGTCATTAGGACACCTCCTAGTTGTATATAACATAACAGGGTGCTCTTTCGGTCAATAAAATCTACTTTATTTGAATGCATTTTCATAGAAAATGTACCAAGTAATGTAGTATTTTGAAATCATCATACATGAACACAAATTTTAAAATCTTTCTCAGTGGAGTACACATGAACAGAAATAAATATGTATACGCAAAAAATCAGTTTGTTTAGGATCAGTAGCTTCCCACAGCACAAAGCCCAAGTTGCAGGAGTTGTGAAAGTGCAATGAAATCCTCTTTCCCCCAGACATGGAGTGGAAACACAGCTGCTCAACAGCCATTAGTCACAGCACTGCAATAATCCCATAGCTGTAATGACTCTGCTCCTCAAAAAATGAGGGCTGAAAGGGAAAGGTGAATTGGCAGATGTGGACAGGTCAACAAAGACCTCTGATCAATGTGCAGCAGTTGTCAAAAAGCAGACAAGACATTAGGATGCATAAGGGATGAGGTGGAGATTGATAAAGAAAATATGATAATGCCACTATACAAATCAATGAGATGCCCTCACCTGGAATACTGTATTTAATTCTGATCATCCAATTTAAAAATAAGATAGGGTAGAATTACAGAGGGCTCAGAAGCAGGCAACAAGAATGATTAGAAGCTCAGAAAACCTCATATGAAGAGAGAGAAAAATTGGGATTGTTGACCTTAGAAAGGACACGAATGGAAGGAAACCTAATAAAAATATATAAAATAATGACCGGTCTAGAGAAGGCAGGTCTTGAATGTCTGTTCTCCCAAGAACTAAGGAAAATTAAATGAAATTGAAGGGTAGCAAATTCAGAACTGATTAAGGGAAAAACTTTTTCACACAACACAGTTTACCTTTGGAGCTTATTGAGAAAGAGGTATCAGAGACTAGAGCTTATCAGTATTCCAAAAAGGATAGGACATTTAGATGGATAAGAATATCTGAAGTTATAATAGTAAATATATTTGTATATATATTTTTAAAAATGAGAATTTTGGAAGATATATCCTCATGTTTCAGAGAAGAAGCCAAATTTTAACTATTGGGGATAGGAGGAAATTTCCCTGGGGGCAGGTTATATTAAAACTACTTTGTGCAACATTTCTTGTGCCTTCTTCTGAAGCATCTGATACTGACCACTGTTCGTGACAGGACACCAGACTAGATGCAGCACTGGTCTGGTCCAGTATGGCAATTCGAATGTTCTGATAGATGATCTATGTAGTCGTGGAGCCATAAGCCTGCACCCCCATGGCATGGTGCAGGAACAACCTTCTCGGTGTGCAGGATATCTGAACCCTCTGCATGGGCCCCTGCCTCCTGTCCCCCTCCCATGAAGTAGAATCCACCTGTTCCCTTGTCTAACAGACCTCCTGCATTATGTCCCTTTGTGGGTTATTTTCTATACCCCCACTGCTATTACTTCAGATATTTCAAGCTTGGTTAAGACCACATTGCCCAGAGCCTCTCTTTTTGCTTGATGCTTAAGTAAAAGCATAGGGTTGGATTCAGCATCAGGCTATGCTGGATTTAATGTAACCCAGAGCTGTGGGCCTTGGTGGTGGAAAATCAACGGGGGGAAGAGAGAGATGAAGCAGTACCGGATAACTGCAGCTCTCACTCTGCCTAGGGGCTTGAGCTAGCAAGTTCTGCCCCAAAACTTCAGTGGTGCTGGCTAGGTAGCTTGACTGGCAGGACTCCCATGGAGTGCTGGATGTAAGTTATTCTCCCCAAGCAAGAAAACGTGTGAAACATTAAATCAGTGAAATGTATTTGTTTTAAATCTCAGAATGTCTTGCTCCAGAAAAGACTCTTTTAAATAAAGGATTTGTCTCAATCATTTAAATACAGCATTAGAGTTAAACCACAAAAACACTGATGTTATGGGTTTGAATTCAACTATCAAAGCGACCCTTAGCTCATCTTGCTGGGCCAGTGGCTAAGGACAGGATTATAATCAAGCACCATGCTGAAGAACTGTGCAAAATATGGACACAGTAAGTAGAGTCCTGCTTATCCATGGATATCTACTTTTTATCTGCAGATATCATTTTTGCAGATCGCTGATGGATGCGGATCCAAATTTTATATCTAAAGCCCTGGATATTTGTGGATATCCACTGATCATTTTTGCGGATTTGACATGGATACAAATTTTGCATTCGCACAAGGCTCTAACAGTAAGCTAATTATAATTTCATTGAATTTACCCTCCCCACAGCCACGCTTCAGGGTCCTGGCCTCCTAATCATGCCTTTCACTTTACTTCATCATTTATAGTGCTTTTCTATGACCACAAATAACATGCTAAACAACAATTTAATGCCATTAATAGTTTTGATTGGTCCTTTCTCCAAGAACTTCCCATTGGTGAGGTAAACAATCAAAGCGAAGAATCTTTGGAGGTGTGACTTTCCGTAAAACTTCTCACCCTACTGCATAGATGAGCCCTATGAAGCTTTCCATACTCCCACGGAACTTACCCATTTTTTCCAGGGTGGATTGGAGATGCTATTCCATCTTTGAAATTTTCCATCAATAAAAACAGAACTACTTTAAAAGCTTGAGCTATGTAGGGAATCAGAGGGTGACTTTTAAGCTTTTGGCTAGCAGGAGCTAGGAATGTTGCAAAGGCAGCACCTTCAGACCCTGGCGGGAAAGAACCCATGTGCTCTTCACCACCTCCCACCAGGACTGGCTCTCCCAGGTAACAACAGGTCATGAGTATCTCTGCATTTGTATTGTTGAACTGTCCAGATTTTCAAAAGTACTTAGCATTTAGAAGCTCCTATTGGTCTAATTAGTGCATCGATTTCCCTCCCCCTACCCCAGGTTTAATACAGCACTGAAATTTCCCACAGCTGATTTAGAAGTTGACTTGCCTTTTCTTCTAGATTTTCCAAGGTAATTAGTCAGCACAAAAAGGACATCCAGATATGCAGCTCTGGTAACCAAACAAGGATTTTGCCTAAAAAACAAATTGTTGACAGAAAGTAAATTCCTTATAAAACTCCCGCTCTGCTCAGACACTGATACTGAAATTGTCACATAAAATCACAGAGCTGGAAGGGACTTTTGAGAAGTCATCAAGTCCAGCTCCCTGAGCTGTGGCAGGACTAAGTAAACCTAGATCATCCCTGACAGGTCTGTCCAACCTGTTCTTAAAATCTTCCAATGATGGGGATTCCACAATCTCCCTTGGAAGCCTATCCAAAGCTTAACTACTCTTATAGTTAGAACGTTTTTTCTAATATCTAATGTAAATCTCCCTTGCCACAGGTTAAGCACATTTTTTCTTGTTCTACATTCAGTGGACATGGAGAACAATTAATCACCAGCCTCTTTATAACAGCTGTTAACACATGTGAAGCTTGTTGGCAGGGTCCTCCCTCAGTCATCTTTTCTCAAGGCCAAACATTTTTTTTTAAATCATTTCCTTGTGGATCAGATTTTCCACACCTTTCATCATTTCTGTTGCTCTCCTCTGAACTCTCTTCAATTTGTCTACATCTTTTCTAAAGTGCAGTGCCCAGAACTGGATTGGAGGCCTCACCAGTGCCAAGCAGAATGGGACAATTACCTCCCATTTCTTACAGATGACACTCATGTTAATACACACCAGAATGATAGTCTTTTTCACAATTTCATCACATTGTTGACTTGTCTTCCATTTGTGATCCACTGTAACCCATATATCCTTTTCAGCAGTACCGCCACTTGCCCTGTTATTCTCCATTTGTAGGCAAGTGTTTCATTTTTCCTTCATAAGTGTAGGATGTTGCATTTGTATTTATTGAATTTCATCTTGTTGAATTGAGACCAATTCTCCAATTTGTCAAAGTCCTTTTGAAGTCTCCTGTCCTCCAAAGTGCTTGCAAACCCTCCCATCTTCATGTCATCTGCAAATTTTATAGACATACTCTCTCCACTCTATTAGCAAAGTAATGACTGAAAAAACTGACTGAGCCCTGTAAGACCCTACTAGATATGCCTTCCTTGTTTGACAGCAAACTACTGATAACTACTCTGAGTATAGTCATTCAACCAGTTGTGCATCCACCATATGGTAATTTGATCTAGACTATTTCCTTAGTTTGCTTATGACTGAGAATGTCCTGCAGGAATGTCTCAAAAGCCTAACTCAAATTAAGATATATCACATCTACTGCTTCCCCTCATCCAGTAGGCCAGTAATGCTGTCAAAGAAGGAAACTAGGCTGGTTTGGCATGATTTGTTCTTGAGAAATCCATTATGGCTATTACGTATAACCCTATTACTCTTTATGTGCTTGCAAACTGATTGTTTAATAATTTGTTCCAATACCCTCCCAGGCATCAAAGGTAGGCTGACTGGTACATCAAGGGCAGCCCCCATCATAAGGTAACAGCTACTTTTCTGCTTTGTCTTAGAATATGTTAACATGAGTTTTTAGTTTTGCACACCCAAAACTTAATTTTGGAGCTTTCAGCTGTATAGCATAAGTCAACTGTAAACTACTTTCTGCTATACTTGATCAAATCCCAAGTAATTAAAATCATCTGGACAACATGAAAGCTAATTCAGGCATATTTATTGGTTTTTCTCTACATGACTACCATTGTATGTTTCAGTCAGAACACCATTCACTAGGGCATAATTTATAGAATGAAACAGAAACCCAGTACAATAAAAACATAAATGGATATAGTGAGTGGGACCTGCATTTAAAACAAAAATGTAGGAGAGCCAACTAGTGCAAGCTTTATCTTTGACTAATACTCAGTGTTCAATATTTCATTTTAATTTTAGCTTCTGAAATTTGTTTTCCATGCTTATTTTTATGCTTGAAACTCACTCAAGAATTTAATTACAATATATTTCAAGAAACATTCTCAACTTTACAACTCCTTTAAAATTATGGAAAAAACACTGGAAAATTTTTGCAAGTTTACAAAGAATATACACAGCCATGGCATGAAAATGAGAAGTTTGCCTTAGAGCTTTGGATAAAAGTTTTGCAGCTGTATTTGACTATGGACAAGGCAGTCTATGATGGCAATGGAAAGCCCAGCTGTTGTAACACACCTCCTGGAGAGACAAATTTAGTTATGAACATATATAACCTAACTCATGTTTACTTTTCTGCTTGTAAGTTTTCATGCCACATATATTATTCCTATGCAGCGATAGAAGATATTGTACATTTTTTAAATTATCTGCTGAATGAAAGAAGGAAAAATTCGTAGTCCTTTTTCTTTCTAGTAGAACCAATCTGAACATTCAGGGGCTTAACCTAATCTTATCACTGCAATAAAAAGAGAGATATAAAGGCTCTTCTAAATGACTACCAAGAGATTCCACAAGAAGTGTATGGTTGTCACCCTCTGTTCTGTATTCCATTCCATCATTATCACAATAAATCCAAGCCTCTACTAGTTTAAGGACTGAAGTCTCAACGTGTTGCAAAATCTGGGTCAGCTGTGAAAAGCCTGATATTTAAAAGTAAAGATAGCTTCCAACTTTGGAATGTCCAAGGTCAAGAGCTGCTGCTTTGAAAATCAAGATCCATTTTTTGCCTGTGGTAAGAATACCATGTATTTCTCTGGTAATTTGGAATATATATATATATGTAGAACTGGGCAAAATTTTTCAGACAAATAGTTCGTTCACTGAAAAACTGAGGTTTTGTTGACCCAAAATTATTTGCAAATGTAACATGAAGTTGACAAATAGTTTCGGCTAAAAAAAAAGGGGGGGAGGTGAAAGAGGAAAAGGAGTGGCAGTGGTGACTTCCCTTCTACATTTTAGCCCAGTGGTTACAGCACTTGTCTGGGATGTAGGAGACTTGAGTTCAATTCCTCCCTCTACTGGACATGAAGATGGGATATTAACTTGATTCTCATACGTTGTAGGAGAGTGCCACTGGGTTGTAGTATAGTCTGTGCATGACTCCCTCTCTCTCCTGTTTAAGCTATTTCTGCAGTGTATAAATAATTAAATAGTTATAGGAGCAGGGGGAACTGAACAAGGATCTCCCATCTCCAAGATGAGTACTCAAGTCACAAGACTATAGTGTCATTCTCACTTTCTCTCTGGCCCTTTGATTCTCCTGCAATGACTGACACCCAAGTTCAAATCCCTTCTCCCACATCAGGCAGAGGACAATTTAACCTGGGAGACACCGACAGTGTCCCTTTTTATTAGAGAGGTAACAATTAAGGATTAAGGATATGATACTGTCACGGAGGTCACGGATTCCGTGACTTTCTGGGACCGCTTTCACTTCTTCTGAGGCAGGGTTGTAATAGCAGCCTGCCCCATGACCACTGAAGCAGAAGCCCCAGGGTTGGAGCAGATGCTGGGGTTGGGTCAGCCCTACTAGGGATGGAGCAGCAGCCAGGGGTCAGTCACAGAGCCTCTGGAGCAGTTGGCTGGCAGTCAGCCCCAGGGCTCCCAGAGCAGCGATCACCTGGAGCAGTGGCCGGTGGTCACAGCACTGGGGCCACCAGAACAGTAGTCCCTGGAGCCGCAGCTGGTGATCAACTCTGGGGCTGCCGGAGCAGCAATCCCCAGGGCTGCCAGAGCAGCAGCCAGCGCTTGGCCCCCGGGCCACCAGAGCTGCTAGCCAGTGGGATGAAGCAGCAGCAGTGCTGGAGCAGCTGCAGGTCAGCCCCCAGTGGTGCTCTGACTTTTATTACCTGTGACTTGTCCCTGTGACGGAATCTTAACCTTATAATGATATTTTATTTATAATTAGTTTCCTTTAAGAAAATAAACTCACAGACTGGAAAGGCAGGTTTGAAATGGCCAAATAAAAGACAATTGTTTTTAGTCACTAAGTTTTAATTTAAGCCATGGTACTTCTGAGTTGTATCAAAGGGTGCTGGCTCTCACTACACCTAAGGAGAATCCCGAATGTGTGACACTTTGTCAGATCATAAGTGATCCAAATACAATAAATACTATGTTTGTTCTATGGAGACATTCATTGGCGAGTGAGTCAGTGCAATGCCTTAATGGCTCTTTCAAAACATGGCTGTAAGATAAAGTCAGTATGATCTTCCTAGCTATATTTTAATGAGTAGGTTTTACAATTTGTAATACAAGTACAGTCCATGTATAGAAACCCATGAATAATTATACATCTTTCAGCACATGGATCCATCTGAGCCAGAAAAACGAAATAGTGCAGAGAAATCAAATCAAAACACACTGCAGTGTTAGAGTGCAAAGACCTGCCCACAGCAAAGATTCATATCATTAAGAACAATGCCCATAGGAAGCCATTATAGTTTAATATGGCTATGCCTATTTTAAAAAGTTGTAAAAAAAACCCCCAAAAAACAACTTCTACACACATGGACTAAGCAAAGTCCAAATATTTACACAGCCACATTTCAGTTCTTGGCAGTGTCTCAGTGTTCTCAATTTTCACACACTGGTTTGGCAGAAACTGGGAGCCTTTCAGTGACAGCACATTCAATGCATGGGGAAAGAGAATGACTCAACAGTGAGCCTCCGGAACACATTAAGAAGCAAAGTGGCGGTTTCAAAACAGTTCCAGTTAGCCATCTGGAGAGAAGAGGACAATGGCTATGACACAGGTGAATTAAAATGGGATGGATGGTGGACATACAGAGTTCTGCCTGGACCACAGAAAACCTCATGGGAGCTAAAACTGCCCCCAGACTCCCAAATTTTTATACGTTTTGACCCAAAGCAAATTTTCAGTCTGTATTACATGTGTTTGGAAAACATGGCCGACATAACCTTTAATGAAAAAGTGACAATGGCATCACAGCATAAAGTAAGCTTGTGTATATATGTTTTGACTTAAAAATGGTGCTTTATTAGCTTAGGGTGAGCCAAATGTTTGTTGTTGGCTTGTTTGAGAGCTTTGAACGTGTGAGTAAAATTCCTAGCAATATATGCCAGCTGGACAGAGCAGAAAATCCAGTTTTCCAAAAGTGAACAATTCCAATGTTGCTCTGGCTGTTACAAAGACGCTCAGTGTTGAACTCAATGCTGAAATTGACTTTGCAAAACAGCACTTAATAGCTGAATGGTCTATGCTGAAACATTTCGGTGTTGCACACCCTGAGTAAAATAAAATCATGTCACTCGGATTGCTACACAAACTGTACTTTTAAACATTATTTTACTGTTAATATAAACATTTTTCACACCCTTTCCATTACAAAGCCTGTTATCTAACTATATTGGTGTCCTGGTAAATAAGCCTAGCAGAAAACATGTCACCAACCAAAAATCATAAGAGTAGCAAGGGTGTGAGCTATAAGCCCTCAAGACAGCACTCCTTATTTTTGTCCACAAATGGCCAAAATTTAGGTCACCTTCTTCCCCAGATGAATATTTATGAAAAAAATACATCATGCATCCAGTCCAGATGACTAATCAAATCAAAATACGGAGAAGAAAGGCAGCTGTTCATAAAAAATAACACAGGACTTGGGCTTGACAGAACATTTATATTTAAGGGATGAAAAATGTGGTTTCCTAAAAATTCCATGTGGTGTGTTTCTCTGCTTCTCTAAGATTTCCAAAATATCTGGGACTAGTCAGATACAACTTCTGGATGTCATATGGCATCTGGAAACTCATTCCAAAATTACTTAATAGCTTTGTATGATGTGCTGTTTGTCTGTTAGCTGTTCATGTGGGAGATAAATGCAACTCATAGGATGTCACTGGGGCTGATTTTAATATCAACCAATTTGGTTTAATATTTCAACCTGATAGTTTGACGTTAGCTGAAGTGATGTCTTGGGAACTGGACTCGCCTCCACCATGTGCCAGTTAACACATATACAGGATGCCTGTTACAAGCCAAGAGATATTGTGGGGCTTTCTGAGGGAAGAGGAAGAGGAAGTAGGGATGTCTGGAACCTTCCAGAAACTATGTAAGTGTGGGTAAGGGGTCAACAGCACTCAAAAAGCACAAGGCCTTGCAGGAATGTTCTTTTAATTTGATGAGGCAGAAGAGACAAGATATGGTGCCTTAAAGCCCGACATAGTCACCACTGAATTTCATAAGTTTGGGGGCTTAGGATGACTGGAAGGAACGAAATAGGAAGCGTGAAGAAGCAGTGAAGTTTGTATGAGGCCCTTACCTGCATTATTTCCTTTTGAAAGCACTAACAAGCTCAAGTTTGACATTGTTTTCTGGCTGGGAAAGTGTTTCCTGAGAAATGAAATTTCATCTTTTTATCTGTACTTGAATTCTGGATCAGAAACTTGAAAGCAAATCACAAACATCACCCTCCATATCAAACACCAACGTCCACTAACTCTGGGTTAGACCTTACAAATAAGACTTACATGAATGGCCACTTTTATACCATTAAGACTGAACAAATCACTGGGGAAACAGTAGTCCAGGATTTGGTTATAGTTACATTTTTAATGCTGGTATGTGAATATAAAATTAGGAAGTTTCTGGCAAAAAAAAGGAAGCTTTCATGAGTTGCTAGAAACAAAGGAAAATTTTAAGCGAAAACATTAATAAACATTAATAAAATTAAAATTCCATTTATCTTCATAGGCTCACATTCAGACTTCTATGAACAAGTCCAAGGTCAGCAGTTATATAATAACATGTAATTGGTATAACAATAAGCGATTTGTTTAAAGCAAGAAACTGATTGGTATGAGAATCAGGAAACGTATCCGTCATAAGATATCCCCCCCTCTGTGAAAGTAAAACTGAATTTCCAGGTTTAGAATCTTAATGTGCAATATTGTATTTTGATCCAGCTGGCTTTGGAATGCCTAAGAATGTTGGAACCCCTTTGATTTGTGTTCTACCTTTACCTCCCCTAAGAAGTAGTGATTGTACACTACATTTATATTAGATTAAATTAATCTTAGTCTCTCTCAGTTTGAGCTCTGCAAATATTTTTTTGAATAAAAGTTTGGTTCACCTTTTATAGTAAAGTCATGCTCAATATAAGGCAGTCATTGGTTGGCTTATTCTGGACTGCAAAAGCTGACACCAAATGAATAGGCATTTATTGGAAGAAACTAGCAGTATTTAGCCAAACACATTCCATGCTCACTGGACCAGGTGTTTAATTGTATCAACAATATCTGGCTAAACTGCTAAAACTAGACACTTCTTGTATTCCTGATTTATTTCTATTTTTAAAGAAGATATGAATGAATTAAAAGCCAGGTTCATCCCCTCTGATGTATCCCATGGAAGAGAGTAAAGAAATGGAAAACTCAATTCTTTGGCCTCATTTCTGTCAGCACAAGGAAGGATTTGAAACAATGCAGTACTGTGCCTGATCCCTTTTCCACCTCCAATCTCTTCTGCACAAAACTCAACAGAAAAACAAGGTTACTTACCAGTAACTGTTGTTCTTCGAGATGTGTTGCTCATATCCATTCCACTATAGGTGTGCACTTGCCACCATGCACTGGTCCCTGGAACTTTTTTCCCCTTAGCAGATCCCGTAGGGTCGCCTTACGCACCCCCTGGAGTGCCACCCTCATGCTGCGGCACATAAGGCACCGCCAACCCTACAGCTCTTCAGTCCCTTATTTCTGCCAACTCCGACAGCATGGATGGGGGGCGGGTGTGGAATGGATATGAGCAACACATCTTGAAGAATAACAGTTACTCGTAAGTAACCTTGTTTTCTTCTTCAAGTGCTTGCTCATAACCATTCCACTATATGTGATTACAAAGCCGTACCCTGGAAGTGGGGAGAAGTTATTGGTGAGCTGCCCTCAGCACGGCTCTGCCGAATCCTGCACCCATTCTCGCCTGCTGCACGATGGAGTAATGGGACGTGAAGGTGTGCACCAACAACCAGGTAGCGGCCTTACAGATGTCCTGCAGGGGCACTTTCTTTAGGAAGGCCGCCGACAACGCCTGGGCTATAGTTGAGTACACTGAACGGTGCATTTGCCTGTTCGTAGCAACACTTGATGCAGGTGGTGATCCAACTGGAGATGTGCTGGGTGGAGACTGGGGATCCGGTCATCCACAGCGACAAAGAGCTGCGTCAACTTCCGGAATGGCCGTGTCCTATCAATGTAGTAGGCCAGGGCCCGTCTGACATCCAGGGAGTGCCATCTCCGCTCTTCCTTGAACCCATGCAGTTTTGGGAAAAACATGGGGAAGATGATGTCTTGGTTATAGTGGAATTGTAAGACCACCTTAGGCTGGAAGGCTGGATGGGGTCTCAGCCGTACCTTGTCCTTATAGAACACCGTGTAAGGGGCTCCAAGGTCAGTGCCCTAATGTCAGAGACCCTCCTAGCCGATGTAATGGCTACCAGGAAGGCCACTTTCGAAGAGAGAATGAGCAGCGGAATGTAGCTATTGGCTCGAAGGGGTGACCCATCAGCCTGGGGAGCACCATGTTGAGGTCCCAGGGAGGCACCGGGTCTCGAACCTGTGGGTAGAGCCTCTGCACCCTTTTAAGGAATCTAACTGACATGGGGTGGGAGAACAGGGATTTCCCTTCCATGGGCTGGTGGAAGGCCACGATAGCCGCCAGGTGGACCCTTAGGGAGGCTAGCGCCAGACCTCCGAGTTTCAGCTGTAGCAAGTACTCCAGGATCACCTGGATGGGCGAGACGCTAGGTCGGATACCCCAGGACTCCGCCCAACAGGTGAACCTCCTCCACTTTGCCCGGTATACGATCTGGGTGGAGGGTTTTCTGCTGCCCAGCAGAATCTGTTGGACCTGCGCCGATCAGGCTCTCTCCCCCTCTATCAGCCACCTCCAGGCCGTCAGGTGCAGGGAGTCCAGGTCCAGGTGCAGCAGGTGACCCTGGTCCTGGGAGAGTATGTCATGGCACCTCAGGAGTTCTATGGGCAAGGCGATCGACAGGTCCACCAGCATGCTGTACCAATGCTATCTCGGCCATGCTGGGGTGACCTTCAAGAGGACCTTAGGCAGGATCAGGATCAGTGGGAACGTGTAGGTGAGGGCCCCCTCTCCCAGTTGATAAGTAACGCATCGGATATGGAGCCCGGCTCGTGACCCCAGAGAGAGCCAGATCCTTGGGTACTTCCTGTTCCAGGACAACGCCAACAGGTCCAGTCAGGGAACACCCCACTCTCGGAAGATGGAGGTTACTACCTCCTGGTGTAGAGACCAGTTGTGGAGGGGTAGAAATGACCTGCTGAGGTGGTCCACCTCGTTGTTCCTGACCCCTGGGAGGTGAGAGGCAGATAAATGAAAATCGTGCCTCACCACAAAGTCCCACAACAGGATGGCCTCCTGGCAGAGGGCTGAGAAGCGCATTCCCCCCTGCCGGTTGATGTAAAAAATTGCTGCGGTATTGTCCATCAGCACTTGAACAATTCTGCTTTTCAGGGAGCCGAGGAATGCCCTGAAGGCTAGTGTGACGGCTCTGAGTTCTTTGACATTGATGTGGAGGCTCCTCTCCTACTCTGACCAAGTCCCTTGGGTGCCCAGGCCGACAATGATATGGGCTCCCCATCCCACGTCCGAAGCATCAGATATCAGGGTGACCGCGGGGGTCAGACCCCTGAAGGGGACCCCCACCAACATCTCCCTCGGGTCCCTCCTCCTCTGGGAGAACCATGACTACCCTGCTCAAGGGATGTCTGCTCAGGGCATACAACAAGAACCAAGCTTGGAGGGGCCTGAGCTTGAGGCAGGTGAGCATGCCACCATGTGCCCCAACAGCTATTGGCACTGCCTGGCTGTCGTGGAGGGGCACCTGTGTAGCTGGCCAATGATCGATGCCATAGCCTCGAACCGAGATTGCGGGAGGAAGGCTCTGGCCATGGAGGCGTCCAGTGCAGCCCCAATAAACTCTATGCGCTGCACCGGGGTTAGAGTCGACTTCTGCTCATTCAAGAGCAGCCCCAGCTTGGTGCAAATTGTGCAAGTGAGGGATACACTGTCGTGGACGTGGTACTTGGATCTGCCCCTAATCAACCAATTGTCCAGGTATGGAGAGATTTGTATCCCTCTGTGCCTCAGGGTGGGCCACCAGCACTGCCATACACTTGGTGAAGACTCTGGGAGCAGAGGACAGACCAAAGGGTAGAGCCGTAAACTGGTAATGAGAACCGGCCACAGGTATAGTCTGTGGCAGGGCTGGATCGAGATGTGGAAATACACGTCTCTCAGATCGAGAGCAGCAAATCAATCTCCCAGATCTAGGGATGATGGAGGCCAGGGAGACCATGCAGAACCTTAACTTTCTTATGAAGCTGTTGAGGCCGCGCAGGTCCAGTATGGGTCTCAGACATCACTTTGTCTTGGGGATGAGGAAATACCTGGAGTAAAATCCTCTCGCTCTCTCCTGCAGGGGAACCTCTTCCACCGCCCCCAGAGCCAAGAGGGCCTCCACCTGCTGCAGCAGAAGCTGCTCGTGGGAGGGGTCCCTGGAGAGGGATGGGGTGGGTCTCTGGGGGAATGGCCGTAAGCTGAAGGGCATACCTCCACAGGATCACCTCTAAAACCCAGAGATCTGAGGTTATACCCTGGGATAAAAATGCTTCAGCCTGTCCAAGAATAATGGATATGGACCATGGGAATGGGTAATGGTGCCACCTCCGCGCAGAGAAGTTCGACCTATCACGCCGCCTGAACCCCCTGCTCCTCTCCCTGCCCCTACCCGCCTGGAATGCCCTGGGCGATGGCCTAGGCTGCTGCGGTGGGCGATAAGTCTGGGGCTGAGGCTGCTGCCTCAAGGCCTGTGGGGTATAGAGACCCAAGGAGCATAGGGCGGCCCTTGAGACTCTGACGGTGTGTAGCTTATCGTCTGTCTTATCTGAAAACAGGCCTGCCCCATCAAAGGGCAGGTCCTGTATGGCATTCTGGACCTCCTGTGATAGCCCCAACGATTGCAGCCAAGAACAGCGTCTCATGGCTACCGCCGAGGCTTTGGCCCTGCTGGCCATGTCCACTGCGTCGCTAGTGGTTTGGAGCGTAGCTCCTGCCACTGTAGCACCCTCATCCAGGACAGTGGTGAAGTCCGCAACAAGGTCCTGTGGTAACCTTTCTGCGAAGCGCCGCATAGAGCTTCACAGGGTAAGGTTGTAGTGACCCATCAGTGCCTGGTGGTTCGCAATATGGAACTGCAGGGCCACAGTGGAGTAGACCTTACTCCCAAAGAGGTCCAGCTTTTTCACATCCTTACTCTTTGGGGTGGCGCCTTGGGACTCGTCTGTCCTTCTGGTTTACAGCATCCACCACCAGTGTTTCCGGGGCTAGGTGGGCAAATAGAAACTCAAACCCTTCCGCCGGCACGTAATATCTTTTCTTGGTGCTCTTTGTTGTCGGACCAACCAAGGACAGGGTTTGCCAGAGGGCCTTTGAGAGTTTTAGGACCCTGTCATGGACTAGCAAGGCCACCCTTGACGGTCCCTCTGAACCCACCATGCTAAAGAGGGGATCCTCCTTCTCCGAGAGATCTTTAATGTCAAGGTTCAGGTTCAAGGCCACCCTCTTCAAGAGCTCTTGGTGAGCCTTGAAGTCAATCAGGGGTGTCTTGTGGTCCCTGGAGGTGGCCTCGTCTGGGGAGGAGGAGAACGGGTGAATTGGACCCGTAGAGGGGCCTTCCTCAGGGTCCATCTCTTTATTCGAGGAGGCAACCTTTTCCACCGACCCTGGCGTGGGGAATACCGGTTGCACTGTCAGAAATGGGGTTGAAGCAGTTGTTTGTCCCATCTGTGCCCCCCAACGGCCCCAATAAGGCCATTACCAGGGCCCTTGTGGCCAACCCAGTGCCAGCATCAGCATCTGTGGTTAAGCATCTTTGAGGTGCGCGGCTCCCTGGAGCTGCCTGACTGGTCCTGCCAGTGCTGTCTACAGGTCCTGCTCCGACCTCTGCAGGAGCCTGAAGACGAGGGAAGTCAGTGCCGACGCGATGCCTCCCGCTCCGATGAAGATGACGATTGGTGCCACGGCACTGACGACTTGCGGCGCCGCTTTCCCCCGTGGTGATCGGGATTGGTGCCGTCTCCGGCACCTTGGTGCCAAGCATGACCTGGAGGAGCAAGAGCAGGAGGACAGCCTCGAGTGCGGTGCTGTCTAGAGCGCGGTGCCAAGGATCGAACCTGGTGCCGCTGTGCTGACAAGCTCGATGAGTCCGACTTGGAGGGGAGCTCTCGTGCTCTACTCTCTGAGCCTACCTGGAGGGAGACCTCTCCTTTGACCTGGGTCTCGACCATCCACCGAGGACCCCCAGTGTGGGTTTTCCCCAGGACACCGGCCCTCGACCCCTCGGCTGGGGGAAGGAGGGGACAGAGGCGTGGGCAAGGCCATCAGGTCCTGTGCCACCTGGAAAGCCTCTGCTGTTGACGGCTGCTGCTGGGGCACTCTCCCACCCGCAGGAGTTGGGGAAGGCTCCCTGCACGGAGGTGCGGTCCCGGAGGTTGGCTCGATGGGCTGCAGTTCCAGCACTTCTGGGCTCGACCCCGACCGTGGCCATGGTGCAGGGAGTGCGAGCACTCTGCACGCTGGCATCGCCTCCTCTTCGGTACTGCAGAGGGACGGCGGGCAGACTCTGGTAGCGATGGAGCACTCCACACCGAGGAGATGCTCGGTGTCGAGGTTGAACGAGGTGACTCCGATGCTGGACGGAGAGCTGCCTCCATAAGGATAGCCTTCAGCCTGACTTCCCTCTCTTTTTGGGACCAAGGCTTGAAGGCTCGACAGATCCTGCACTTCTCCTTCAAGTGCCATTCTCCTAAGCACTTCAAACAGCGGTTGTGAGGGTCACTAACCGGGAAAACCTTGCCACAGGCAGTACAAGGCTTAATCCCAGAAGGACCTGGCATGGCCCGGGCTTGAAGCCCCCTGTAATAGGAGGGCTTCTAAGACTAACTACTTTAACTATTTAAACAACTAACAATTAACTACTAACACTAAAGCAACAGCAACAACAGTTCAAGCAAGGGGAAGCTACTTGCACAAGCAAGAGATGTTCCAGCGACCAACATGGGCGGAAAGAAGGAACTGAGGGGCTGTAGGGTCGGCGATGCCTTATGTGCTACAGCATGAGGGCGGCACTCCAGGAGGCGCGTGAGCCGACCCTACAGGATCTGCTAAGGGGAAAAAAGTTCCGGGGACCAGCGCATGGTGGCGAGTGCACATCTATAGTGTAATGGATATGAGCAAGCACTCGAAGAACCCTTAAATCCCAAAGGGATTTTACTATACCAAAGTATAGTATTAAGTATAGAATTCATTGCCATCCAAACCACTGGGCTTTCCCTTCACAAGCTGCTAACGCCAAGACTTATTATAGCACCATAACCACGTGTGACGTTCCCCTCTGCAATCTGGACTGGTGAATCGCTGTGTCACCCCAACCCCCACTCCTGGAGCCTGTCTCACTCTGCCTCGTTGTGTGAACTCCCACTCCTGGGCTATTCACGCACAGCTTCCAGCAAGCAAGTTGCTCTCAACTCATTGAGTGAGTGCCTCTAGCCAGCCACTCTTGGGATTATGCAATGGTATGACCCCAATCACCACCTCCAGTCCCCGATGTAACTGTAGGAACTGCCCTCTTACAATGTTCAGTGCTGCCCACTGCACACTCTTATGTTCATCAATTTATCAAAGAAATTGATATACACCAGCTTTGTCACTTGAAATGGAATCTGTACACACCTTAAACCAAATGCACCGCTTTAGATAAAACTAACAAATAAATTTATTAAGCATAGAAAGATTTTAAGTGATTATAAGTTTGAGGAAAACAAATCAGATTTGATCAAGATAAACAAAAGCCACATGCATTCTAAACTTAGTTTAACACTTTCAGCAACCTTACATATTCAGATGATTTTCATCACAGGCCCTCCCCCTCTCATCAGCGTGTCAGTTGCTTGGTGGTGTTTGCAGATGGAGGTGCAAGACAGAGAGAACAGCAAAATGCCTCTTCTTTTTAACATGTTCCTTCAACTCCACCCTGGGGCCTGGCCCCCCTCTTTCAAGGGATGGTGACAAACAGTTTCCATGCATGGTTCCCTCCATGCCCTGAGTCACTATGGTTCTTTGTGGATTTGTTTGTCGAAGTCTGGGCCAGTCCTTGGTCCTGGAATGCTGAGCTGGGTTGTTCTCTACAAGTTCTAATGAGGCGTGAACTGCCCATCAGCTCTGTAGAGAATTTTTCCTAGATCTGTCTCAAGCCATGAGACAAACAGCTGGGAATATTACATAGCAAAGCCTTATATCCATACACATGACATTGCAACGAACATACCACTATAACAATAATGTTCAGTATGTCATGAGCATTCCAAAAACATCTTACAAGACATACTTTACCTTAAACAATACACAATTACACTATCAGGGTGAACATGAATGATACACAATCACACCATAAGAGTGTGCTAAGGGTGTGATACACAATCACACCGTAAGCGTGGGGTTGCAGTGTGTCACAGCATGTCACTATTAGTACTATCTTTTGTGGTCTTCCACTCCTGACCTCCAATTAAAGAATTCAAAGGAAACACTGTAAGAGGACATTCATGCAGATTCCTGGTCATCATGCAGGTTTCCCTGTAGAAGAGCATAAACTGATTCTATATTAATACATGTTTGCATTTCATATGCAAATAATGCACAAAAGGATTCATGCATATAAAGCTGAAAATGGTTTGCATTCATTTATATAGCATTAGTTTTGAACTTTTTTCCTCACTGAAATTAAACATTTTCAAAATCAGTAGTTTGCTTTGCACTTGCTATTTTTGCCCAGTGTGAAGTAACTGTTCCAATAATAATAAGCAGAACAGGAACTATAAAAGTACATCAGTTTTGATCATTTATTAAATATCTAATTTAATTAAAATGAGTACAAATGTTTTTTCTAATTAAACTCAGAGGACAAATATTTTAGCAATTTCATACACGACTATCTGCCAATATCTATAAATAAAAGAGCTGTGTGCATACAATTTAAACTCGGCTTTCATGAGACTGTGTAAATTTAATTGTAGATCTAAGTGATATTTTAAAATTTAGGATAAAAGCTTTCAAATTGCTTTACAGAGTTTTGGAGGTTTGGTTCCCTATGGGTCAAATTTAAGACATATTGACTTAAAAACTTGAACCACTGGAACCAAGAAGTGCACATAACCATTCTGAATAGCCATCTAATCTTACTATTCTAAACTCTGAACTTCATTCTGTTTCTTCACTGTTTGTTACTCTCACTTGTTACCTCCTGTGCTGTTCCCATCCTGCTCATGCTCCCCTACAAGAAATAGGAAACTGTTGTAACATTGTTTCATTTTATAATTAAAGTGACCCAACTCCATTTTAAATTAGTAGAGGTGTAAACTCATTGGGCCGAGGTGTAAAATGTTAACTGCTTTGTAACAACCTCCAGCCATGTATTACAACAAAATCTCTGTGAAACTTCATTTAAATAGTATCCATTCATGTATTACAACAAAATCTCTGTGACAAGCACCGGGAAAACCCCAGCAGGTGTTAAGTACTGAAGGCAACCAAAATGCAATCAGTATGTAACCTGAAGGCTTTGGTAAACCTGTTACTCGAAACTCAGTAAATTTCATTTAAATAGTATTCAAACATGTATTGTAATGGGTGAGTCTTTGTCAACAGCAAACAGCAGCTGGACAATTAAGAAAAATAAAATCAAGTTTCACTGTGTAGGTTTCACTGTGTCAGGGTGCAGCCTCCAATCACCTCATCGCTCTTAGGAACTTCATAATTGGCTAAAAAGTGGGCATATAGCTGTGAGGAAGAGAATATAAGGTGATCAAAAACAAAAGGTAAATTGGAGATGTCCCATATCTTGGAAGGGCACCAGAATAGCTCTACGTGCAGGCTTGATCTATCTACCGTCTCTCCCCAGTTTGCCGCTCAAAACCTAAGTATAGAGCGTGTGGCTGTGTAACCTGAGTGTGACGGTATTTTCCACTCAGATGAAAACCCGGGAATCCTACTAATAGAATTGGAGTACTGCTTTGCTGCTGACAAATCTCACCATTACAGTGTAAGTATAATAGCATAAGTATAATCCTATAGTGTAAGCTAGCTTTGTAAATAATTGTATAGTTGTAATTGTGATTGTGTTTAAGTAGTTAAATCGTTGTATTAAATAAGAATGAATGGTGATTTTTTTAAATTGTAATTGATGATGTATAGATTGTTGCAAGTAAAATAAAATTGTATGCAAAGCAACCCTTGTCGCTCCTTATTTGAGGGATCCAAATAAATCGAACCTGACAGCAAGCTGGTTCTTGTTGTCACCTCAGAAACCTTCAAAAAAAAATCTACAAATTCCTCTAAGCTTCTTTCTCCTCTTTAGGCACACTCAGGCATCAAACTGCCCCCTGAGGAAGAATAAATGTTTAAGGCTAAGTCATCTTCCTTTTATTGAGTCCCTGGTATATGTTACTGATAATAGGATCAGTTACACTGGCCTCACCGACGCCTAGTGGTCTAATCACCTTATATTCATTTCTCTCTGTTCCAGAACGGATACAATGTTGGTAGTTAATTAGAATTTCTTGAATGCTGGCAAGGACAAAGACCTTAAAGCATTTTAGACAACCATCTCTCAATAGGTCAGATCTAAAATAAAATTTTATAAGAAAACTGGAACGTCTGTTCCTCAAGTCTTAACAGAGCATTCTGAGACATTTGTTTCTATCTTGGAAGAAAAAAAACTTAGTGGCCTTATGAGGATGGGGAGATGTGCAGAGTGGCCACCTGGCAATCCTGACATTCTTTAACTAGACACTACAAAGTAGAAGTGGCTTCTTCGGAGGCTGTGTTTATCAAGAGACTGGGTTTATCAAAATGCCATTTTCCCTTACTTTTTCACCTCCTTTCCTTCTATTCCCATTTCCCTACCTCACCCCAATGCACACTCAGGTGGGTTGCTGCTGCTTCCCAATGACCTGGGTGTGAGAAAAAACACAGCTTCCAGGCTTGTATCGGAGAACTCTACCCAGTGGCTGCTCTTATCGCATTAGTGAACAAGGGTAATCCCAACAGTCACTCTCAGACTAGAGTATTATTCTGTTATGAGAAAACATGTTTATGCTAAATTCATATAGTCTATTCCTATTCATATTTGAAGTGCACAACACAAGTTTATGCACTGTAAAGTAATACATAACTAACTCCACAGCATGTAAACACAGATTTGTTCCCAATATAATTCATTCAGACAGAGACATAGGGTTTAATCCATTGTTCCTGCTTTATACCCCCCATCCCCAGCTTTACAAGTTTACTAAGGGACTTGGCTTCTGAATGATGTGCGTATAAAGCTGTGGCCACGATTTTGCAGCCTACATAGAATCCTTTTCCCCACCCATATTCTGTCCAATTAGTCTAAGACACACTTGAGTGGCTGAGGTAAGGGAAACCAGGTCCAGCCAATCTCACATAGGTCTTTCTTAGAGGCGTGATATATAAATGCCTAGTGGAGAACTGGAATAACAATTAATCATATGTCTCATTTGACACAAATGAATCACTGAACTGCCTAGTCCTCTCCCCAGCCTTTCTTGAAAAAGTAACTGTTATCGGAATTTTAAATATTTTCTGGAGTTTGGAGAGATGTCCAAAATTCCTGGCACAAACACTCTCTACCTGATTAAACTTTAAGATATCCTCTAACAAAAACTGCACATATATCTTGCATAGCAGAAATTTATGTGAAAGACAGTACTCAGCAACACTATATATTATATTTAAAACTGCACTTTAAATTCAGTCAGTTTATAGAAAATAAACTGGTCTGCCGTAGTTTCATTTAATCCCAACCTCTATTGCTTTTTAACTTAATTTTTTTCCCCTTTTCACCCCTCTTATATTATAAACAAAATGGTTATTATTCTAATGTAGTCTGGCTAACATGATGGATACTACTAGTAAAACCTTTGTACAAAATCCTGCAACTTAGACAACCCAGCAGAACCAATCAGAGTTTTGCCTGTGGACTAGATTATCGCTTAGTTCCTAGTAAAGCTGCACTGCCACAGGAAGAAATTTTGACTGAGTCACAATTTCTTCCCTGCTCTCACCTTGTCCCTGGGGTGTGGAGGGTCCTTTACACCACTGGGAGTTGGAGCCAAGGTTCCCTCCATTCCATGTCTCTCCCCCTGCTCACTAGCTTATCATTCCTGCGAAGCCTGCTCTTCTCCCTCTGGCCCAGAATCTTGATCCAGGCAAGCCATGCTTGGGGAATTAAATGGCAAGGAACTATGGCTCCTTGCTCCCTTACACAGCAGCATACAGGTAAGTGACAAATTTGTTCTGTGGAAGTAAGGCAGGATTTGGCCCTTAAAAGGGTTGCTTTTGTTATCTATGCATCCTAAGAGATACTCCAGCTCTTGCCTATAGTATGTCGGATATTTATTTCTGCCTGTAAAATGAGATTAGGCCTCTAACAAAAAGATAAATTTTATGCAGGAAAAGCAGAAAATTTAAACAAAACAAAACAAAATGGTAGAAATTTCAGGGAACTTTATAATTTTGAAAATCATCATTAAGGGGATGTGGCAGATTTGCAACTACTCTGTAATTTATGAATAGTGTATGCTCACATGGTTATTGGGGGGGTTTCTGTTTGACTATATTGGTTTAACTCAACAGGAGTCTGTCTGGAAAAACAGGCAGGAAAGAAAAGAATGGCTCAAGATAAGCCATCTCTCAGCAAACACTTGAGAACTGTTAAGAGACAATGCCAGAACTACTGGCTTTGATGATTTTGCTCCTCTGCAGCCAACCTACAGAAGAAGTATTTTGGACCAGGATAGGCAAGGCCCATAAATACAAAAGAACACTGGGAGGATTAAAAGGGATCCTCTCTCTAGAGCTGCAGTCCCCAAACTTTTTACATCGCACCCCCCATTGCTCGGAGAAGTGGGCCCAAGTGCATGGAGAGAGGGGCTGAGGCTGGGGGCCTGCAGCTGGGGCTGGAACAGAGCTGGAGGCAGAGTGAGGCCATGTGGCTCTCCCTCTCTGCCCCCCATGGAGACTGACCCAGACCCTGCTGTTGCATCCTGCGCCCCACAAACATTCCTCCATGCCACCCCGGGGGACATGCCTGCTGGGGACCTCTGCTCTAGAGCATAGTTTTTTGGGGGAACCAGAATGAGACACATGGACCTGCTGTGAGCAGCTGAAGAAGTTAGGATTACCAAGGTTAGCATCAGAACCTTTAGGTAAAACAGAGATGCTTATAGACTAGTAGTTGTTTTAATTTTTTTTCTCTAATGCTTTATTCCTACTGATAAAATAAACAATACTTTGGTTTAAGAAGGCTGTCTAGTCACTGTATTCACCACTGATCACAAACTTTCAAAGCAAACAACTGCAGGGGCCCAAACTTGGTCAGAGCTACTGAGTAAGAATGGAGGATATACAGTTACTGTAGCACTGGGCCAAGTCTAGAAGTGGGAGAAGCACAGGATTCCACCCAGGAAAGGTAAAGGTGCAAAACCTGACACCTAAGGTGATGCATTCATAATCAGAAAGGAAAGGTTCCCTGTAACTGTTACAGCATAGATTCCACATATTATATAATTAGTTTTGGCATCAATAGTCTGTTAGCTTTTAACTTTTAAGAACAGAGCCAGTACAAGTTTGCAAACATTTCTGGCAAGATTTTTATCCTCAAATGTTGAAAATGTTTTTATAAATTCATAGTTTTTTAGGCCAGAAGGGGCCATTAAATCACTTAGTCTAACTTCTTGTATACCACAGAATTTCATCCAGTTACTCCTGAACTGAGTCCAGTAACTTGTTTGACTAAAGCATAGACTGTGGCATGGGAATTTTCGTTGCTATTCCTCAGTCTGATCATGGGCTTGGCTATGGTAAAGAAACTGCACTGGTGTCATTAACTGACATTAAAATATTCCTGCTGAACCTTTTACATCTATTAAAGTATAAGGAGGATAAGTTAATGAATCTGCAGAATTGAACAGAGTTGGACAGAGCCATTCTTGGGTTGCTCTGTTCCTATCATCCTGTCCAGAAACATCTACAAGTATGGTGTGTGGCAGTTACTAGACATGTTCAGCAGTAGTTATGGAAGCTGTACAGAAAGTTTCCATTAAGGGCAAACAGTCTTTCAGGCACCACCACATTCACTGACAGCTGAGACAATTAGAATTTTGGGAGGGGATGCTTAAAGGAAGCCCTGTGGATTTAGCTTCTAACTGATATAGGGTTAGGAGATGTATCTGTAATAAGGGCTGAATCCCAATACCCATAACACTTTGGATGCAGATGAATGTTATTCCAGCTTTACTTACTAGAGAAGTCCTCAGACTAATGGATGGTCTGTTGCAATGTATTTTATGAAACTAGAGGGAGAGTTGGGAGTGGAGCATTTGCCGCTCCTAAAGGCTAAGCCTCTGGAATTTTCATTTGGATATTAGCTAACTGTATATAAAAACACCAGTAGATTTATTACCTAATAGCTTTGTTTAAAACTTATTCATAAGTATCCTAGACACTTCACAATTTGTCTGTCTATTAAATGTTTGTTTAACAAAATTGAGTGGTATTCTTTCCCAGACGTTCATTAGCAGATGTTATTAACATTACATACAGTGTTTTCAATAAAATAGCCCTGAAAGATTAACCATTTAGTGCTTTCTGCAAAGAGAGAACTCTGCTTAAGCAAGAATTAAAGTGAGGTGCAGGAAAGGTGAGTGTCAAAAAGTTGTACATAATTTAGCCAGTAGCTGGTACACTAATAGCAACTAAACAGGGACTTACATTTACATGGGCAAAACAGAACTGTACTCTAACTGAGCTAGGCACTATAATATCCCCCAGCAAATAGTTTGATATAGTTTAAATATATATATTAAACTATATATATATAATTTAATAGTTTAAATAGTAAAGACAGGACTTAACAGTGCAACTCACATTGGTAAAGCATGGTGTGGATCTTTCCAAAATGCTCAGCATGACAGTCAGACAATGGAGCTTTGCATAATTTAGAGAAACAGAGGCTTCTCAAATTTGCTGTACATCATAAATTAATTAAAAAACGGAAGTTACTTACTCTTTTTAACTGGAATTCTTTAAGATGTGTGGTACCTATCTGTATTGCACAATGAATGCCCGTATGCTCCATGTGCATGATATCGAAGATTTTTGTAAGTAGTGTCCATTGGTCTGCATCTGCACCCTTGATCTCCTCGTGTTCTATGCTGACGGCATAAGGGATGGTGTAGACCAACGCGTCTCCAGTTCTTCTTACCACAAATCAGAAATGATCCAAAGCAGACGGGAAGGAGGACAGTTGGTAGAATACAGCTAGGGACCACACACTTTAAAGAACTTCAGTTATAAAAAAGTGACTTTTCTTTCTGCGAGTGCTGATCTCTATGTGTATTCCACTATGGGTGAATGACAAGGAGTATTTAGAGAGGAGGAGGCTGTGAAGATAGGGATGGTATGGCTGCTTGCAGAAATGCCGTCCCAAAGGATGCATCAGCAGAGAAGGCTTGCACCAAGATGCAATGTCTCAAAAATGCATGGATGGAACTCCATGTTGTCTTGTAAATATCAAGCAGAGGCAGAGGTACCTCCTGACATGATGCTACATGATGCTGCCTGTTTTGTTCTACAGTGAGATTTTGCTCCATGGGTCAGGGAGGAAGGTATGCCAGCTGATACCAGTTTAATATTTGACTAGAGATCTACTGGGAGACGTTCTCAAAGGAAATAGCTTCAGGAAGAGTACAGGCAAGTGGATAGTCTGGTTTATGTGAAATTCAGAAAATGCTTTAAAGGTGAATTGCAGATGTAGTCATAGCAAGAATTTGTCTTTATGCAATATTGTATAAGGAGGGTCTGCCATTAGACACCCCAGTTCACCTACCCATCTGGTCAAGTTAATAGCAATGAGGAAGCCAAACTTCACAGACAGATGAAGCATTGAACAGATAGCCAGGGGTTCTAAGGTGGCTTGGTAAGTGCTGAAAGGTCCCTGTGAGAGACTAACAGCACTTGCCGCCGCTGTTTGTGAACTGGGAAATAGCTCAAGTAGACACCCACATCCACAGGTGCGCTCCATCACACTTCCTTGGGGTTCACTGGTAGTTCTTCTCACCACTGTCAGGACCCACCCTGACCTCTTACTGACCTGGCCCTCTGGCCAAGCCACAATCCATGCCCTTTCCAGGAGATTCTGCAGTCCTGGCTCTGCCACTTACTTCAGTGGCTGCTGCAGTCTACCACCACTCCAACAGCAATCTGGAGGAGGGGGGAGAGATCTGGGACCCCCCACTACTCCAGGTCCCAGCCCAAGAACCCTATGTGCAGCCAGCTTTTACCGCCTCCCCTGCAACTCCTCAACAGACTTCCCTGGGCCACTTCAGCGCAGCCACAGCACCTCTTCCACCCTTGTATCAGGGCATCTGCTCTGCTGAGCTCCCATACTCAGCAACTGCTATGTCCCAGGTGCTGACCTCCTTCCACCTGCAGAGCAGACAGCCTTCCCTCCTCAGGCGTCTGGGATTGACTGCCCCTGTTTTGCTTGGCATCTCCCTTTTATATTGGGCTCCTAGGCCCTGACTGACTATCCCGCAGCTCCTTCCCATGGGCTGCTTCTCCAAGGGCCTTCTTAACCTCTTCCTGGCCAGTGCGGAGTAGATGCCCCACCACTGTCCCTTTCAGGGACTGGTTTTATTACCTGTGGGAAAGTTATAATTAAGTCCTTTAAGAATGTGGAGGTGATTGTGTGTGGAAATATAAAATAGCCATACGTTGGAGGATGAAGCAATCTGAGAATCATTAGCAATTATTTTCAAGACCTCATGGAGGACAAGTGAAGTCTCAAAGGACTAGAGAAGGGCAAACACAGTACCTGTTTTTAAAAAGGGGAACAAAGAGGCCCTGGGAAATTATAGAGTAGTCAGACTAACTTTGATACTTGGGAAGATACTGGAACAAATTATTAAACAATCAGTTTGTAAGCATATAAAGGATAATAGGGTTATAAGTAATAGCCATAATGGATTTGTCCAGAATAATTCATGCCAAACCAACCTAGTTTCCTTCTTTGACAGGATTATTGGCCTAGTGGATGGGGGGAAGTAGTAGATGTGATATACCATGATTTGCGTTAGGATTTCGACATTCTCATAAGCAAACTAGGTCTAGGTCTAGATTAAATTACTATAAATTGGATGTACAACTGGTTTAAAGACCATACTCAAGGAGTAATCAGTAATTTTCTGTCAAACTAGGAAGGCATATCTAGTAGGGTCTTGCAGGGCTCCGTCAATATATTTCGTAATTACTTTGATAATAAAGTAGAGAGAACATGCCTATAAAATTTACAGATGACACGAAGATGGGAGGGTTTTCAAGCACTTTGGAGGACAAAATTAGAATTCAAAAGGACCTTGACAAATTGAAGAATTGGTCTTAATTCAACAAGATGAAATTCAGTAAAGACAAGTACAAAGTACTACACTTAGGAAGGAAAAATCAAACGCATGCCTAAAAAAAGGAGAATAACAGGGCAAGTGGCAGTGTTGCTTAAAAGGCTGTACGGGTTATAGTGGATCACAAATGGAAGACGAGTCATTTTATGTTGCAACCAAAGACAGTGAGTTGTCAAAGGTCATGGATGATTCAGAACTCTCCTATCCTTTTGGGGATTAGAATATATTTGAAATAAAATCCACTTCCTTTATGGTGAAGTACATAAGAATGCTCATACTGGGTCAGACCAATAATCCATCTAGCCTAGTATCCTGTCTTCCAATAAAAGCCAATGTGCTTCAGAGAGAATGAACTGAACAAGTAATCATCAAGTGAAACATCCCCTCTTGCCCATTCCCAGCTTCTGGCAAACAGAGGCTAAGGATGCTTCAGAGCATGGTTTTGCATCCCTATCCATCCTGGCTAATAGCCATTGATGGACCTATCCTCAATGAACTTATGTAGTTCTTTTTTTAACGCTGTTATAGTTTTGGCCTTCACAACATCCTCTGGCAAAGAGTTCCACAGGTTGACTGTGCATTGTGTGAAGAAATACTTCCTTTTGTATGTTTTAAACCTGCTGCCTATTAAATGAGAAATAAATAATACTTCCTTATTTACTTTCTCCACACTAGTCATGATTTTAAAGACTTCTATTATATCCCCCTTTAGTCGTCTTTTTCCAAGCTGAAAAGTCCCAGTCTTATTAATCTCTCCTCATATGGAAGCTATTTCATACACCGAACCTTTTTTGCTGCCCTTTGCTGTATCTTTTCCAATTCCAATATATCTTTTTTGAGATGTGGCTACCAGATCTGCACATAGTATTCAAGATGTGGGCGTACCATGGATTTATATAGAGGCAATGTGGTATTTTCTGCCTTATTAGCTATCTCTTTCCTGATGAGTCCCAACGTTCTGTAAACTTTTTTGACTGTTGCTGCACATTGAAGAGATGTTTTCAGAGAACTATCCACAATGACTCCAAAATCTCTTTCTTGAGTGGTAACAGCTAATTTTGATCCCATCATTCTATATATACAGTTGGGATTACATTTTCCAATGTGCATTACTTTGCATTTATCAACACTGAATTTCATATGATATTTTGTTTCTTAGTCACCCAGTACCACCAGCTCTGTTGCTCCCTGTTCGAGGTGGGATTTTACCTCGTGAACAACGATCTCCTCATGAGAGTACTACCTGAAAAGGTTCAGGGAAGGCAGCTGGGGTGGGAGTGGTGAGAGAAATTGAATGGTATAGTCAAAATGGATGATATTCAGCATGCACTTGTCCATTGTTATTGCTCTCCAGTAATTCAAAGTGTCAGACATCCACCAAAGTAGATCTCAGAATTAGGTGGAGATGGCATCATCATTGGTCTGCAGTTCCCCAATATCCTGTCAAAAATATTTTTTGGCTGGGGGTTGAGGCTGGGTAACTACA
>ML675614.1:30795848-30875538 GCA_007922155.1 Mesoclemmys tuberculata | reverse complement strand
CTTCTCATCCGTCCTCTCCGAAAAGAGGGCGGCTCCATCAAATGGCAGATCTTGGATGGAGTGCTGCACCTCCTGAGACAGGTCCGTGGATTGCAGCCACGCTGCATGGCAACGGCGGAGGCCATTGCCCTACTGGCCGTGTCCACAGCATCTGACGCAGTCTGGAGGGCCGCACTTGCCACAGTTAAACCTTCCTCCAGGACCATGGCGAAGTCCGCAGCCTGGTCCTGGGGCAGGGACTCTGCAAACCTCCTCACAGAGTCCCACAAGTTCAGGTTATACCTGCGCAGGAGGGCCTGATGATTGGCCACCCTGAATTGGAGTGCCCCTGTGGAGTAGACCTTCCTGCCAAAAAGGTCTAATCTCCTACCCTCCTAGTTTTTAGGGGAGGCGCTCTGAGCACCCTGCCTGTCCTTTTGATTGGCAGCATCCACCACCAGAGTACCCGCGGCAGGGTGCGCGTATAAGTATTCGTGCCCCTCGGCTGGCACGTAATACTTCCTCTCGGTGCCCTTAGATGTGGGGGTAACCGAGGAAGGGGTCTGCCAGACGGCCTTAGCCAGGCGAAAGACCCTTTCGTGGACGGGGAGGGCTACCCTTGACGGTCCTTGAGTCCCCACACACCCGAAGAGGGGGTAACATCTCTTCTTCCAGAACCTTGACCTCTAGGCCAAGGTTCGAGGCCACCCGCTTCAGAAGCTCTTGGTGAGGGTCATGGGGGTCGCTAGCGGAGAAAACCTTTCCGCAGCTAGCACATGGCTTGAAGCTGGGCAAGCCCGGCATGGCCGGGTCGCACTGAGCCCGAAGGCTCCCCTAACTAACTAAAACCTTAATCTAACTAAAAACTAACTTAGTTTAGGACGAACTACTATACTAACTACTCACTTTTACAGGCAAGAAGAAAAACCTGTGGAGAGCAGGGGTTGTTCTCAACCAGCCGTCACGGGCGGAAAGAAGGAACTGAGGAGGGGAGGGGCCGACAGCGCTATATGTACCGCCATATGAGGGCGGCACTCCAGGGGGCGCTGAGACCGGCCCCTTCAGGGGCTGCTAGACAAAAGCTCTCCGAGAGCCATGCATGAGGGCACGCACACACCTAAGTGGAATGCATATGAGCAATCATTCGAAGAAAGAACCACCTCATCAGGCAAGGAAGCTGATACCCCTGTTGGTACTGGTGGAAAACTGTTCATCGTCTTCCTCTTCCATAGGTTCAGGAGAGTCTGGTTGGCCTCTTGGAGGGGATGCATGATAAGATTTTCTATTGGATAGCACAAATTCTAGGCACTGTGCATACAGACCTCATAGCCACCAAACAGGTTAACATAAGGGATCAAACATAGGTTGTGGTAATCTCTAAAGCATTAATACTCTCAATCCCAACAAGAGGGTCCTCACTTAGGTAGACAAGACTTGCACCAGGAGACTCTTCATCCTCTGTCTGGGCTGAACTCTCAGTGTAGGGCTCGACTGTTCTACCCGTACATGCAACTCTCCTGATGAGGAGGAGGTCGGGTCTGGTTCCATCAGTCACACTGGTACCAAGAAGCTGAGACTAGTGGATGGGATGGAAATGGGCTTCTTTCTGAGTTCATGACATCTACTGGTGTTGGAATCTCCCTGGTGAGGATCAGTCCCAGCAACTGAGGAGACTGTGGAACCAGGAAGAGGAAGATTTCCTCTGGAGTGGTGTAAGACACTGGAGCCTTTGATGGGTGCTTGTCATTGCCCTGCACAATTGGGAGTCAGTGTAAATAGACTCTTGGTAATCAGTGGTTCCTTATGGGACTGTAATGGTACCACCTGTGAAGAAGTCTCCGAATGCATGGTCTTCGTGGGTACAGATGACTCACAGTTCCTTGGCTCCTGGTGCTTTGTCTATGTTGTTACTGTGGTCTGTGTCAATGATGCTGCAGGAGATAGAAGCAAGGCTCCTTCAGGACTATGTGCCTTCTGATCATGGCCACAACGCTTAGAAAACCTATGTCCTTGCGTTGTGGGTGCAAAGATAGATGGGGCTGGGGAGGAACAACTCCTCTTATAAATCGAGAAGGGGATCTGCTTTTATGCTTACTCTTGTGAGAAGACCCAGACAAATGGTCCTTCACTCCAGACATTTCTACTCCTGAGTCAGACATTGAACTAGGAAGTGCAATTCCCATTGGCTCAGGCAAATGTAGCTGGGGGGGGGGGGTGGAGTGACTCCCTGGCTCAGATCTGACTGAGGTGTCATGGCATGTTTCATAATGTGCTTCCAAAACTGGATTTCTTGCACCTGTCATGTTTGTCTGAGGAAAGAGCAACAGATACTGCACTTAGTGGAGAAATGAGCTTCTCGGAAGCAACCCAGGCAGTACTGGTGCTCGTTGCTGAGTGCAAAGGTATGAGGGCAAGAGACAGAGATTTTGAAGCCCAGAAGCCTGGGCATAATCTAAGTCCTGCGCTGGAGGAATTAGTTTGAACCCCCATCCCAGGAAATCCTCCAACTGCTAGCTAAACTTGTAAAACTACTAACTATACATAAAACTAGGTAATATTTACAGGAAAATGGTGATGATGCAGTTTCAAGCAATGTAGATTCTGATGCAGGCCATGAAGCGGTAAAAAGGAATTGGAGAGGTGTCAACCTGCACTATCCCTTATACTTTCATCACGAAGCACAAGGACAGCAACAGCACAGGTGTGGACCAATGGACACCACTTAAGAGAATTCTTGGGTCTCAGATAAACAGAGAGCATATATACCCACGGTGAAATACGCATAGGGAGCAAAACTTGAAGAAGCTTTTGCCCTCCTGGTTGAGAAAGACAACCTTAATATTGTTAGCTTCTATTTTGTGGAGACATGAAAGACTGAAACAAAAGCACCAAAGGAGGTGTGAACTTCCTCCAGTCCTCATAATGATGTGTTAATAATGAGGTGTTAATTATTAATTTTTAAACCTAAACACTAATGCTGTTAACCATGTTACAACATGCTGATATATTCAACAAACACTACTGTCAAAAGATATACATATTTTGCATTCAAAAATATCCAGTATCATTGTCTAGATGGAACTTGAAGACAACATAAACAAAGAATTTTTGTTTGGTGCCTGGAAACTCAAGAATGTCAGCACATAAATACATCAAGTGACAGTGTACAGATGTGGCTACTTGCTGTCATGGTGGAACCTTGTTGGAGCAATTGCTAATGAGGTCCCCTTGCCTGATTTGCCCCATACTTGAAAGCTGTTAACCCTGAATCACAGAACGTTGTTTCCCCAATGTGAAAATTCTTCACCATGTTGATTTCAGTTTGTGTGCCATCACCAGTATTTTGCTGCTACTATCATGCATTTTTTGCCTTCTTTTCCTGGAAACACCATGGACCCTACTACTGCTTCTGAAAAAGCTGCAAAAACTCTTTTTATTGTGATGCTATTGAGAACTTCCTGTGTTTTCAGTTCTCTCTTTTTTTTAAATTTCAGTTAGAAAGGTTTTTGGGTTTTTTTATTTGTGGTGTAGTGCTTTGAGTACTTTTTGATGGATTGGACCAGATAGTGCAGTGGGTGTGTTTTGTCATGGTTGTGTTCTCTCCCATGGCCACAGTTCTGTTGTACGTATTTTATTCTCTTCAAGAGAAGCACATGCAGTTCCCTTTAGTGACTTATAAAAATTCATGAGGTCATATTCAGACAAGGTGTAAATCCATTAATTTTTATACAGTGAACACAACAGAGATGAATTTGGCACATAGTATGATATGCTATATATGCTGGGTACAAGAGAGGAGTTATGTCTAAGAACATAGTTATTATAAAGATTTTGTGCCTGCTCTGAATTTTGTGCTATTGAATGAAATATGTCATGGACAAGGAAGTTATACATGTATATTTTTCTATATGCTAAGTGTCTCAGAGAAAAAAGGGAAGGGTTTTTATTGCAGAAGCAGCAACATGATATTAGAAAAGTTGAGTAAGTAGGGAGATGGTAAAGTCACACAGGGCTTTGAAAAATTATATGCATGATCTTGATGCAGTGGAAGAGGGAGAGGCAACAGTGGATTTTAAAGAGGGGGATTACCTAGTGAGGTTGTGGAATCTCCACCATTGGAGATTTTTAAAAGTAGGTTGGATACACACCTTTCAGGAATGACATAGCTTATGCTTCGCCCTGCCTTGCATGCAGTAGACCAGAAGACCTTTCGAGGTCCCTTTCAGTGCTATGATTCTATGTTTATCTGGTCAGAACAATGGGCAACAAAGATGATGTTAGCTAGAAACTGATACACTGTTGTGTGGTGTGATGTGATGTGTGAGGATGTCTGAATATATAACTTTGATGTTTGCAAGAACGAAAGACACTTCACTCTCCTTCCTCAAGAAGAACTAAGAAAACTAACTAAAGATACTCAGAGACACTGCATCCCATAGCAAATTTGGGCAGTGAACATTTCACAAATCTTCCAGCAGCATATTCTACCATGCCAAAGGCCACAAGTGAAACAAGACAGATATTTCCTTCCTCTGTATAACAAATTACCAGCTCCAGGTTGTAGTTATAACTTTCTATATTTATAAAGTAGAAGGCACATACTGTTGGTCTTTTAACCCCTTGGCACTATTTTTACTGGTTTCTCACATATGAAAGAGCTTTGATCTTTAGCAACTCTTTTAAAGGCTCAGCTTGAAATATTGATTATTTCTGACTGCTTTTCACCAGAATATTTTTCCATAACCTCAGCCTTTTTGCAAGGAAAACTTTGTATATTTTCACGTTTCTGTTCTTTTCAAATATCCTGTGTCTCCAATACGTGGAAAAATATATATAATTTTAACAAATGTTAATGTAAAAGAATGTTATTTTGCTGTTCAAAGCAATTAAGGGAAAGGCATAACATATCCTTTTTTAGAAAAAGGAAAAAATGCTGCAAGGAACAATTAAGTGTAAACTACAAGAACAAAATGGAAGGAAAAACATTAAAAAAATAATCTGAATAGTAATTTTCAAAATAGGCTGAAGAATAAAAATAAGCATCAAAATCAACCTGAAAAATAAAATCCCTACTTTTAATATTTGTCCAAAAAGAGTAGTGATAAATATTTAGCTGTTTGAAAAGTATCAATTTTTAAAAATAGCAAATACAAGGAAAGGCTAGAAGCCAGAGCTTAAGTGAGTTGAAATATCAATGCTTTCTCTGATGCCATAACAGCAAAGACCACAAAGAAAAAACTTCCACAGTGTTTGTTTTAATGATAGGCTGAAAATTCCAGTTAAAAACCCAAAAGTTTTCTCAGACACATTGGAAAAAAATCAGCTTACTAGGGGAAATGATGGGGGAAAAAAGTCTATTTTATTCCTTAAAGACATGTCTTTGACTGAAAAATAAAATTACTGTGCTACACTATGCAATAATGTCTCAGGCTCTTTTATGCTGATAAATTTAGTGGTTAGATAATAATACTGCTGTCTGCAACCTCAAAAAGAAAAAAAAGACAGTCCTTCTGACAGCTATAGTATATCTAGAGCATGGATTAGCTCATGCATCTAAGTGCTGTTGCTAGGGAATAGCACACTTTGGCCTCATAATTTTGAGACCTGCTCTTGTCATCCAAAATCATACATGTACGAGGCTCTCAAGAAGAATGGCTCCAGACCACAGTGAAAGTCTGTATTTTAACTCAAGTTGGCAGGGACCATGCAGAATAAATACAGAAATGACAAATTAATTTTAATCACTTCGGAATCCAAAACTACTGGCAATAATACAATACTAAAAAATTTAAAAATGTTATTTCCCCATGGTTTTAGCTTTTCTACCCATTGCAAGTAAGTACTGGTTGCCATTAAAGATCATGTTTGCCACAAGTCACTACCCGGTGGTATCTGAGATATTACAGTTATTTCTTTATACTTAGAATTAAAAAAAAATAAACATAATGCTTTGCTTTAGTCTGCTTCTCTTCCTTTCTAGGCCATACATATGGGACTAGAGTTGTACAGAGAAAGGTTATTCTGCTTCATGGAGGATTTTGATATTTTGAGATGAGTTTTGTTCTAGTATTTTTGCTTTATTCTTCACTAAAAAGTTAATTGTGACCAGATGCTTAACATAATTAATATTACCAATAAGGGGGAAAGATATCAGGGCAAAATTGGGAAAGAACAGTTCAAAGAACATTTAGATAAACTGCATGTGTTTAAGTCAGCAGAGCCTGATGAAATTTACCATAGAGTACTTAAGGAACTAGCCAAAGCAATCTTTGCACTAATAGTGCCCAGAGCCACAGACCTGTCAAATTTGCAAATAGTTTCAAATTGGCCAAAACTGCGTTACTGATGAAAAAGCAAAAAAATTTGCCCAGCTTTAATAATTTCCACCAAATGCTCATTGTCATAAACAGAGTTACCACCTCCATCATTATTCTGGAGGACCCCACAAACCTCCTTTTGCCTTGGCTTGTGAAACCATACCCTGATATCAAAGGGCCTTTTCATACTAGACACTTTGTGATCAGTGTGAATACCAGTGAGACACGGTTTAATGTGCAAGGTTTTCTATAAACATACTAGTTAAATTCAATGTCTAAAATTAACTACAATATATCATACTCACTAAGCCTGGAGAGCAAAGCAGTCACTCAGAAGGCTGTATACAGGTACGGCTTTCTTCAGGGGTCCCGCCAGGGAGTCAGCCTCTGGCCCGACCGGCAGCACCTCCTGCAGAGTCAGGTGTTGATGGAGCACGCCCCTTTATCTAAGTGGTGACTTCTTATACCCTTCCATAAACAGCCTTCACCTAAATCTCTCTCTCATTATCATATATGCTAATTACCTACATTGGGTTTTCACCCTTAACTACATTCCAATCTCACCAGGATAACTGGGATTGTCAAAACAATACCTGGTGACAGAAGGGGTGGAGTAAAAGTATGCCCATTGACAATGAAACAGACATTCAAGGATGACTAGTTGTACCCATCAACGTTATCTATGTGTAGCTGCAAGAATATAGTATCTGTATTTTGTCTTATGTGCCGTGGTATGCAGAAACTGAGACATCTATAAGGTTACTCAGTAGTCCTATTAATCTCTGCTAACTGGAAGATGTCATGCTACAGAGGTCAGAATAGCCAAGCAAGCAACTGAAGCGATTCTAGGTCTGTAGGACAGTGGTCAAGCAACTTGAAATATACTGGGCCTCCAGCAGGGCCTGGCAAAAGGTTTACTTACACTTTCAGCACCTGTAACATGATGGTTGAATGTGCAGTTGGCAGACCGAAATCCTGCTCAAACTCATTATAAAATGACCATGATCTCAGTGAGCTGCCCAAAATGCAATACTGGCCCCTGGTTTCCTGGTATTCAGTCTTGAGCCACTTAATCTGTTCCCTGCACTGGCCACCAGTCTAGTAAATTTCCAGGACTGGCAGATTCTGTTTGCTGGTATTCGCTATTTGCTCGTCATTCCTGGTATGCTTGCTAAAATTCCAAATTTAAATCTGTTGTCCTGGTCTCACACCAGAGAATAACCAAAGTCTGGCTGTGCTCCCATGACAATGAAGCAGAGCACTTTGCAAAAGACTTCTTTTGGTTGATGTCCATTGTAAGTGCAGCAGGTTCTCCCATGGTGTGTTTGCAGTTCAGTGGGCAGAATAAAGCAAAAGGGTTAAATGATGACTTGCAGAGCTGTAGTGCTAGAACAAGGTGTTGCTTGTTTCCCTGGAGTCAACAGGTGATTCTTGGGACATAGAGAACAAAGGAAGTTGGCCCATGGGATTGTGGAATATTTCTAACAGATGTCTGGGGGGGTGAGGGGGGCTGAATTTACATAGCAAAGTGACAGAGCTTGAGCCCTTGGTCTCAGCTTGACTTAGATTCAAAGCCTCCATCCTCTTGGGGTCCTATGACCCCGAGTACAAGCCTGAGAGATTTGACTGTAGATGGAAGGGGGGTTTGGGCTCAATCCTGAATCTGAGCCCAGATCTATGTTGCAGTGTAGACACATCCAAATAAACCTTATCCTTCTTATCTTATAACTTCTCTAGGGAAAAGAAGTAGTTTAAATTAGTAGGGAACTCAGTCCTCTGGAAGTATCTGATGATGCTGACACTGATGTCCCTTCTACTTGGTGCATAATATTTTCTCACAGAGATTTTCCTTCTATTAATTAGGAGGGTTTTTAACTCCCCTGAACATGACCGTTCTCAACTCGTCATCAACCCAAATATCAGGCTGTTAGATGAAGAGATGCTGGTGGGGATGGTTGGCCTTTCCATTGTCCTGAGTCAACAGGTTCAGAAACAGGTGAATGTACGTGCATGGACATGTCACCAGCCAAAACTGTTTCGGCCATCAGGGTGCCACTAAGATTACCGATGTGCTGTCCTGCTTGATTTTCCTCAGGACTCAAGGTAAGAGAGATAAGGTTGGGAAGGCAAATAGTAATGGTTCTCACCACTGAACTAGGGATGTGTTCCCTTCAGAAATTGTGACCCCAAGTTGTTTAGGAACAGTAGGCTGGGCATTTCATGTTCTCTTGGGACACAAAAAATCCTACAGTGAGAATCCCCATTGTCAGAAGATGTTCCCTGCTACCAAGTCATACTGTTCCCATTAGCATTCCCTGTGAAAGTATCTGCTGAGTGTCTGCCATAGTGTTCAGTATTGCAGGAGGTGCACTGCTGAATGGGTTATCTGGTGTCAGATGTGCCAATTCCAGGGTTTGACTGCCTCAGTGTGAAAGAGGTGAACCTTACTCCTCCCTGTTTATGTGGTAAACTATGGTCATATCATCAGACATGACCTGACCAAGCAGGGCACAGATGAAAGGAAGGAACCTTTTGCAGGCTGTGTGTACTGCTTGCAGTTCGAGATCAAGCTTGGATTCTTGATCAGACCACAAACCTTGAGCATCATCCAGATGTCTCCCATTCCAGTAGGGAGACAACCATAATGACCATCTCTGCAGATGGGAGGGTGGGAACGAAGGGAACGCCTACTCAAACAGTTTCTTTGCTTTCTCACTACATGAGAAATCATGTCAGGAGATTGAGGGAAACTGACTTGTTTGTCCAGGTTCCCTGCTCAGAGTGTAGACTGTCTGTAACAATGCCTGAAGTTGGACAAAGAGGAGCATTGCTAAAGGGTCATGGGGCCTAGGACATCCAAGTGGGATCTAACTATTGACTGAGGACTCAGCCAGAGCTGGGCAATGAGATCCCTCATATGAAATCTGTCTGTGGGTAAGTATGTTTTTGCTGAAATTGAGTCCAGAGTTGCTCTGATAAAGTCTGTAATTGGCATTAAAGTGGACTTTTCTGTTTACTTGAAGTCCTATGGATGGAACGCAGCTGAGAAGTGAAAAAGACTGATGAGTAAACTTCCTAGTATCACTGACTGGGCTGCCCTGGTGACGTACCACAAATAGTACCTTTGTGAAAACTTTGGGGACTATAGAACGCTGTACTGATAATGTTCTATGCCCACAATGAAGTGCAGGAATCTTCTGTTCATTGGATGTATGTCTATGTGTGAAAGAGACATTCATCAAAGTGAGAGCTGCAAATTAACCACCTTTGTTTAGCGAATGGATTATAGAGGCTAAAGTTGTCATCCTCAATCTCAAATGGCGTACAAAGACAAACACTTGTCTGAAATCCAGAATGGGTCTCCAGCCCTCATTTTTGGAGGGAACATGGAAATATCCTACATAAAAACCTGAGGAGGCATAAATTCTATAGCCCTTAGCTGGATTAGGGAGTCTACCCCCTTTCTGAGGATCCTTTTCTGGGAAAGGTCCCTGAACAGGGACAAAGAAAGGGGTTTTGTGGAAGCGATGGGAAGAATTCTATAATGTAGCCAATGAAGATGATCTCTAGGACCCATCTGGCTGATGCAATATGACACCATGACAGAAACAAACACACCAGGTAGCCAGCAAAAGAGGTACTGGACAGAGTGGAGATTGGTTAGCAGCTCTCAAGTGTTCTGTCAAAATGACCTCTTGGCAGGAGACTGGGGCTGGGGAGAGGACGATGGCAGGATACTGCTGTATCCTCTGGTGCATCCTGGGAAGCTCAAACTCTGTGACGGTAGAAGGACTGAGAAGCAGAATGCGGTTTATAAGAAGGCAGTTTGGAGTACTTCTTCCGAAGTGCTGAGCTCTAAATAACAAAGAGCAGAGGATTGTACAGGAGTCCTTAAGGATGTGCACAGACTCACCAGTTTTTTCACTAAACAGATTGTTGACCTTGAAGCGGGGGAGAGGGGTGGGGAGGCACGGCGGGGAAAGGGACGGAGTCCTCCACAATAGCACGAACTTCCTGAGGAAACCCAAAGAGGTGAAGTCAACTGGCAACCACAGTCATCAGGGAGAGGAAAACCATGTCTGCAGCATTAACTGAAGATTGAAGCAATGACATAGCTATCAGCTTACCCTCGTCAATGATGCCTTGAAACTGCAGTCCTGTAGAAATTTGTTGGTGAACTCAGACCATTTGTTTTAGTTAAAGTAATATTTAGGCATAAATGCATGATACTTCATAACGTGAAACTGAAGGTTGGTGGAGGAGAAATACTTTCTTCCAAAGAGGTCTAATTTTTGGTTTTCTTTTTGGAGGGAGCAGGCCTAGATTGGTAGTCTGTTACAAACAGTGATGCCCTGAACCACCAGGAAGTTTGAGGTGGGCTGTGAAAATAAATATTTCAGCCCTTTAGACAGTACAAAGTCGTTTTTCTCTGTTCTCCTAGGAGTGTGGACATTGGTGGCTGGGGGGTATCACACAATCTTGAGCAGCTTCAATACAGCTTCATTGATTGCAGTTGGGAGGATATCTAGCAATTTTTGAGTGGAGTCCTGGACTTTCTCCAAGGTAATCTGCAGTGACTCTGCAATCCTCCTCAGGAAGTCCTGAAATTGTCTGTGGTCATTGGATGGCAATGGTGAAGCCAATGTTACCAACTTATTGGAAGAGGAGGATGAGTGTACCATGAGGTGACTGATTGGGCCCATCTGTTCAGGTTGATCTTCCACCTCAGAACACTCCCAAGGGGGCTGAGGCTATTCTATACAAGATGACTTCAGTCTGAATTCCTGTTCAGATCCTTTGAACTTGGTAGATCTGATATAAGGCCAATATCAGAGGTGACATTGATATCAGCCCCAATATGTCCAGTGACTGAGATCATAAGGGTAAGTGAGGTTGTAAGAACAGGGAGGGTGCCACGGCTCCCAAACCCAGTAACATGTCATTCAGGAGTGCAAGGGTGCCTAGGAGTCTCTGGAACCTCTGTCAGGGCTAATGACACATCTTGGAGCAGATGGAGGAGCCGCTGTCTCAACCTCTAGCTCACCAGAGGAATATGGATCTTCAGATTCCTTTGGCAGAGCTGTTGGTAACATACACTTTGTAATGCCTTCACGGGCAGATAGGACCAGCGAACAGTGCACTGACCCAACTCTCCATAAGGTAGCTACAGTTCTGAAAGTATCAGTGATTTCAGTTCAGAATGCAGAGCCAGGTCCTCGAGGATAGCATACACAGGTCTAAGAACTGGGGAGGAGCGGGGTCTGCCTCTTGGTGGAGCCAACTGTACTGACTTAGGTCAAGCAGTGCATGTTGGTACCATCAAGTCCTTCTTCTCACTCTGTTACAGTACAACTGGTGGAGCTGGAGACTGCTTCCTTCTCTCTCATGGCTGATACCTTTAGATTGCTCTTTGACCTCAATATTAGAGATCACGCTCCCCATGACCTCCTGACACGCCCATACAGTCTCACTAAAGTAAGGGAGGCAGTCCTCCTCTTAGAGATCTTGGGGGGGGGAATTTCTTCTACTTTTTATGAGAGCATTTTTCCTTACCCTCTTCCCATCACCTGTAGAATCCTTAGGCCTGGTCTTTGATGGTCCTAACATCTGGCCAGGAGAGGTGCCTTCGGCCAGTGTACAGGGCATCAGACAACCCAGGGTCTGACAGAGGCCTCATTGACTATTCCACCAGGTGTCTTCAGACCCAGAATTCACAGGATTGCTGGGTTCAACATGGAAAATAATGACAACCACTGCACTTGGAGGGAATGTGGTATTCTCTAAGGTAGGTTTGCCAACATTGTATTTAAAAAAATATAGGATAGATCTCAGATGTCCCCAATCTTGACTTGAATCTCTGGGGGCACGTCTCTTCCCTCTTCCCCCAACTCCCATGCTTCCTAGGGTTTCTCTCTCTCCAGCTCTGGATGCTGAAGAAAACCCACAGCCTCAGGTGCTGGGCCAGCCATCACCGCTGTGACTCCTGTTCAGGTTCTGCACAGGCGCCAGGAACCAAGTTGGAGGCGGCAAGTTTGCCTGCTGCAGCACTGTGCACCCTTCTGGAGAAGTTGGCAGACACTTTGTGAGCAGGGAGGCTACATCCTGGGAATACTGAACCCGCTACCAGACAGAGTCCCTTCCTGACCCTGGTCCTTCAGCAAAGCTCCAGGGCACACAGCTCTGTCCACCTGCCCTGCCAGATAGAGCCTGCACGGGGAAGGCAGGCAGGGCTGTGCTCAAGGGCTGGAGTGAGTAGGGGCATCTTTCCCCTTCCCTTTCAACCCTGGCCTTTGAGTGCAACCCTGTCTACTTTTCCTGAGCAGAACTGAACGGTCAAGAATAGGAAGGGAATGGAAAGATGCAACCATGAGTACTGGCTGCCTGCTGTTAAAAAAGTAATAAAAGGCATCCCGTACTGATTTAGTATGGGGCAGGCAATTTTCTAGTTATATAAAGGACATCCCTTATAATATGAGACTGTTAGTAAACCTACTCCAAGGTAACAGACACTCACTGGGAAGAGAGTACGGCAGGCCTCAAAGGACTTGGAGCTGGTGATCTAAGCATTCTAACAACTTCAAACGGTGCAGGGAAAAGGAAGGGAGAAACACCCTGGTCTCCAGAGCACTATCTAACCACTAAAACTATCTAAAAGTAAAACTATTTACAGAAAAATCTGATTAGAAGCAGGAACATTAGTGAAGCTGCTGACACTGAGGATTCCATCTCAGACCACAAGCCGTAGAGAGGAACTGAGAAGGTGGTCAGTTGGGTTCTCCTCTTAAGCCCTCAGTTCTGAGCACAAGGGGGCACAGGTGTGGACCTACAGACAATGCTAGTGTAAAATCTTTCAGTCTCAGGAAGTCAGAGTATTCCCCAGGGAATACCCACAGAGACCGACACTTGAAAAAGAAAAGCAAGTCTCCATTTTAGTGCAACCGTTCCCTTTTCTTTTTAAGTTTAATACATTTACAAGTAAATTATGTTATCAAATGTTTCAGAGACATTTTCATTACTTTCGTTAGGTAAAAAACAGTTAGGTAAAAACAAATTTCACTCTGTTCATGGTGCCCCTTAAGTAAATAAAACAACATGGATCAAGTGAGAATGAGCAAATAAATTATGGATAAAAACTCGTTGAAAAGTTTTAAACCAACACTGTATGACTTAACAGTTTTCCAGAACCCAACAGTCAAAATATACAGAAAAACTTTACAAGTTTAAAAAAAATACATATTAAATTTATCCCATTTTTATTCCTTCTGTCCAGTCTGAATAGTAAGGACTCAATTAGTTTAAAAGAAAAATCTCTTAAATCCAGGTTATGTTAATACTGTAATTTACAATGTTTCAAGAAAGGAATCTAGAGCAGATACACAAAGGAAAATGTCCTATTGATGCAGGCTTACATTAGTGCATATGGTCATTTTATGTGACTTTTTTCTTATGTGCAAGTAAAATAGAAGAAATGCTGCAGTTTAGCCATACATCCACATTAGGCAGCTGGATTTCTTAGTCTCAATATTGCAGAAAATTCCTCTATCAGAAACCTAAAAATATATATTGTGACAGGGCCAGACTGGACAGCTATGCAAGGATGCTCCTAGCGCCCACCCGCTGCTAAAGGCCGCCCCCTCCCAGCCTGGGGGAGGAGCCACTGGACCGGTTTCCAATTAAATGCGGGGGACAACAGATGAAAAAACAGGAAGGGCATGAGGGTCACAGGTTTAAGAGAAGAGAACCAAAAGGGGACACTGAGCAGAGAATACCGGACAGCGCCCACCGCTCCCTGAAGGTGTCCAGGGAGCCAGTGGACGCTGCCCAGAGGAACTCTGCCCGGAGACGTGAATTAACAAGGGAATGGAAATAGGCCCCACAGTAGCAGAGAGCCTCCCCTGCCAACCTCCTCTCCCTGGTCTTGTAGATGGCTAGTTTAGCCAGGGGTAGGAGGAGGTTGACGAGGAGGTCCCACAACTTCGTGAGGCCACGGATGGGATGTGAGTGGATGAACAGGTGCAGGGAGAAGTGAAGCCAGAACCTCAACAAGAGGTTCTGGAGGAGCTGGAAGAGGGGCTGCAGCCTGGCGCACTCCAGGTACATGTGCACCAGGGTCTCCCTCACACCGCAGTAGGGGCAGGTGTCAGGGTGGGAGGCGAACCATGCCAAGTACACGCCCGTGCTCACGGCTCCGTGAAGGAGCCGCCAACTGATGACCCCGGCAGGCCGTGGGGTCAAGGTGGAATACAGGCTGGCCCACCAGGGATCCTCGCCCTCCAAGGGTGGTAATAGGTCCCGCTACTTGGTGTCCGGGCGGGACACGAGGGCGAGGAAGTGAAGGGTGTGGAGCACGAGCGTGTACAGATGTTCCTAGGCGCGGTCTGGAAGAGGACCGGCTGCAGATTGAGCAGCCAGCTTGGGACGTGAGGATGGGGGGGCCGAGGGGGTTCGCGGGGCCGAAGTCCGATGGTGAGCACCGGAGGGCCAGGGATGGGGGGGGGGCAGCGAGCACCCTCCTGCAAGACCCACTCGAGGTACATCAAAGCAATAGGGGGCAAGGCTGCCCTCACCTCCTGGAGTGCGCGTCGGGGGGTTCGAAGGGTGGAGAGCCCCATGCACCGAGACAGCGCATGGGGGTCCACACAGGCCCCCCGAGTGTAGTCCAGGAGGTCTCCGACCCTGGTGACTCCTGTCAGGACCATCCTCCATCGCATCGAGGTGGTCTCCACTGCCTGCACACGCAGCTGGGGATTGTGTAGCAGGGGCTCCGCGAGGAGATCCTCCCCCTTGGTGACCGTAAGGGGCCTGGAGGCTGAGACGAGCCTCCAGGTCCAGAGGAGGTCCTGGTAGAAGACTGGCAGCTCGGAGAGGTCTCGCGGAAGACCTCTCGGGTGGAGAAAAAAGAGCTGCCGGTCGTATCGGAGCCCTCGGAAGCGGCGGAGGAAGGCACGCGCCAAGTGGCTCCACGCCAGACTACCTGCACCATAAAGGAGTCTCTGCAGGGCCTGGAGGCGGAAGGTGTGGACCTGGCTGCAGATGCAGCACAGGCCCTGTTGGCCTTCCTCCAGGGGAAGACTCAGAATCCCTGCAGAGACCCAGTGCAGTCCTGGCCAAAAGAACTCCAGAACTGTCTTCTGGAGGTAAGCCAGGAAACTCAGGGTCGGGACCGGGGTGTTGAGCCGGTGCCAGAGCATGGACAGGACCAGCTGATTGATCACTAGTGCCCTCCTCCGGAGGGAGAGGCACTGGAGCAGTCCTGTCCATCTCCACAGCCACTCAAACATCCTGCCCTCCAAATCCTGCCAGTTCTCCACCGGAGAGGAACGGGTGGCGGAGAAGTGGACGCCCAGATAGAGCAGCGGACCCGCACTCCACCGGATGGCTTGAAGGTGGGAGGGAGCTCGCCCGCCATCCGGCCCCTACCGTCAGGGCAGAGCTCTTGGCCCAGTTGACCCAGGCGGAGGAGGCTGCCGAGTAGACGGCCAGGAAGTCCTCCAGCCGCACCAGGTCACCTGGGTCCTGGACCACGAGAAGCACGTCATCGGCGTACGCTGACAGCACGAGTCTCAGCTCTGGCTCACGGAGCACCAGCCCCGTCAACCTCTGGTGGAGGAGACAGAGAAAGGGTTCAATGGTCAGAGTGTACAGCAGGCCGGACAGCGGACAGCCTTGGCGTACTCCACGCCCGAAGCTAACCGGTTCGGTCAGGGTCCAGTTGAGCTTGACCAAGCACTCTGCGGAGGCATACAGCACCCAGAGAAATCCCACAAAGCGGGGTCCGAAGCCGAACGCCAGCAGGGTGCCCAGGAGATACCCGTGGTCAATCTGGTCGAACGCCTTCCCCTGGTCCAGGGACAGGAAGGCAAACGACAGACCATCCCTACACCCAAGTTCCAAGAGGTCCCGGACCAGATACAGATTACAGAAGATGGTGCGGCCCGGGACGGTGTACGTCTGGTCAGGGTGGACCACGTCCTAGAGCACGGACCCCAGCCACAGCGAGACGGCCTTGGCCACTATTTTGTAGTCCGTGCCGAGGAGCGAGAGGGGATGCCACTTCCGGAGGTCGCGGAGGTCCCCCTTCTTCGGCAGTAGGGCGATCACGGCCTGCCTGCACGACAGGGGGAGCACTCCACTAACCTCGGACTCGGCCCAGACGGTGGCAAGGTCCGGGCCGAGGACGTCCCAAAACACGCGGTAGAACTCCACGGTCAGCCCGTCCATGCCCGGGGATTTATTGGTGGGCATGAGGCGGAGGGCTTCTGAGAACTCGGCCAGAGTGAGAGGTTTCTCCAGCTGGTCCCGGTCACCCGCGCTGACCACGGGAAGTTCATTCTAGAGCACCCCGCAGGTGGTGACATCGGTTGGCTCTGGGGAGAAAAGGTCCACGTAGAAGGCCCTGGCCCTTCCACTCATCTCCTTCGGGTCCATGAGGGGGGTGCCGTCGGCAGACAAGAGGCAGATGACATGCTTCCGGGCCCCCCTCCTTTTCTCCAGGGCGTAGAAGAAGCGGGAGCCGCGATCCATCTCCTGATCATCCTCTCCGGAAAGAGGCACCTCGGGCTCGAAGATCTTCGAGGGCTCTAAGCTCCTCCCGCTTCTCCCGGCACGCTCCGCAGAGGGTCGGATCCTCAGGGCTGGTGGCCAGTCGCCTCTCCAGCTCCAAAACCTCCCGTTCCAGCTGCTCTATCCCCACATCCCGCTGCCGGCTGGCCCCCCGAGTGCAGTCACGGCAAAAGAGCTGGGCGCGCACCTTCCCCACATCCCACCATCGCCGCGCCGAGGGAAAGGCACCCCTCTACCCCCCCCCAGGCCAGCCAGAACTCCCGGAAGGACGCCACGAAGCCCACATCCTCCAGCAGGCTGTTATTAAAATGCCAGTAGGCCAGCCCCGGCCTCTCCACAGTGAGAGAGAGGCCGTCACGGTCACCATATGGTGATCCGAGAACGGGGCCGGCTGAACGCTGGAGGAGTGGGCCCGTGCAAGCTGGTGCCGAGAGATGTAGATACGGTCCAACCGGGAGTGGCGTGACCGATCTTCCCCCACCCGGACAAAGGTAAAAGTAACAACGTCGTCCGGGTAGTGGTCGCGCCAGACGTCCACCAGGGAGTGATGGTCAACAATCTCCCTGAGGACGTCCGCAGCGGCCGGGCACTGCTCAGTCCCCGTGCGGTCTCGCTTCTCGAGGGTGGTGTTAAAATCCCTGCCCAGGACCAGGCATAATTGCGGATCCAGTGTGCCGAGGAAGGCGGCTGCCCACTGGAAGAACCGCACCCGCTCCGGGCCCGCGGTCGGGGCATAGACGTTGACAAGATTCAATGTTAGCTCCTCCACGTGGACCCGGAAGTGCAGCAGGCGGCCCGGCACGACCTTGGCAGTCCCCAGCACCTCGGGCTGCAGGTCAGGGGAGAACAGTGTGGCCACTCTGCCTGCATGGGCGGAGAGATGACTAAGGTGCACCCCGTCTCCCAACTCCAGCCGCCAGCTGGCCTTAGCAGCTGGGTCCGTGTGGGTCTCCTGCAGGAACGTTACAGAGTACCCCCCCTCCTGAAGGAAGGAGAGTACCTGGTCCCTGCGGAGACCCATCCTGCAGCCCCTCGTGTTAAATGTGCTGATGGTGATAGGCATTACGAGGAGGGTTGGGGGGGATCCTGGTGGGCAGGGGCGCTAGCGGTCCTCATCAGGCTCCGCAGCAGCCCGTGGCCGGTGCCGTAGACCAGCAGGGGGTCGCGGAAGCCGCGGGCCTGTTGGTAGGCCGTCGCGCCCTACCACCCAGTCCCTTTCCCCTCCTTCATAGTGGCCCTCACGGCCCGGAGGACGCAGTGGAAGTCCCCCCAGCGCTGCAGAGCGAACTGCACCTGATCCCGGGCACCACGTGTGTCCCGGAGAAAGATGCGCAGATCCTCATGCAGCGCCTCCAGCTCAGCCCCTGCAGCGGCCCTATGGCCCACTGGGACGGGGGTTGGGGGGGGGACGGTGGCGGCGGAGGGAAGACAGCAGCCCCGAGTGGGCTGGGAGTGCTAAAGACAAAGGCCGCCTTCTGGGAGCTCTTCAGGGGGAAAGAGACAACACCAGGGGCGGCAGATGTACAGGCAGCGGGGTGTGGGGAAGAAGGTACGGGGACAGGAGGGGTGAGGGCCGGGGAGAGGTTGGGAGCGGGGAAGGGGACAGGAGTTGGGGTAGGTGAGGGGTCGGGGGAAGGAGCGGGAAGGGGGTCAGGGTCAGAATTGGGGGCGGGGCCCTCAGCCAGAACGGCCGGGTCAGCGGGGTGCGCAGCCTCTTGGTTGGGGCCGGGAGCTGAGGGGGCGGGCTGTGGGGTCACAGCACCCCCGGTTTCAGGGCCCCGTGAGGGGGCGGCCGAGCAGGTATCCACAGGGGGGAGGGAGGCCAGCTGGCCCACAACAAGGGGTGGGGCACCCAGGGGCAGGCACACCCGCCATCCTGGGAAGGGGTGGGAACAGTTCGACGGGGGGGGGTAAGAGAAAGGGAGGGAGAGGAAGGGGGAAGAGGAGTGGAAAAGGGGGGGGAGGGGACGGGGGGGGGAAGGGGAAGAAGTGGGGGGGTGACCACTCCTCCCTGCTAGGCTGGAAGCAGGGGAGGAGGGCACCAGCACAGAGGAAAAGACAGGGGGTCAAGCCAGGCAGGGGCGCAGGGGCCGTGCACTCACCAACCCAAGATGGAACGTTGGCGGCTCCTCCGGCTGCATAGGGAGGGGGGTGCAGTGTGTGAAGGGGGGTTAATGAAACCAGGGGGTCAATTAAGGGGGGGAGGGCCATTGGTGCTGCCAGAGCACGCAGGCCAAAGCAGGGGGGAGCTACAGCGGTGGGGAAGGAGAAAGGGAGGGTCGGGGTCCCCCAAATGTGGGGGCCAGAGCAGGGGGTGGCAGCAGGGGAGGGGGAAGGGAAGAGAAGGGGTAGGGGTGTCCCCAAACACGGGGGCCAGAGCAGGGGACAGCAGCAACAGGGGAAGGGGAGCTCACGGCAGCGGAAGGGGGAAGAGGCAACAAGCCAAGGTAAAGAGAAGAGGCCTTTTGGCAGCTGGTGCTGGCCCTGGAAGCAACAGCAGCAGCAGGGGGAGGGTGGAGATAGCAACTGGGAGGGGGGGTGGAAGGGCCACTCACTCACTCACCCCCTCCCTCCCAGCTGGGAGGGAGGCTCGCCAGCAGAGCCCTGAAGCAGCAGCAGCAGCAGGGTCCCCCAAAAAAGCAGCAGCAGAAAGAAGGGGGGCCAGGGCCAGACCAGATGGCTAGGAAAGGGGGTTGGATGGCCTAGATCTTAGGCCCAGGCTCAGCAAAGCCTTATTCCCCAGATGATCCAGCTGGGGCTATTTTAAGGTAATTAGGCCACCTGGGGCCTATCAAGGAAACTGCCCAAGCAGTTAAAAGCCTCCATTTCAGGCAGGCAGGCGCAGCCAGAAGGGAGCTCACAGCCAGAGTAGAGCCGTTTGCAGAGCTTGGGACTGCCACTGTTGCTGCCCCGACACCAGAGACAGAGGCTCCAGCAAAGGAAGGCAGAACCACTCTCCTCCCTGGTACCTGGAAGTAGACTATGAGCAGCAGGGCCACAGACAGGCAAACCAGGGAAGGTAGCAGGTCTCAGGGGCGGAGTAGGCCCTGGCTCACCCCGCCCTTCCCCCCCCCCCAGCTGCACTGCTGGTGGAGCCAGAAAAGCACAGGGCTCACAGGGGCAGAATAGACCCCCCCCCACACACAGCTTGCTACAACATTCTCCTGGGAGACATGAGACTAGCATATTTATTAATGTTATTCATTTATAAAATGGGTCCATTACAAAAAATCTCTGGGAGCATGTAAACTGTTTAAAAATACTATGCATATATAATTAAAAGATATGCAAGGCCCATCTCCTCTGTCAGGGTCGGATACGCCCTTAGTTTATTTTGTGCAGGGATCTTTCTATTGACTGGTTGACAGAATATGCATACAATATTTTAATACTACACATGTGCTTAGAGAAACTTTGAAATAACATGCTATTTTCTTTTTAGCTTCCATGACAAAACTTTTTTGTTTGTTTGTTTTATGGTGGTATGTAGGCCACCTCAACATTCTTCTGCAGCAAAACTAAAGAAAGATGTCCAGAACTGTCCTGTGTTGTTGATGTTTGGGTGGACACAGCCTGCAAAAGATCCAGCAGTAGCACGCTATGACCTGGGGTGCTGGGACAATTTGAATACTGGGGGTGCTGAGAGCCACTGAACCAAATTGTAAATCCTATATATGATGGAAACCACTCTTCAAGTCAGGGTGTGCGGCAGCACCCCCAGCACCTATGGCTGAGCCTGTGACACATTTTCTACATTCTTTGGTGAGGAAATTGACCTAAGAAAAATATGGCCATGCTACTGACAATACTGTATACATTACTGTGATTTTATCATAACAGCTATATTCACCCTTTCTTCCAAATTTTCTTGTTCTATTTCTCCTGGTATAATTTACCCTGTGTATGAGATGACTGTTTACATTTGGATTTGGATTTCTGTACCTATGTGGTATATAAATGAGAATAAAGTATTTCATGTGCAGAAAAGAGGCTTGATAAAGCAAAAAACAGTGAAGTATGTGAGGGAAGCACATTAACACTATTTTTCCTTTATTTTTGGGAGGGGAAAAAAGGCCAAAAGAATAAATACTTTTTATGAATAGGACTAATATTTCTGTATAATTATGCAGATTTTATATTAATAGTCTTGCAAAAAAACAAACAAACAAAAACAACCCCCTCCAACCATCCAATGCATTATTAGTTTTTGATAACTACTTGAATATATGGTCTTTGAACATACCTTTTGGCCAACCACACTTTGGCTTTTATACAAGTGATGATGTCAACTAGTCTCTGCTGAAGGTCTGAATTAACCCGGTGTTTAGATTCCAAGTAGGACCCGAGTAAGTGAAAAACCTAAATCCAAAAAAGAAAAAAAGTTGCAAACGGCTGTGAAAATATTTTTTTTTAACTCCTCAGTTCCTACCTCTCGCCCTTCTTCAAAATAACCATATAGAAGAAAACCACCAGTAGCGAAATGACCCTCTATTATTCATGCAGAAAGTGTGTTAGTTTTGGATAATGGCAAAGCTACATCCTCAATCTTCTTTTCTATTACATGCACTTTTCACAATACAAAATAAGACGACAATTATCCCATAATCAAAACCTTATAATGAATGACCTATCATAAACAATCTAAAAACTGATTTTAAGACAAAACAATTTAAACTTTTTTCTTAACACCAGCTAGAGATGACAGCAAATCCATGCATGCTTATTCTACACAGGGAAATTGCTTAGAGCTAGTCCTTCATACTGAGACTTCTATGTTTTCATCAGCTTACTCGAAACAAGTACACTTTTAAAATTATTTTAACCCTTTAGCCTCAATGAAATAGTATGCGTATGAATGATACCTGAGTTGAACATTCTTTTATTTTAATCTACAGTTCATACATAAAAATTGTATAAGCAATTGGTTTCAATTGTTGAATTATACTAATTAACTAGTTATTATACAATCAATTGCATGTTTGTTTTGCTTGGATTGTAAAAAAAAACAATATATGCCCCAGCCCTGCAATGAGATGTGTGCAGAAGAATCCCTGGAGTCAAAATGCCTGTGCACATCTCCTTGCAAATCCTGGGTCCAATGTTGCAACACTGTTCTGCCTATTAATAGACTTTTTTATAATACTAAAATGATGTTTTACTGTATTTCCTTTCTTGAATTTCAGCTATTGTAGATATATTATCACAGGAGAGAACAGTGTTGTATATTAATAGTCTCACCAACACCTGAGATAGTCCCAAATTATCCTCCCTGAAGCCCTCAAAACTTGATCGCTGACAGCAGCTGCTGAAGTGAAAACAAACAAACAAACAAACCTGCCTTGGTTCCCTATATCTATTATAGGGCTAGTCTAGCTAACAGGAATGCCATCAGATTTCTCACAATACCACTTCTAGGGACATACCAACAAACTACAAGGGCCTTCCATTCTCTCACCACTAACTTAATATTTATTGATTAAAAGCCATTGTAAAGTTATACAGGTTTGGAAAACACTCTAAATTATATTGTATAAACTTTAGCTTACAATTATTTTCCAACAATCAAAATCTTCTAAATGGCCTTCATTTAAAAAACAAACAAACATAATTCAAATGACAACTTGTTAATGAGAGCATAAACTCAGTGCCACATTTGCTTAGCTTAATCAGGGAAAAAACAAACATGTTTTTGTAACTTTTGGTAAATTGCAGCCTGGCATATGAAAGTAAAGCTGTCTTCTTTCAACTGTGCCACCTACGCTGCATGATCATTATATAAAAATTCTGGCAAGATCATTCTGAACTCAGGAGTTGCAATTTCCATAGCAACAACCAGAGACCCAATAACTAGGGAATGACTTATAACTAACGGAACTTAAAAACAAAAAACCCACACAAACGAAAACCAAATTTTTTTTTTTAAAGATGGCAATTGGGTCACTACTTAACAGACTAAACAATATAAAATCATAAAAGTAGTATAAACATAAGTTTGTTTTTTGCAGGGACTTATTTCTTCCACTATAATAAATGAACACATCTGTTTGAGCATAGAACATAGTGAAAACTGTTTTAGGATCTGAAACTGACCTTTGATTACTCTAATAAAAACTCAGTGAAAATTGCTAAGAGTTTAATGCCTCTCAACATGTTTAGATATTTTTAAATTAGGAATTAAATATACGTAGGTGATCTTGTAGTGAGAAAAAATATGGTCTTAGCTATAAAGTATTGAGCATGAGAAATTATCAACCATAACAGGATTTATGAAATTCAAAAATCATACTATATAATATTGTTACTGTAACAAACTGTATAACATGTCTGGAACAAGAAAAAAGGCTTCTGTAATTCAGAATGTTGATTATCATAAGATAATGACAATTCAGGCATGAACAGTTAGATATTTTCCATGATAAGGTAAGCAATAAACAAAGTATCCAGTTTCTATATAATTTTATATCAATACATCAGTAAACTTTAGTTTCAGAAAAAAAGTCACACATGCACAAACTCATCAAAATGCTTCATACAATAACAAATATTGATAAAGAATCTTGTCAATCATTATGTCACCAGGAAACAAAGGAGAATAGATTACATGTTATCTGTAGAATTTAGATGAAAAATATTATCTATTCAATACTGTTTTCAGTTCCATACTCTAAACCAGACCACACTTTCTCCATAGGAAGGATGAAAACATACTGAGTCTGTTTCGTTTTGAGATTTATTCCTTCAGATAAAATAACTGAGTACATCTGAGCACAGGAATATCCTAAAAATTGTTTCAGGGACTGAAGTATTACATCAACAACTAAGAGGCCAGAATATGGAGGCTAAGATCAGAGCAATATTCTCTGATAACGTTCACAGCTGAATGATCAATGCAGCCGCAAGAGGCATCTTATGGATATTCTTTGAACAATTAAAGAGGTTTTTGTCCACTTCTGCAAAGCTCCTAACAGTTGTTTAATGTCCCAAATCAAAAAGCAAAAACTTGCCTCCATTTTAAACAAAATATCCATCATCAAATACACTTCTATAAAAATAAATGCTATCACCTCAAATATTCCTAATCAGAGGAGTTATCTCTTCCATTCTGGGTGTTTCTGCCTTTTGGGGGTATGCTGTTTTACCAAATATTGGATTTTATGAAAAAACAAACAAACAAACAAAAAACATATTTGAACAATGCTGCAAAGTGGGAACTCGTTTAAAGTATACATTTTACATGCATATTTTTTTTCTTAAATGCAAAGTTGCAAAACAGCAGTGAGTAATGATAATTTGCTCACAGGAGTAGTGTTGGAAGAGATAAGGTCAACTGGTCCATAGATGGGGGCATTGACTACAAGTGCAGGGAAACTGGCACCAATTGCTTGCTTGGGGGATCTGTCCAGCCCTTGTAGTGTACCATTGTTTAACCAGTGTGCCCTGGTTGCCAAGAAGGCTAATGGCATAGTCGGCTGCATTAGTAAGAGCATTGCCAGCAGATCGCAGGAAGTAATTATTCCCCTCTATTCGGCATTGGTGAGGCCGCATTTGGAGTACTGTGTCCAGTTTTGGGCCCCCACTACAAAAAGGATGTGGACAAGTTGGAGAGAATCCACCGGAGGGCAACAAAAATGATGAGGGGGCTTGAGCACAAGACTTATGAGGAGAGACTGAAAGAACTAGGCCTGTTTAGTCTGCAGAAGAGAAGAATGAGGGGGGATTTGATAGCAGCCTTTAACTACCTGAAAGGGGGTTCCAGGGAGGATGGAGCTAGACTGTTTTCAGTGGTGGCAGATGACAGAACAAGGAGCAATGGTCTCAAGTTGCAGTGGGGGAGGTCTAGATTGGACATTAGGAAAATGTTTTTCACTAGGAGAGTGGTGAAGCATTGGAATGGGTTACCTAGGGAGGTGGTGACATCTCCATCTTTAGAGATTTTTAGGCTGAGGCGTGACAAAACCCTCATCGGGATGATTTAGCTGAGGATAGTCCTGCTTGGGGCAAGGGGTTGGACTAGATGACCTCCTGAGGTCTCTTCCAACTCTAATATTCTATGATTCTATGATCTATGATTTAAAAAAAAAAAGCATAGGACCAGGCCTGGGTATGTTTCCTTCACGAAGTCTTGTGGCATAAGTCTTTATGGCAATGGCCCTGTGATTAAATCTCTATCATTCCCTATCTTCTTAATATATGGATGAACCTATAACAATTAGGGTGACCAGATTTCCAAATTACATGGGGATACACGGTGCAAGGGATAAGCCTGCAGGGGATGTGTGGTTAGGCAGTTTTGTGCACAAGTGTAATTTTGGCAGCAGCAGGAGAGAGCACATGATGCCAGTCCTTCCATCTCTGCCGAGTTATCTCCCCTCCTTTTTTCATGTCACCCTGTGAATTAGATCCTACTTGGGTGGTAAGAACTTTTGCAGAAGGGTTTCACTGGCTTGGTGGACAGAGACGGGCAAAGTGAGAACATATAATATCCCTTCTAGACACATGGTTCTTGAGGTATAAGTTTTGTGTCAAATTCACCAACTTTGCTGGCTGAAAGTACCTTCAGTTGGTTGGGCAACGGTAGTTCACAAATAAATACAGGTACAAAACGTGCTTTTAAAAAAAAATACCCCAAAACCCAGTGTCCAGGTCAAAGGGCTTGTCCACACAGAGCCGGATTTAGGGGCAGGTAAGCACCTGGGGTATCAGGCTTGGGGTGCTGTTTTTGTTGTTAGCGACAAAAGGGAAAATAGAATGTTTGAAGTAAAATGTTTCAGGTATTCCGTATGTGCATTCATTTTTCACTAACCTCCTAGAATGTTCTGGACCTTCATAGAATCTCGTGGAACCTTCCAAACTTTCTGAGAACTGCATTTTCCTCAAACCTCCTAGAATGTTGTCAGACATGCCCTCACGGGTATATAAGGGGCAGAGCATCACCAGTCAGTCACTGAGAATGAACTGAAGTGAAGTAAGCCCAGCTGTGATATTGTGAATCTTATTTTATTGTGTAATTGTGAAAGTATACTTGGTTTTAAGACTTGAAGAGTGTAAGTAGCAACTAATAAAGGACACATTAAAGGAGACATCAGCGATATCTATCGAATCTCTAGATTTGCAACAATATAAAAGAAATACTGTTACTTCTTTTGCCATGCTTAACGTGTTATGTTCGATGGCTTTCTAAGACAGCGGAACATACACTTTTGCTCTCCCTAATACTGTCTGTTTTCCCTGATACAAAATAAATGATTATTTTGAAGATGCCCTCAGGAGCTCAGTATAGGAAGCAAAAAGCTCAACTGCAATCTAGTTTGCAACAAGGGACAAATCCAATGGGAAAATATCTGAAACGGAACAACATAGACTGTGCTTTAGGCTGTAGAGATCATCCCAGTTCAGAAGAAATTGAGGAGTGAAGCATAAATAATGGAAATCCTATTATTAAGGAATTAGCAGATTTACCTGAAGATAAGGAATGGAAATATGACGAAAGTGACGGAGCATCATCCAGTTTTACTGGCAAAGCAAAGGAGAGTGATGATAAAGAATGGGGCTCACATGAAAAGGAAGAGTAAAGACAAAGAAAAATCTGATTTACATGAAAAGGAGAGAAACAATAAAGAAGACTCAGCCGTGCATAATGACAGAAATAGCAAAGAGAAAAATTACACACCACAAATCGATACATCAGATCTTGCTTTATAGCCGGCGATCCTAAACTCTGCCAATATTGATGGTACAATTTTGAACAAGTCGGGCAAAATCGAGGATATGATGTTTTCAGTGACTGAACAAAAGCAACACTTCCCAAAATCACACTGAGTGTGCTCGAGTCACAGTTCAGGTCAGGCCCTGCAAGTAAAATAAAGCTACCCTCCTTAGATAAACTGAGGGTTCTCAGTCACATGCATTAGTTAATGTTTGGTAAGGTATAGGAGAGCTTTCATTTCTATGTCCTGCACCTGGTAAGTTAATATAAATAACATTTTGCACAAGTATAGCACTCTGCAGCCCTGATCACCAGCTTTCCACTGGCAAAGTACTCTCCAGCCCTTCATCCATACAGCTCAAGGCATTGTACTAAGGTGGATAACATCTGCGTTTTACAGATAGGGAGACTGAGCAACTTACTAAACAGCTGAGTAGACTCCAGAAGCCAAGTTTCCTAATTCTCATTCTCAAACTTTAACATCCAGACCATGCTGATCTTGTAAATGAACCTAGATAGGAGAGGGGTTGGAGGGAAGATATACCCGTAGGGTGCATCCCATTTAAGGAGGAAAAGCATCACCTACCATCATCTAGAGAGTGGGGTTTCAATCTCACTCTGGAGCAGAAGTGGGCACTTGGCGTTTTGGGTTGACACTAGAAGGTCTAGAGTTGGGAATGCCCATTGTTTGAATATGCTTTGTAGTACTCTGGTGTTTAGTTCCCCACTTTTGGTCATGGGAAAATTTTCTGCTCAGTGCATCTGCTATGATGTTTTGGCATCCTAGTAAGCAGGAGACTGAAATGTCAATGTTGTGGCAGATGCACCAATTCCATAGTTGGATGGTTTCCATGTAAAGTGTCTGACCGTGCCATTCCTTGGCGGTTTATATAAAACTTACAGGCAACTTTGTCCGTCAGTACCTCTATGATCTTGTCCCAGATCATAGCAAGGAAGCATGAGCATGCATTGAGAATTGCCCATAGCCCTAATAGGTTTATATGTAACATTGATTCCAATGGGGACTAGAGGCTTTGGATTGTGTGGTTGTGTATATGTGCTTCCCAACCTAGCAAAGAAGCATCCATAGTAAGTGTCATTGATGAAGAGTGCTGTATGAAGGGAATTCCTGTGCATGTGTTGTGTGATTGAGTCCTCCAGTCTAGAGAATTTGTTACTTTGGTTTTTTTGTTTATATTGTGCCTGTGTGGGATTTCTACTGTGCTGAGCAAACCTTGGAGGCATTACATGTGCAGTCTGGTATGTTTGACAACAAATGTTGCTGACATGTGGCCTAACAGTTACACGTCCTGGCTGATGTTTGTGGGCTGGTTTGCACTGTTGTGAATAGGTTGACTAGACTGGTAAATCTGTGTCAGGGAAATGATGCTGTAGCTTCCAGAAAGTTGAGGCGGGCCTCGAATTCCTGTCTCTACACGTGTGAATGTTGATTTTTGTCTGTTTATTTGTAGACCTAGCTGTGTGAAGAGAACTACTGTCTTTTGGGTCGCTTCTAATGCCTCATCTCAAGTCAAGACTTTGAGCAAACAATCGTCCAGATAGGGGAATATTATAACCCCTTGTCTGTGGAGGTGACTTTTGAAAATGCTCATGAAGCTGTAGAAATTCTGAAAGGGAGAATTTGGTACTGAAAATGAGATGTTCCCAGAACAAACAGGAGAAAACCTGTGTGTGCAGGATATACAGTTATATGGAAATATGCATCTTGGAGGTCAAGCACCGAGAACTAGTCCCTTCATTCTAATACTGAAATTATTGTGGCTAGCGTGACCATCCTGAATCATTGGTTTTTCAGAAACTTGTTGAGCCTTCTTAAATCGAGAATGGGCCTCCTCCCACCATTTTTTTCTGGGTTAGAAAACAATGGAAGTAGAAACCCTTCCCCCTGTGTTGCATTAGTATTGGTTCTACTATGCCCAAGTGTATGAGATGGTTCACCTCCAGTCGTAGCAGATGTTCATGAGGAGGATTACTGAAGAGAGACGGGTATGGAGAGTGGGTATGAGGGAATGGAGGTAAATTGGATGGGATAGCCAGGCTGTATAATTTCAAGTACCTATTTCTCTGACGTGATGTTTCATCACACTGAGTGGAACGGAGTCAGATGGTGCCCAAATGGGCGAATGGAGGCAGGTAATTTCAGCAACAGAAGATGTGGAAGGTGTTTCTGTTCTTCGACTAAATCCTCAAAACTGTTGTTTAGAGAGAGGTTATTAGGACTTCGAGGGCTGAGAAGGAAGTGGTCTTGTTCTTATGGGTCTCTGCCTCTTCGGGTCATATCGCCTCTGTGGTTGGTTATAGGGTGTGGATCTGGATCTCTGTGTCGAATTATATTTGCCCCATTTTTTCTTTTGTGTAGACATGTTTGACAGTATGCTGAACCGTTGAGGTGAAGTCTGGAATCTGTGGAACCACAGGGTACCCTTAACTATTTAGCTTGAGTTGGGTCCGCCACCATACTCTGGCAGGTGAAACAGTCTCTCCAGACTGTGTTATCACCCAGCCTGATAGCAGTTGGCGCCACAAACCCAACTTAGTTCAATGAACGCTTTCCCCAGGCACTCCTGAAGCAACAACAGAGAAGCTCCAGCCAGATCCTCAGCCCAGGATCCCAGGACTATGCAGAAGAACTTCAAAGATACGAAAATCTTGGGAATGGAGGTTGTTCATAACTCTGAAATGTTTGTAACTCTGAACAAAACATTATGGTACAATACCCTGCAGTCAGTGTCTTCCAGTCGAGGCCTGGGAGAGATCTCTGCAAAGGTGGCACTTGGCAGCACTGCCTGGTTTTCACACAGCTCCCTGCCCTATTCCTCTTAAGCCTTTGGGCTGAACTGGGGGGGCTGCCCCCAAACCTTTGGCACTACAAGCGCCAGCCTCCAGTCTCCTTTCTCCAGGGCTCGCTCTGCTCTGTGCACTGCTTGACGCCCTCCAGAAGCAGCATGTGGCAGGGGTTGGTGCCAACCCACTGCCAAGACCCTCCCTCCCCTACTCCTTGCACTACCAGAGCTGCTGGCAGGATCCAGGAGTGTAGCCACAGGCAAAGCTTGGGCTGCATTGGTGGACAAGCTGTGGACCTTTAAAACTCCTTCAGAGTGCAGCGTGCAGGCAGCAGCTCAGATTCTGGCTCCCACTCACACTCCAAGCCAGGCTTTGGCTGCAACCTTCAGTTTCTTGCAGCATCAGCAGCTCGCAAGACTGAGCTTGCAAGCTTGTCCCCCTCCTGATAGGGTGGGAGTGAGGATGATAACAAGCTTCCTCTTCCCGATGGGGTGGGGTGCGAGGGGGTGAAATAGTGCCTTTGGCATACAGGAAACAGTGCAGACCCCAGGCTGTTTCTGCTCTGCATGCTGACCTTTAAGATACAATATAGGCACAGAATAGTATTTGCTTTCTTTTTTCCTCCTCCCTCGTTGCTGCAGCCTGATTGCTTACTTCCGTTCCACATGGTGTTTAGTTGTACTGGTCCGTTCGTAACGCTGGTGTTCATATTTTTGAGATTCTGCTGTACCATCTTGCCCTGGTCAAAAGCCAGACTGGTTAAGCTTATTGTCCAATCCACCCTTCCCTCAAAATGGAAGGGACGTGCACCAGCTTTTGTTTCCGAGTTGAGTTGCCTAAACCCTTCACTCAAAACACACTGGTTAAGATAAAACATTAAACAAGTTTATCAACTACAAAAATAGATTTAAAGTGATTATAAGTGGCAAGTATAAAGAGAATAGATGCAATTACCAAAAGAAATAAACATAAGATCGCAGTCTAAGTCCCACACACTAACGGGATTTGAATTAGCAATGTCTCACCCTTGTTAGCTGGTATAAATAGTTTCTGAAACATAGGCTGGGCAGCCTTCCCTGCCTGGGACTCCCCTCTCCCCTTTCAAAGTCCCTTTTGTCTTCCAAACAATCCTTCAGGGATTCATTTGTAGAGGGAGTGAAGCCAAATCATGATGCTGCTCCCCTTCTTTTATAGTCTCTTCCAGATTGCTGAAACAGTGGTACTTGTGAGCTGGGGGTTTGTGCTCATTGGTCAGTCAGTACTTCACCGTAATCGTGCAAATTTTCTTGGCAAATATTCTATTGTAAACACTTCCTGTTTGTGGAATCTATCCTTGAATGAATGAGAGATTGCTGTCAACACTATCTGCCTGTATTGTACCTGAAAGGCTATTTGTAAGAGTTTCCCACCTTACATGTTCTAGTGGCATATTCAACAATATTTCATAACTTTACATACTGCAGTAGCACACACAAGTCAACAAGATATTAATATTCAGCAGATAAAGACTTTTAAAATTATACCACACAAGGCATACTTTGTATAGAACATATCATAATTACATGACATTGGTGAATATGGAGTTTCTGGGGTGGTGTTCTCCGACACATGGAGTGTCACCGCCTGTATATGCCCAAAGACCTGAATGTTGCTCTAAAGTCCTTAAGTGTGTGAAGTGACTTGTCAGTTTTGGCTGCAAAGAACTTGGGGCCTTCAAAGGGGAGAGCCTCAATGGCTGCTTCAGGAAACCCCGAGAGATGGAGGAGCCATGAAGCTCGTCGCATTACTATGGCTTTAGCCATGGAGTGTGCCACTGTGTCTGCAGAAGCTTCCATGGAAGCTTGTAAACCTGTGCGAGCTAGGAACTGATCCTCGGATATAAAGGCTTTACATTGTTCCTTTTTATCTTCTGGTATGTGTTCAATAAAGGCTGACATTTTTGAGTAATTGAAGTGATTGTATTTGGCAATTAATGCTTCATAATTTGCTATCCTGAATTGTAGGGTCACTAAAGAATAAGCTTTATGACCAAAGAGATCCAATCTCTTCAATTCCCTCTCTTTTGGTCAGAATCCAGAATTGTGTTATCTGCCCTGCTCATTCATGGCCTCTACCACCAGAGAGTTCAGTATAGGGTGTGACAATAGAAATTCCATCCCTTTGGAGGGAACATAATATTTTTTGTCTGCTCTTTTGCAGGTAGGCGGGGTTCTTATTAGGGTCTGCCAAATGATCTTAGCTGGGTCCATCAGAGCCTCATTTATTGGGAGAGCAATCTTGGAAGAGGCTGACACTGGGAGGATGTCCAGCAACTTATGTTGGGATTCCGCATCCTCTGCCAGTGGGATCTCCAATGAGTCTGCAATCCTCTTGAACAATTCCTGGAACTGTTTAAAATCATCCCCAGTCATGGGGGGCATGATAGCTTTGTCTGGAAGGAATGATGAAAAATTGGTAGCTGGGGTGACTTACTGATCTGAAGTGTCCTCCAGTTCCTCAACTGCCTCTTCCAGAGGCTCAGTGGGTGCAAATACAGATGCTGAGGGAGAATGCCTCAACCTTTCTGTGTGTGACCTTTCTCTGTGTGCACTGGGAGGCTTAGGATAGTATTGAAGTATTCTACCCCTGGGTCCCAATAAGGCCACTGTGGTGGAAATACAGAAATGGTGGCATCCATGGTATCTATACCAGCCCTGAATTTCAGGTGCCGGGTGATATTCACAGTATCCTGGTGGACCTTCTCTAGTAGGTGAGTGGATACATGAGAAATGATTGGTGAAGTAGATTTAACCTTCATCCTCATCGTCCTAGTCACGAGATAAGGAAGGAACTGATCTGGGCGGTGTGGTGAGTTGGCTCAGTACCGAGAATGCTGGAGTGATGTCGGTACTGAGGAGAGAAGATTCTGTTGCCGAGGAGACCAGAAGATCCTTGTGGCTGAGGAACTGTTGCGGTACTGAGAGCATCAGTATCAAAGAAGGTGAAGTCAGCAGTACCAATGCCTTTGCTTCAGTTGTTGGTGCCAAGGATCATGCACTATGTGCTGTAGAGGCAGAAGGAGTAGCCATAGCCTGGAGCAGTGCTGAACTACTCAGTACCAATGTTTTATCGGCTCCAGTGGTATCAAGGAAGAGGCTATAGATCTTCCTTTGCTGCTTTTTTCCAAGCTAGCCCGCTTAGGGTCTTTTGCTTGTGCAGTATCCACTACACTGGATGGTTCCACTACCTTGGAGATGGAAAGTCTTGGTGCGGTCAGGACTGATGGGGTCTGCCAAGTCAGAGAATGCCACTTTTTGGCAGATTCCAGAAGAGGGGAGGTTGGAGCCTGCTTCTTTGCCACCTCCTTGGCAGAATGCTCTTTTCCTTGAGCGGGTGAAGGGGAACCTCTGGCAGAGGCCACCGTGGGAGATTGATGTCCAAGGATCCATGATCCAGACTCAGACGACAGGCACAGAGACTTCTCCATCATGAGGCACTTTAACTGCAAGTCTCTCAGCTTCCTGGCATAGACTTTCAAATTGTGGCAGTGTAAGCACTTTTGTGGAATGTCTCGCCAAGGCAGCAGATGCTCTGTTAAAGCCCGTCAAAGACTGGGATAGACAGACTGCACACGAGGCAGCATTGAAAACCCAGGGAGTTGGGCATGCTTCTCAGAGAAGGGTTTTCTCCCATGCAGGAGGGTAACTATGCTACTCTAAGGGGTATCTAACAACTAAAACTTAACTGTCTAATATAAAAAAAAGGGGGATAGGGGTTTGGATAAGAAAAATAAACAAGGAAGGGTAGCAACTATTTAACTAACCATCAACTAATTAACTAACCATCAACTAATTATTAACTAACCAACTAGAATCCTAAGTTAGAACTACAGAAAGGTAAAGTACAGAGGTGCTGTTGAGTGCTCCATCTCAAGCCAAGGGTGGTAGAGAAGAAAATGGGAGAGGACAGGGCTGGTCGCATGGTGCTAAGTAACCGCACAAGATGGAGACAGTGCATGTGCGACCCAATCAGGCACTATTACTACAAATCTCTGATTACAAGCACAGGGGTACAGATTCAACTAAAGTGGCACCCACAGGAACACTCCTTGAAGATCATCTCTCCTTTTTCATTCATGGCTGGGCTTGGGGCTGACAGCTTGCAACCCCCATATAATAGCCTAGCAAACGCTAAGGGTTCACGATCCCGTTTGGGAACCCCCCGACTTAGATCACCCTCTCTGCTTTAGGAGAGACTCCAACTTTTACATTAAAGTTGGTGTTATCACCATGAAGGCAGTTCATCAATACTGAAATTCTGTTTCAGAGCATCGGTGAAATAACATCTGCTTGTTGAAACCAAACTATTTTTTTTTTTAAAATAAGCTGCTTAAAACCTTTAGAGGTGCACCCTGTGTGTCCAGAAAATATGAATTTGTCTATGCAAAATGCCAGTGTCTACAGGTACTTATTTGCATATCAAATAATTCTGTTTCACATGAATAGTTCTGAAAATTTTGCCATTCATTGCTTATTTAAATATTTTTTCCCCAAACAAATATCAGATCAGTATTAAATATCCAGTCATTTGTATTCTTAAATTTTCTCTGTGCTGCCTCTAACCCTGTGTTAGGTTTCCCAAGACACACACAGCAGCCACCTGGCACTATCCACTGTATAATACATTCCTACTATCATGCCATTAAACACACAGAGGCCCTTCATCACGTGTTGTGGGCTAAAGAGTGAAAACCGCATTAGGTGATGGAATTTGAGATGACAATCAAAGAGTCCAATGCATACCTTCACAAATGCTGAATTTTCTTCCTTTATAAAACTTTTCTGTATTACATGATTCACATTACCAAGACTAATCCCTCTGAGTGGGAAGACTTTATAGAGCTATACTCCCTTTAGAGATCCATTATGCCACTACTGAATTACCAACAGATGGCACTGTTGAGTAACACAAGGCTCTCTCACTTGTCTCAAACAATGATCGACCAAATCCGTTTTTTCTGCATTGCCCCTAGCCCAGCAAACTAACATCATAATAACGAAATGTGAAATATAAAAGAAAACAAAAAGTATTCATGTACTTTGATTCATTAAAGGTACAAAGGCCTGAGACATTTACTTTTTAAAGGTCTTTTTTCCTGCTTGATTTTTTCAATAGAAATTCAGGACTTGTCTATGCTGTTTTTCCTGGAAAACTTCCTGAGGATAGAAGAACTGGTAGGACTAGGACAGAGAAAGTACCAAAACACTGATACTTGACCATTAAGAAGGGAATTCATTTTTATTCAGGGTATTTAACATTTATTCTGTTGATGCCTACTGAACTCAAGCACCTGAAAAACACCCAAAAGAAACATTTTTCCTTAAAGATTCACCAAGGCTGTGAAAGCTCTCACTCCAATTTTCTGACTCCCCAAGGAATCCTCCAACATGAAACAGAGAAAGCAAGATTTCATAGCTGATATTCCCAATATTTATCCAATAAACCATAACCAGAAATTTTTTTAGATTTTGCTCAAAAAACAAACGAGTAAACCTTATCTATACATCACTGAAAAATAAAAAAGGACACAAACCAATTCTTTACCTTTACACATCAGTTTTAAGAACTATATTACGCTGATCCCCATATCTTTTAAAAGTTGAATGGATTCACCATTCGATTATATTAGTTTTGAGTTACATTGATACAGCACTGAAGCATCACAGTTGTGAATCAGGGTGGTACAAAAGAGAGAAAAAACTGATGAGTGTTCATGGATTTTTTAAATAAAATGTTAGCCACTTTTTTATGCCAAGATATATTTGTTGTGATGCTGCATTGGTAGGGCTAGTAAGGTCAACAACTTACTAGAAATGCAATGTAATTCTCTAGCAGCTGCAAAGTTAAACTACTGTGTCACATTATCTCTCTGAAAAAGAAATAAAATGACATTTTGTAATGCCAGTGTTAATCTTATAGAAGAAATTGTGGGATTTTGATGTTCACAATAAATGTTGTTGATTAACTGTGGGCATGAATGCTGAGAGAATGTGTGTTTGTTTAAAGAAAAGAGGATGTTGATGATATTTTCCATCTTTAACATGTAGCCATACACACAAAGTCCCTTTCTAATACATGATTTTTCCAACAACACTTTTGCAAGTGATATAATTACACATTTTTCAGTGAAGTAGCAAGGTTACACTTTTCTCCCCTCAACCTGACCTGAAGCCATAAAAACTTCTGCCTGCGTGCCCTTAGTTGTGTTTGTATGAATTAAGTATACAGTATAAATATTCACATTCCTAACTTTGAGACTGAAACAATACTCTGACTGTTCTGCTCAGTGACTCTTGAAAAAAAGCAAACTGACATCACCCTATACTGTACATTCTCGGCATAGATCATTTATTTAACTCCCTGAAAAAATACAGATGTTTCAGCAGCTGAAATAAAACACTGTGTAAACACTAAGCTTGGAAAAATGTGGCACTAACTAAACTGTGGAGGTTGAAGCAATAAGGAGAGGCAAAATGGCAGCACTGAAAGCCCCAACCACATTGTATTAGAAAATGTACAAACATAATCATGATATAATATATATCTATTTTAAAAACCTACCACTATTTGGTTATCTTTTACTCTCATAGGGCTTGATTTTCCACTGTCTCTATACCTTGTATAGTTTACTTTTCCAAAGAGGGTACAAAAACACTACCAAATCAAAATTTTCCATTCACATGTATTAGCCCATGTCTTTACATAAAGCACTGCAGCGGAGAAGTTGTACTGATACAGCAGCCCTACTGCAGTGCATGGTGAAGATGCTCTATGCTGGTAGGAGAGAGCTCTCCTGTTGGCATAGAAAAACCACCTCCGGAAGCAGCAGACTATCTCGCCAACACAGCACTGTGCACACAAGCGCTTATGTCGGTGTATATAATGTCACTCAGTGGGTGGAATATTCACACCACAGAGCAAATAGTTTTGCCAACAAAGGCCATGGTGTAAAAAGTTACGTCCAACATGCACAAGTACAAATGATTACAAAAGGTGTGAGAGAGTAGAGAATTGGGCCCATAATTTCATAGGAATAACTGTTTAATCAAACCACTGTTCTATTCATCTTACCCTGCCTTTCACTTATGGCCAATATAGATCCTGTCATGAAGGTGAAAAATAAACCACAGAGCACATGCAAATTATACATCATTATAATTAAGATAGTGGAAATTTACTTTTGGACATCTCAGGGATCCATTTACATGCTGAAAGGTGATTGAAGACTTTATTTCCCTTGTATTTGTTCCGGAAGGGAAAATTAAATGATTTTATTCATTTTTCTGTTTAAATATCAATAAACTAGAAAAATTAAGAACACCAAAATGTTTAAGTATGACAAGAGAATAGAAAAGAACATGGATGGGCATATGGGGCAAGGTAACAAGCAAAAAAGTCCATCCTCTTTATCACTGTATTGTATAGTGCATAGCTACAAATATTAATGCACTCAGAAGTTTAACTTGTCCTGGTGAAGAACACATCTTTCCCTCCAGAGCTAAGTTCCATCTATACCTTGAAAATCTTTCTTTTGCCATGTTAAGTTCACCTCCTTTCCTGGTTTGTTTTTAAGATGTAACAATTTTCAGACACAGTCTGATCATACTCAACAAATTTATGACATTCTATATTATGACCAGCTGCATGCTGGTCATGCATGAGTACCATGCTGAGTCATGCTGGCTGCATGCATGAATGATGTTAATTTTGTTTGTTAAATCAGGAGCACACCCCTCATGAATACATAGGACCAAGTTAATGCCTAGTTTAAGCAGATAAATGGCACCAAAGCCAACAGAATTGCCTCCATTTACACTGGGTATGAATTTGGACCACTAAGTGATTATCAGCAGTGTAACATTTTATGATTAGATATTACTATTGTGATGAGCACGCATAACTACCAACGATGTGATTTATATCAACAAAAATTAAACTAGCATTTTTTGACATAAGCATGAAGCCTTTCCCACAAAAGAGATGTAATTTAAACCACATATCCAGTTAATAAGAACATTTGAGAAAAAGTTATAAAACTACGGTAATGGATCATTCATGTTTACAAAAATGGCACAGAGTATACTCCCCTCCACTTCCCCCAGGTGCCTTTCTCCAAAGTCTATAACTTTGTAATGATTGCTTCATGACTGATAGGATATTTAGTCAACTTTTTCATCCTCATAGTGCAAACTGTGCTTAAATTTTCCTCCCTCCAATTTCTCTTTGTGTTCCCAAAAGAATTGATGGAGGCCTCCAAAGTTATAAGTTAAATGTTCCTATTGGAAACTCCTCACTACATGCCTCTTGAAAAGGTATCTTGATAAAATTATTTCATTCTTTTTATTTAAGGCAAATGGGCAGTGACATGCTCAAGAGTTAAAATGTATGTGCATTTTGTCCAGAGTTTCAGCTTGATTTAATCTGTTTTATAACTTAATTATGCAAATTTACTGTTTATTAATACATGAAACTCTAGCATTTTAACCATCCCTCTTTCAAATATCACCACTATAATAAATAACAAGATTTTGCTAAATAAAGAGAAAAGGAACAACCTTGACAACTAAAACACAAGAAAATATTGAACTAAAAGGCTGTAAAATAACAAAATATGAAATCCTATAATCAAGTAGTGGATAAAAATATATAACCTTTAAATAAGCCAGAAAAATACAGCAACTGGTTTGAAAATGATGAATCTGCCATACACAATAATGCAACCTTTCTCAAATAAAGCACACACTTTTTTCTTAAATTATGGAGGCACATATTAGGGACTGCATAAATGGTATATTCAGAAAATAGGCTTAAAATGAATAAGAAATTTCTGTTTTTCTCTAAGAGAAGGTGGCCAATTGGTGTGAAATTTGACACAAGTTTTAAACCTTAACTTTTTATACAGCTTTTGTTTGGCTTCTCTTCATATGTTTTTAATAGGAAGAGTTTAAATTTGGGCTCTGGCTGGAATTTTTCCTTGGCTGTCCTACTACTACTGTTGGGGTAAGGAGTGAGGGAATAATCTAGTAAAGGTATGTGTGTGTCCAGAAATGCTGTCCTATCAGCAAGATATATTTCTTTTGCTTCCAAGCTAGCATCATTACCCCATATTCATTTTCTGGCACTGTCTTAATTCAACTTACTCTTTTTTGTTTGTGCAACAGACTTCTTTGCTTGCATGATGTTGCTGACTTATCTCTTAAAATACATTGTTTATCTGTCTATAAAAAACTTGGCAGAGAGATGAACCCCAACTAGATCTGGTCAAATGGATAGCTTTCTGAGTTTTTAAAAGTTGGAACTTAGAATTGTCTTTAGCCATTATTCACATTACAATGGAAAGTTTAAGCTATCACTCGAACCTGACCAGTTGATTGGTGGGGTAGTGGGAAAAGAGGATGGATGACTGCAAACACTGCATGCTTCCCTAGGGATGAATAACTCTGGGGAAAAATGTCCCCACAGGATTTTCCTGTGCAAGTAGTGGGGAATCAAGCACAGCATTTAATTAAGTGCTCTCAGTTTTTTAACTACAATCTTTTTAATATGACCTTAATAAAAGTTATTAGAACCTAAAGACTGTATCTAACACAAGTGAGTTGGGGTAGAGTTAAAGTTGTGTTCAACCTTTGCATTCCTGGATCTTTGCATATTCAATGGTGCAAACTTAAAGGTTGTATTAATGTGGGGTTTTTTTAAACAAAACTTACTAGAACTTTTTAAAGGGAGATAGATGTACAACAACCAAAGCCAAGATGTCACTAGCAGACATCACGGTCAAAGGGAGCTGCATCTACTTCTCCTAGATTTGAATTTAGCCTGCAGACATAGCAGGTACAAGTTGGTGGTAAAAATGTATGTTTTTTATCCTAGGGAGGCAGTTTTGCCTAGTAGATAGATCAACAGGCTAGGACTCAGGAGACCTGCACTCAAGTCCAAGCTCAGCCACTGGCCTGCTGAGTGGCCTTGGATAAATCACTTTAACCTCCCTGTGCTTCAGCTTCTCCATCTGTAAAATAGGATAGCGATACTAATTATCTTTGTAAAGCTCTTTGACATGTACAGTGAAAAGCACTATAAGAACCAGGTATCATTATTATTTATTTTTATTATTGCAGTATATATTGTTTACATTTCTGTAGTACCTAGGAGCTCCCATCATGGACCAGGATCCTACTGTGCTGGACACAGTGTAAAATACAGAACAACAAAAATTCAGTATACAGATGTATGTATATCCTTATAAAACCTTAAGACAATGTAAGCACCTGATAACCCCTGATTACCACCCGGCCATCCACATTCTTCCAAAATTATATTATCTGGCAATTTTTGCAGTGTAAACCCATAAAAGGTATGATGCTCTGCACCCCTTTGTTCACCCTTATAGTGCAACTGTGTTTTGTTTAATGCAAAATATGTCATGGAAGATGTTTTTTAAATGCTCATGACGTGCTGAGCATTATTGCTATAGTGATATGTTTGTTGCAATGTCATGTGTATGGTTATGTAATATGTAATATTCCCAAAGATGTGTCGTCATGGCTTGAGACAGATCCAGGCAAAACTCTCCAGAACCAGAAGGGCAGTTCGCACCTCATTCAGGTGGGTATGGAACAAACCCAGCTCAGCCTTCCAGGAACGAAGGACGGGCTTGGATTCAGGGGGACTCTTGGGACAGTAATACTCACTGACTCAGGACATGGATGAGTTTGTCAGGACACTGTTTGTCACCTGACCCAGGGCCAAGGGAGTGGCAAAGCCCCAGAGGGGAGAAGGAACATTATAAAAAGGGGAGATGTTTGCCATTCTCTCTCTCTTCCACCTCCATCTACAACCACCACCAAGCAGCTGAAGTGCTGACCAAAGGGGAAAGCCTGGCTGAAAAGGAACCAGCCAGCCTGTGGTGAGAATCGCCTAAATTTGTGAGACTGCTGAGCGGTCAGCTTAATTTAGAATGCATTTTGCTCTTTGTTTTCTCTTGATCAAATCTGACTTGTGTGGCAAACTGCTGGCTTCTCCATGGTGGGTCTCATGCTTTACCTCTCTTCCTGGGCCAGGGCGCCCCCAGCTACCCTGTCCCCCTGGCTGTAGAGGTATTGTCCCCTCGTCTGGGAGGGAACCTTCTCCTCCAGCTGCCACACACCTTCTGGCAGCTTCCTTCTGGTTTGTTCACCCCTTCCCCCTCTTGGAAAGGCAGGATTTAAATACACCTGGTGTCGCCCTTCATTGGGTCCAGGTGTCTCTAACTGCCCTGCTTTAGTCTCTCCTCTACTTGCAGGAGAGCCTTTAACCCTTTAGGGCCCACATACCAGCCCTGGTATACCCTTTGGTGGCCCTCTGGCCTGACTTTACCACACTTATTACCTTTTGACTTACAATCACCTAAAATCCTTCTGATAAAGTGGGTTACAGCCCACAAAAGCTTATGCCTGCAGAAATTAAATTCGTTAGTCTTTAAAATGCTACAGGACTCTCGTTTTTTTGTTTTTGTTTTTTTTTCCTGTAGTTAATAAATTTGTTTTTTACACCTAAAGCAATGCCTTTGGTTTGAAGTGTGTGGGAGACTTCACTGGGGGCAACAAAGCTCGTGTATATAAATTTCTTTGTTAAACTGATGAATACATATGAGCTTACAATGTTCACCACTGCACAATGTAAGATGGAAGTTCCTAGGGTTGTACCTGGGACTGGGGGTATTATCTGGGATCATTCTGTTGTATAATCCAAAGAGTGGCTGGTTAGAAGCTGACACTCACTCAGCAGTTAAGAGCAGCTTGCTTGCTGGTGGCTGTGCATGGACACCCGAGGAGTGGAAATTCTCATAGCAGAGCAGGGTAAGACAGGCTCCAAGAGTGAGGGATTGCAGTGACACAGCAATACACCAGTTCAAACTGCACTAAGAGAACATCACACAAGGCCTTAAATATTAAGCAGTTTAAACGGATCTAACGATAACATGTGCTACATCTAAAAAGTCTTGTTTCTTTAGTTACTAAATAATTAGAAAAATTGTATATATGTGTGGGTATGTGTGTACTATTTATTATTTTTATTATAGTAGTTCCTAGACGCCCCAACCAAAACCAAGATCCCATTGTGCAAGATGCTGTACAAAGAAGGAGAAAAATTTCCTCTCCCGAAGAATTTATAATCTAAAAAGACAAGAGAGACAAAGGGTGAGAGAAAGGAAGTATTACAGATAGGGAACTGAGGCACAGAGAGATTACGTGATTTGCCAAAGGTCATATAGGAAGTCTGTGGTAGAGTCAGGAATCAAACTCAGAGTTTTCAAGTCCCAGTTCAATGCCTTGACCACATACATATTTATCTAAGTGCAAAACATGCTACGTTCTATGCCTATTTTATTTTTTAAGTAGGTATATTGTTCATTATTGAAAAAGGTGGGGAAATATATTTTAGTTAAATGCATGAAAATGTAAAATGCACCACAAGAAACACTCAGTGAAAACATCAAGTCAGTATTCCTCAGTATTAATAACATATGAAATAAAGTTTTGAACAATAGAATTTCCTGGCTGTGTCCCTTGGTACTCTGTATCTTACACAATTACAAAAACACGTTAATAGAAACAGAGATAACCTCTAATGAATTTTAAACTGTAGCAGATAAATGAACCACATTATAATAGTTATGCTGAAACTCAGCAGATTTTCACCCTACGCATACAGACAAGGCTATTTATAAATTTTACTTCCCATCAGGCTCAGCATGATGTCAGCTTACAATAACAAGTTAATGTTAATGTTTTCCAGTAATTTTCACAGTGCCATTTAACAGCAAGTGCCCAAGCCAAGGTAAACTTAAGGGCAATGCGAGGGCTAACTGCATAATCAAAGAACAGCCTTAATGAATATTGCATTTATGCTTTGAAGTGAACACCAAGAAGTACAGCTGCAATATATTATGCTGCTTTTTGGTCTCCACACTTTAATTTAGTTAACCATTTTAATACATTTGTCCAAAGCAGCTAAAACTTATTCTCCCTGATTTTAACTAACAAATCTCATGATCTAGTGCATTTTTTCAGAAAAAGGATCAGCCTATATACATCATACTAGTGTGAAACTCAATATTGTCGAACAGTTCGTAAGAAGGCATTTCCTCTGCACTCCAAATTACATTGGAACTTTCAGTGGTAATAATATGACTTAATAAATAAAATAAGTCTGTTTGTTGTCTGAGGATTTTATATAGCTGCCATCACCACAGCAGATGAGCTCCGTTCATGTAAATTCAATAGCAGTGCAGAAGACTCTAATGAACTTCATGGAGTCTTTGGAACATCTCCTTTCTGGAGGGGATTAAACCTCTGTTTGGGATAAGGCTTTTGTTTTTAATTTTTAACTTTTTAATTAATTCCTCCCTGCTATGTCACGTAATTGGGTTAGCAATATCTCCTGGTTCACTATGTTGAAGTATGGCAATGTAAGCATGGAGATCTTGTTTGTGTCCAAGGCCTTAAGGAGCTAATCTTTTAGGGCCACTAAAGCTGTCTCTGCTATGCCCGGCTCTGAACTTTAGTTATGAGGCATGCAGGATGTCAGCTGACGTTATGTGCTGTAGGAGCCTAGTGGTAATTATTTTATTCAATTTAGAAGGCTTACTGCACATTACTGGTTTTTTAGAAGCTATAAAACTTACTAAAGAAATAAAAATATAGTAAAAATGCATATGTCATGAAATTAAAGTACAATATTTGTTTCAAATACAGTGGGGCTCTAGAACACTTCATTCTGGGAAGCCCTCACCTCCCTCCACAAAGAGGGCAAGTCACGTTTGCTTCTTTTCGATATAGATTAGAAAAATAAACAAGATGAAAGAATGCACTGCTGTATACAAGAGAAACAGAAATACAGTAAAAAGGCTCACCATCTCTCTCTGAAGCATTAAGTCAAGAAGGGAGAAAACATAGTTACTTACCAGTAACTGTTGTTCTTCGAGGTCTGTTGCTCATATCCATTCCACTTAGGTGTGTGCGCGCCCTCGTGCACGGCTCTCGGAGAACTTTTATCTAGCAGCCCCTGCAGGGGCCGGTCTCAGCGCCCCCTGCAGTGCCGCCCTCATGCGGTGGTACATATAGCACTGCCGGCCCCTCCCCTCCTCAGTCCCTTCTTTCTGCCGACTCCGACAGCGGGGACGGAGAGTGGGTGTGAAATAGATATGAGCAACACATCTCGAAGAACAACAGTTACTGGTAAGTAACTATGTTTTCTTACTTCGAGTGATTGCTCATATGCATTCCACTTAGGTGATTAACGAGCCTTACCTGGAGGCGGGTAGGAGTCAGTGGCGAGCTGCCCTCAGCACGGCCCTACCCACTCGCATGTCGTCCCTGGACTGCTGGACGACAGCATAGTGAGCGGCAAAGGTGTGCACCGAAGACCAGGTGGCAGCCCTGCAGATGTCATCCAGGGGGACCGTTTCCAGGAAGGCTGCCGACGCGGACTGGGCCCTCATCGAGTGCGCTGTCACTGGTCCAGGAAGCTGGACGCCCGCACACTCATAGCAGAGCCGGATGCAGGCAGTAATCCACTTGGCGATGCACTGCATGGACACTGGGGAACCCCTCGTCCTCTCTGCCACCGCGACCAAAAGCTGCGTGGTCTTTCGGAACGGCCTCGTCCTGTCCAGGTAGAACGCCAGCGCCCTCCTCACATCGAGGGTGTGTAGTCTCCTCTTGTCCTCGGACCCGTGCGGTTAAGGGAAAAAACACGGAGAGGAAAATATCTTGGTTACAATGGAACTGGGAGACTACCTTAGGCAGGAACGCTGGGTGAGGCCTCAGCTGTACCTTATCCCAGAAGAGCACGGTATAGGGGGGCTCCGAGGTCAAAGCTCTTAGCTCCGAGGTAACGGCCACGAGGAAGGCCACTTTCCAGGACAGGACCAACAAGGGGCAGGTGGCCAAGGGCTCAAAGGGAGGCCCCGTCAGTCTATTGAGGACCAGGTTCAGAACCCAGGGAGGCACCGGGTCACGGATCTGTGGATATAGCCTCTCGACCCCCCTGAGGAACCTCACCGACATGGGGTGGGTGAACAGGGACCGCCCCCCCAACGGCTGGTGGAATGCCGAGATGGCCGCTAGGTGCACCCTGAGAGAAGCTAGCGCTAACTCCTATAGACTAAGATGCAGCAGGTAGTCCAGGACAGCCTGCACAGGGGACGTACCGGGGGTTACGCCCCGTGACTCCGCCCAGAAGGTGAATCTCCTCCACTTGGCCCTGTAGGCAATCTGCGTGGAGGGCCTCCTGCTTCCCAACAGCACGCTCTGGACCTGCTCTGAGCAGGTTCTCTCCTCCTCTGTCAACCAGAGAGCCTCCAGGCCGTCAGGTGCAGGGATTCCAGGTTGGGATGCAGCAGGCGACCGTGGTCCTGGGAGAGCAGGTCCGGTCTCCTCGGGAGCTCGATCGGGGGAGCGACCGACAGGTCCTGAAGCAGGCAATACCAGTACTGTCTCGGCCATGCTGGGGCAATCAGTATGACGTCCGCTCTGTCCCTCTTGATTTTCAAGAGGACCCTGGGCAAGAGCAGGAAGGGTGGGAACACGTACATGAGGGTCCCCGTCCAATCGATAAGAAACACGTTGGAAAGGGAGTCCGGCTTGCGACCCCAGAGAGAGCAAAAACTTGGGCACTTCGTGTTCCAGGACGACGCGAACAGGTCCAGTCGGGGAACACCCTACTCATGGAAAATCCAGGCCGCTACCTCCGGATGCAGCGACCAGTCGTGTTGGGGTAGAAACAACCTGCTGAGGCAGTCCGCCTTGTCGTTCCTGACCCCCAGGAGGTGAGAGGCGGTTAAACAAAAATCGTACCTCACCGCCAAGTCACAAAGATGAAGCGCCTCCTGGAACAGAGCCGAGGAGCGCACTCCCCCCTGCTTGTTGATATAAAACATCGCAGCGGTATTGTCTGTTAACACCTGAACCACTTTCCCCAATACAGAGTGGCGAAACACCTTGCAAGGCAGTCTGACTGCCTTCAGTTTCTTGACATTGTTATGGAGGGCAGTCTCTCCCTGGGACCAACGCCCTTGTGTGGTCAGACCACTGGTGATGTGAGCTCCCCACCCCAAGTCTGATGTGTCCGTGATCAGAGTAACCGAGGGGGTGAGGGCTCTGAAGGGAACCCCTTCCAACACTGTCATGGGGTCCAGCCACCAGTTCAGCGACCCCAGCACCGTGGGGGGCACCGTAACCACCCTGTTCAGAGAGTGCCTGCTGGGCACGTATACCTTGGCCAACCAATCTTGGAGGGGTCTGAGCCTGAGGCGGGCCAACCTCACCACATAGGTGCACGAGGCCATGTGGCCTAACAGCTGCAGGCACTGCCTGGCTGTTGTCGTGAAGCTGCGATATGATCGCTGCCATGGCCTCGAACCTCGCACGTGGGGGGAGGCTCTGGCCCGCACCGAGTCTAGGGAAGCCCCTATAAACTCTATGAGCTGTACCGGACACAGCGTCAATTTCTGCTCGTTTATGAGCAGCCCCAGAGCATGACAAGTGGTCTGGACAACGGAGACCGCCTTGTGCACCTGCAACTTGGTCTTGCCCTTTATTAACCAATCGTCCAGGTAGGGAAATATCTGGACCCCCCTGCGCCTCAGGAAAGCCGCCACCACTGCCGTGCACTTGGTGAACACTCTGGGGGAGGAAGACAGGGCAAGGCCGTAAATTGGTAGTGGGCACCAGCTACCATAAACCTTAGGAACCGCCTGTGGGCGGGAGGATGGAAACGTGGAAGTACGCATCCTTCAAATCGAGGGCGGCAAACCAGTCCCCTGGGTTCAGTACTGGAATGATGGACGCTAGGGACACCACGCGGAACTTCAGCTTTCTTATGAACCTGTTGAGCCTCCGCAGGTCCAGTATAGGCCTGAGGCCTCCCTCGGCCTTGGGGACGAGGAAGTACCTCGAGTAGAACCCCTTCCCCACTTTGAGCAGCGGAACCGCTTCTATGGCTCCTTTGAGTAGGAGAGATTGGACCTCCTGAAGGAGTAATTGCTCGTGAGAGGGGTCCCTGAAGAGGGATGGGGAGTGGGGAGGGAAGGCCAGAAGCTGAAGCCTCAGCGCACAGTCTTGAGGAATCAGTGGTCCGATGTTATCGCCCGCCACAGGCCAAGGTAAGGTCTTAGCCTGTCCCGGAAAGGCGGGGAGCAACCCAGGGAACATGAGACGGTGCCATCCTCGGGCGCACCGTCAGAAGTGTCTCTTGCTCTTGAAGCCCTGAGAGGGTTCTTTAAGGGAGGAATTGGATGACGCTGTGCGGTCGCGCCGTCCAGAGCCCGTTCCTATCCCTGCTCCTCGCAGGGGGGGAAAGGCCTAGGCGATGGCCTAGATAGCTGCCGCTGCCGCTGTGGCGGCTGCTGCGGCTGCTGGTGGGCTTACAACCTCGCCACCTGGGGTGTGTACAGACCCAAGGAGCGCAGCGTTGCCCTTGAGTCCTTCAAGGCATGCAACTTCTCATCCGTCCTCTCCGAAAAGAGGGCGGCTCCATCAAATGGCAGATCTTGGATGGAGTGCTGCACCTCCTGTGACAGGTCCGTGGATTGCAGCCACGCTGCGCGCTGCATGGCAACGGCGGAGGCCATTGCCCTACTGGCCGTGTCCACAGCATCTGACGCAGTCTGGAGGGCCGCACTTGCCACAGTTAAACCTTCCTCCAGGACCATGGCGAAGTCCGCAGCCTGGTCCTGGGGCAGGGACTCTGCAAACCTCCTCACAGAGTCCCACAAGTTCAGGTTATACCTGCCCAGGAGGGCCTGATGATTGGCCACCCTGAATTGGAGCGCCCCTGTGGAGCAGACCTTCCTGCTGAAAAGGTATAATCTCCTACCCTCCTTGTTTTTAGGGGAAGCACTCTGAGCACCCCGCCTGTCCTTTTGATTGGCAGCATCCACCACCAGAGTACCTGCGGCAGGGTGCATATATAAGTATTCGTGCCCCTCGGCTGGCACGTAATACTTCCTCTCGGTGCCCTTAGACGTAGGGGCACCGAGGAAGGGGTCTGCCAGACGGCCTTAGCCAGGCGCAAGATCCTTTCGTGGACAGGGAGGGCTACCCTTGACGGTCCTTGAGTCCCCACATGCCCGAAGAGGGGGTCCACCTCTTCTTCCAGAACCTTGACCTCTAGGCCAAGGTTCGAGGCCACCCGCTTCAGAAGCTCTTGGTGAGCCCTGAAGTCAATGAGAGGGGTCCCCTGGTCCCTGATGGCCACCTCATCCGGCGACGATGAGTAGGACGGGTGGCGGGGTCCAGTAGAGGGGCCCTCCCCAGGGTCCTCCTCCTCAGAGGAGGAGTGGTCACCCTCCTGCACCGAAGGTGCCTGTTGGGGTGGTAGCTGGGTGACCGAGGCAGGGCCGACATAGTTCCCTGCCCCATCTGAGCCGCCCACGGACCACACAATGGCCAGTGCCAGGAGCCCTGGGACCAGCTCAGGGGCGGCACCGGTGCCAAGGGCAACGTCGGTGCCACCGTGGAAGTTGCTGCCGGTACCTGTAACGGTGCCGGCTGCGGTGCCGGAGACAGTACCTGCTCCTGGCGTCGGGTCCGGGATCCCGAGCCAGGAGAACGATGCTGTTGATGACGCCATGAAGAAATGCTCCGGGACTCGCCATGTGACGACCCAGAGGAGCGACAGCATCTGCGGTGCCGACGGGGCGACACTGACGACGACGAAGACCAGTACCGGGAAAGGGACGACTTGCGTTGTCTCTTCCGCGGAGCTGGGGAGCGGTGTTGAGAGCACTGTCTTGGTGCCGGGCTGGAGCTGGATGTCGACGAGCGGTGCTGTGACCTGGAGCGGCACCGCGATCCGGAACGGTGCCGCGAAGCTTCGTCGGAAGATGAAGAGGGAGAGGAGCCTCCAAGCTCGACTCTCCGGCGTCGGGTGGTGGGCGGCCGATCCTCCGGTGCCGGGGCTGCCCACCCTTCGGGGACACCCAGCTTGGGTTTGCCCCGGGACACAGGCCCTGACTTTCTCAGACGAGAGTGCTGGAGGCGTGGGCAAGGCCAACAAGGCTCGTGCCGCCTCGAACGCCTCTGGTGTCGAAGGGTCCTGAACAGGGGGTCCCCCACTCCCAGGAGTCGGGGGAACCTCCCTGGTTGGTGCCGGTGCCGGAGCCGGCAGCACGTCGGAGAGCAACAGCATGTCGGAGCTCAACCCCAGCCGCTCCTGCGGTGCGGGGGAGCGCTGCAAGTGCAGGTGGTGCTTCTTTTTCTTCGGCACCGGGACCTCCGGTGCCAGCGGTGCACTCCTCACCGAGGACACGCTCGGTACCAGGGTAGTCCGCGACGGCTCGGATGCCGGACTCAGCGTGGACTCCATAAGGAAAGCCCTAAGTCTCACCTCCCTCTTCTTCTGAGTCCGAGGCTTAAAGGACTTGCATATACTGCACCGATCCCTACGGTGCTGTTCCCCCAAGCACCTTAGACAACGGTCATGGGGGTCGCTAGCGGAGGAGACCTTCCCGCAGCTAGCACATGGCTTGAAGCCAGGCGAGCCCGGCATGGCCGGGTTGCCCCGAGCCCAAAGGCTCCCCTAACTAACTAAAACCTTAACTAACTATAAATTAACTTAGTTCAGGACGAACTACTAAACTAACTACTCACTTTTACAGGCAAGAAGAAAAACCTGTGAAGAGCAGGGGTTGTTCTCAACCAGCTGTCACAGGCGGAAAGAAGGAACTGAGGAGGGGAGGGGCCGACAGCGCTATATGTACCACCGCATGAGGGCAGCACTCCAGGGGGCGCTGAGACCGGCCCCTGCAGGGGCTGCTAGATAAAAGTTCTCCGAGAGCCGTTCACAAGGGCGCGCACACACCTAAGTGGAATGCATATGAGCAATCACTCGAAGTAAGAACTGACAGTATCTTCCACCTGAGGAAGTAGTAACAGCAAGGAGTTGATTCAGAAGTTATTGGTCCATCAAACTTTAACTCAGGAGGTGCTAAACAGCTTTCGATAAAACTTATGTATTATAGTCAACCTATAGGGATTTCATGGTCTCAAAAAGGGTTCCCAGTTCTTTTTCCAAATCTACTTAATTTATCATCTGTGCACTCTCCGTTTTGTTAGCTCTGCAATCCTTTCAGCATGAAGCAACCAGCTGCAAACAGGGCCTCCATCTGTTTCTATTTTAAGACTATAAGAGATCTCTTAGCAAGCTACAGTTAATGGGAAAAAAAAAAGCCTAAAATTTTGTTACACAGGTTAAGGGTCAAATCCTTCAATACAGAACTAACTGGACACTTTCACTTCAAGATGTGATGATAGACAGAGTCCCAACAGTTAAGTCTTACAGCATGTCCAGAAACTGCAATACTGGTCCCAGCTTTGTTACAATACAACACAGACCATGCAAAAACAAAACATTTATTACAGAATCCTTAGGTTTATCCACTGTATGTAGATAGGCCTGTTGACCAGTTTTAGCCACCATACAATTGTATTCCTAGATTTCAAGACTTACCACCTAGAATAACCTGATTTTCTCCTTCCCCATAAAAAAGAGCTTTACTAAGCATTCACTGGCTGATTTTAATTAGGTAATTTGAATGTGCTTCCTGTTAATGAATTATAACACTGAAATGGAATTGTCCCATCCATGCTGCAGGGAGGCTGCACAGTTACTAACCCAAATATACATACCTATTTCTCAGCTATACAATTCCCTACATTCTGGTTGGCTAATGGATAGTTTATTAGCCACACAGAGTATAAAGATTTTGTATATTGTACAGTTGGTTCTTATTACCTATAGCGATCCAATGACGGGTTAGTGCCCTTAGAACTCCCAAACCGTATGCTCAGAAAAAACCCTCCTCCTTCTTCCGCCCTGTTATTTTACCTAACCATTGATAATAAATACAATTTAAAAGGGAAATACGCTAGAGAAAATATCCCCTCCTAAAACAAAGAGGGCTGGGGGTGGGATGGGGTGGGGAATACCAGCAAGATAGGTGGGATGGCAGACTTTAGAAGGGGGTCAGAATTTGAGGTGGCCATGCCTACTTTAGGCATGTACATTAGAAAGATCTGTTAAAGTAGCTATTGACAACCAGCAGGATTTATAGTAGCAAAGGCCAGTGCAAAGTGAGATTATAAAAAGTATACATCAGTATAATGTCTTTAGAAGGTGTCCTGTTAACTTAATAACAGCCATCTCCTGCACTAATAAATCTCAAGAAGGAGATGGTTTGTTAGGACAAATGAACATGAAGCAGCCTCAATTTGTTAGCACCACATCAAGGTAACAAATATTTAAAAAATTTGTGAAGTATAATTAGTGTGCTGCTTCTTGTGTCAAATGGGTTAAAGGAGAAATTGAAGCTAGCATGTTAATCAATGTGTCACAAATACCATTCAACACATCCATCCAAAAGGTGTTTTTTTCTCCCCAGGAGTATCCAAATGGCACTCACCTTAAATCTACTTGGTGGCCTACACAAGTGCATTATGGTCTTTCATCATTTTAAAACTCTTATATTGAAGAGATAGAGGGTAAGGAAATGAAACATTTCTCAGTGCATGTTAAGGATGCCTTGTGGATCTATATGCTTTTCCTAATGCCATGCACCACCCACTGATGAACAGTTACACGTTTGTTTGGCGAGGAGAAAAGCATTATGCTTTAAATTACTGAACTGTTAAATCTGAAAACCTTAGAAAGCAGTATTTCTCTAATTTTGCACAGACCAGTTGAACAACTTCAAGATTTTGTGTTCTAACAGTTTTAAGAGCTAAAACAATACAAAGTACGTGTCTGGCCTATATGCTTGCCGAACAGAGTTGTTAAAACAGAAACAGGATGCTGCTATAATACAAACTCTGCGTGCCAAATGAGGTTTAAAGCACTGGCAAAAATAACCACAGTTTGAATGTATTACACCATAGCTTTACAATATCTGCTCACTCTAGTTTAACATTATGAAATGCAATGTTTTTAATTAAGTATTTTAAACCAATTCATTTTTTAAAACTAAATTAATCACCTATCAGGTATTTTTTCCAAATACTGAATCAGTTTTTCATTATGAAGTAAAAATAGAGAGTTAATACATTGGAGCTATCTCAGAGTACATCTACACTAACGGCAGCATGTAGAGTACAGACACTGCGCACCAAGCTAGCACAGGTATAAATAGCAGTGCAGATGGAAAGGCACTGATTAGTCGAGTAGAAGTAGAAGGCGTTAAATGTTGAATCCTAGGGTATATGCCCTCCACATTCAAGCAGTGTCTCTAACGTCTGTCCTGCTAAGTGTCAATGTGATGCCACATGGTGGAATTTGTTTTTTCAATGTTCTTTTTTAAAAATCTAGGGAATTTAAAAATAAAATATAATAAATCTAACTGTACAATAAAACTACATTATTAAAATTGTAAAATCAAGCAACCAAAAGTTAGGAAGTGACAGAATTAAGGTTGCCTGTGCAGTCATAGTTCGACCCCTTTGTGAGTACATATTCTTCATTACATGATCACGTTATTTTTCTGTGTAATTCTGAATAATTTATTATAGAAAATGGACCTATTCTAGGGATAAATTAGGGTTCTGGAATGAAGGAAGCTGCTACCTGTAGGACCACGGCTTCATTTGTTGTAGAAGGTGGATGATGTATGAATGAATCAGAGTATTGCAGGAAGATCAAGAACAGTCTCAAGGGTAAGGCAGCTGAATGATGCCCTGGAGAACTGTATTCCATCCCTGCCTATACCACAGAGTTCTTGTGTGATAGTAGGCAAGTAAATTAGACCCAGAAAGGGTGCTGCACATAGGATCTGCACCCCAAAAACATGCCTAAAAGCCGACAGCTTTAGACAGTGACTGGACTCTGGCTAGACCCAGTCAGCCTAAAAGCGTATGAAATCCAAGATTTGGGATTACTACTACAGCTGGGTGAGTGTCCACATGAGGGAGCTCATTCAGGGCTGTAACAGCTGCTCATTAAGTGAGTACCATCCATCCTGCACTGAATAAGGCAGGGGTCCTGCAGAAAAAGTAGTATGTGATCACATAAAGACAATATCACAATGCATACACACAGGTCAGAATAGAACAGCAACGGTACAGGCAGCCTCAAAGAGGCATTTCCTACCTTTTGACAGCTTTTTAACATAGTTAAATGTTAAACATTTAACATTTTGTACATAGTATTCAGACAGCTTAAGCTATCAGACATTTCCAGGCTACCAAATATTCTAAAATGTTATCTGGAGAATAGAAATGAGAAATACTTGAAAAAATTATTTCTTTTATCAGCTATTCATATCAACCAGCATGCTTTGGAATCAGAATTCATCATTTGATTTAACTATATCAATACACGCATACAGTATGCATCTTCTCTATTCTTATTAAATGGGTTGTATTAGTAAGGGAACAAAAGTGCATATATGGTAATCTTATTCTATAATTAACGCGTTTTAAACTGCTGTATTTACTCAAATTCCAAGGCAACTGGATATGAGCTGTTTCTGTCTCTGGCAAGGCTCGTTTGGTCTTAGATACTGATCACCACCTGGTGAAAAACAAAATATACACCTTCACTTTGTTGCTCAAAATTATTCTCACCTAAGAGCCAAGCAAACTCTTCATCTAATATCTTTTTATGTATACAATGTAGAGATTACAGAGGTTTAGGATATATTGGTTGGGGTGAATGCAAGATTGTCTTTATTTCCTGGTTACATCGACTATTACCATCTTGTTCTATGTCCCCTAGTGGTTAATCTAACCATTCACAACTAACACTACACACACTAGCTCAAATGTTAAAATCCAGAGAAGCAAGAAGACAGAAGTCATCTGGGGAGCATACAGTGAAGTTAGCTTGGTATAAAAGTGATTATTGATCTCTTTACAGTTTATTAATCTATTTATATATACTGCAGTGTTTCACAAATCAAGAGGAGATAGTCATAAGGAAAGACAAGAAAAAGAAATCTTGCTGAATATTTCTAACTGGGTGATAAGGATACTTAACAGATATTCAGTTTGCTATACAGCTGCTTCTTAGAGGTTTTTTTATTTGGGCTTTATAAATTATATTTCTGCCACCTTGCCAGATTTTTCCTTTGAAGATTATCAAATAATCTCTCTAACTTCATGAAGCAATAATGAATACACACATTTAGACAATGCAATTATCATGTTTAACTTAAACTTCAGTCCTGTGTCTATGAATTCTGTAAATATACAGCTGCAAATGGGCTATAAGGATTATTTATTTTTCTCTCTCAAATAAATTTACCCATGGAAAAAAGCACTATTTACTAACCTGAAGGGAGAACATTCTTATATAGTCAGAAAAAGTAAATAACAAATGGATACCTGAAATTTTGTTTTAGTAAAACTTTAACCAAAACACCCTTTCACCTCTAGATAGTCTACAACTAAAGACTATCTAGAAATTATAGACTAGGAAGGAAAAGACTAAAAATGCAAAGAAACCCTTGATATTATTTACATTAAAGTTAATGGGAGCTGCAGGTCCTTAGCACCTTTCAAAATCAGGCCATAAGTCAACAGGAATAAAGGAACGTTGAATTCTTATGTGAATTCTGACGATACTGAGTGGAAGGGAAATTTTGAAATAGGGGAATGCACCTAAAGGACAACTATAATCATTTGTAAGATTTCTTGATGCTGATTCTCACTCTTTTCCTCAACCTCTTCTGAAATAAAAGTAGACTTACAGATATTAATTTTTCTATACTGCTATCTATATATGGAGCAATATGCTTACACAACTTATTGGGATAAATTTACTAACACGGTTATTTAAATTCTTTGCCATAACAAATGTTGGCCCCAACAATATTTCTTAGAGAATTAATAGATTTTAAGGCCAAAGGATCATTATGATCATCTAATCTGCCCTCCTGAGTAACACAGGCCCTAACATTTCAATTAGTAACCCCTGCATTGTGCCCAATGCCTGGGTTTACTACATCAATATCTAGTTTCAGATGCAAGGGAACAACACAAACATCATGAGAACAGAAAGGAAGTGCACTAATGAAAACAACAATGTTCTGGGGTAAACAGGGAAATAGAGACAACACCAACAGAAAGCAGGAGGACTGAGGGCATTCTGCAGAGTGTAGAGACAGGGGAAAACTCTTACAGCAGAATTCATGGGGGGGATGAAGATACTGTGGGAAGAAGAAAAGACAATGGGGAAGGCATGCAGAACATGTCTATCATACCTTCAGATCCCCCATCCATACCTCCCAGGCTTCAGGTCATGCAGGGAGTTTCTATATTCCCTAGCATGAAGATGACTAATGAGCCAGCAGAGACCCATGGAAACCTCTAGCTATCAGGGCAAGAAAAGAGTATGATAGGGATATCCCTAATCTCCATCCCAACCACCCGCTCAATTTGTTTCCCACCAAAAGTGGAGTAGTAAAGTTTGAAGATGATACAAAATTACTCAAGACAGTTAAGTCCAAAACAGACTTAGGCCTGGTCTACACTTACATTCTGGATTCGGTGGCTGTTGACGGGAGATATGCAAGAGACATAAAAAACTTGTGTATCTCCCGTCGACTTTGCCACATCCACTCTGCGCGCCATCCACACTACACTGCGCCACTTACAGAGGTGGTTTTCCTCCGTGGATTTCTGGATCGACTGAGCGGGTCTACAGACCAGTCAGTCGATCCGGAGACATCTATCTGAGGGTGACGAATTTGCCGCCGTCAGCATAGACGTAGCCTTAGAGTATGTCTACACTGAGAAGTGAAATCGACAAAGTCAACTTTCACCTGCCGATTTTTAGAAGTCACTGGAGTGTGTACACACCACGCTGTTTGCACCGCTCTCGTGCATCCACACTCACCATGCTTGTGTCGACATTCCAAGCAGTGCATTATGGGTTGCTATCCCACAGTGCAACTAGCCACGGTGGCTGTTGGGATGAGTTTCATCGTCCCATGATGCAACGCTCCTTCCTTCTCCTTTGTTCCCCCAAACAAACAGGAAACCAATTTTCGCACCATTTGTTTACACCGCATGCTCGCCACTGCTGTGGAGACATGGAGCAGCTCAACTCTCCACTATTAATGCGAGTGTCACAAATACATCGTGGCTTATTGAATATTCTGAAAGTAGAGCAAGAAACCGAAGCACAGGCAACTGCGATGCCACTGACGCTGCCCTGCTACAAGCCATCGAGCGGAACAATTCCCGATTGCTGCAGGTTGTAATGGATCAGCTGCAGTCCATGGAGTGCCGATTCTGGTCCCAGGAAACTAACACAGACTGGTGGGACCACATCATTATGCAGCTGTGGGATGATGACCATTGGCTGCAAAACTTTCATATACGAAAGGCCACTTTCCTTGAGTTTTGCTTGGAGCTGGCCCCATCCCTGAAGCATGAATACTCGCTTCAGACAAGCTCTGATGGTGGAGAAGAGAGTCACCATCGCTCTGTGGAAGCTGGCAACTCCTGACTGTTAGTGGTCAGTTGGGAATCAATTTGGGCGCTGCCATGATCCAAGAGTGCAGGGCCATCAATAGACTTCTGCTAAGAAGGATAGTGACTTTAGTAAATGTGCAGGACATAGTGGACAGGTTTGCTGCAATGGGGTTCCCAAACTGCAGGGGGACCACTGATGGGATGCACATCCCTATCTTAGTGCCTGCACACCTAGCAACTGAGTACATAAACCGCAAGGGGTACTTTTCCATGGTCCTGCAGGGCTATGTGGATCACAGAGGTCGTTTCACTGACATCTATGTGGGGTGGTCTGGGAAGGTCCATGACACGCGTGTATTTCAGAATTTGGGGCTGTCCTCTAACATGCAGGTGGGCACTTTCTTCCCTGACCAAAAAATTCAGATCGGGTATGTGGAAATGTCAACAGTGATCCTGGGGGATCCTGCTTACCCCTTGCTCCCTTGGCTAATGAAGCCATACACTGGGTACCTTGACAGCGACAAGGAGTGTTTTAACAACAGGTTGAGAACTAGCAGAATGGTTGTTGAACGTGTGTTTGGGCGTTTAAAGGCCAGATGGAGAAGTCTCCTCACTAGGCTGGACATGAGTGAAAATAACCTCCTGTCAGTGATATCTGCATGCTGTGTTCTTCATAATGTGTGTGAAGCGAAGGGGGAGAAGTTCCCCCAGGGTTGGGCTGTGGAGGCAGAAGGACTGGCCGCCAATTACGAGCAGCCAGATACGAGCAATACGCTGAGAGCTAACGGTGGAGCACTTTGCATTAGGGAAGCTTTGAAAACCAGGTTCTGCAATGAGATACAGGACTGATTTCTGTTCCTGTATGTTATTTGCTTTTGCTCAACATCCCTCCCACCACTGATATCAGTACCCTCCAAATCCCTCCCAAACAAGATATGAGTTAATAAAGAAACGTGTTGAAATGATGCAAACTTTTATTTATGAACATTCAAGTCATGGGGATGGGAGGGGCAATGTTCATTCACAATCTCAAGGGATAATGTGGTTGCTTGTCAGTGCTTGTCAGCTGTCAGTGTGGCCACCGCTGCTTTCTGCTCACCACCACCAGGGTGGAGTGCATCACATACTGCAGCCTGGACATTCTCCTCCAAGATCTCTTGGGTGTGGGGGAGGGGCAGAGCAGCAAAGACGTAGGCAGAGGAACATTATGGAGGGGCTGCAGAAAAACTCTCTCCGGCCTCTGCTCCTCCTGAAGCTCCACAAGCCGCCAGAGCATTTCTGCCTCGTCATGCATGATGTGCAGCATTTCCTGCGTGGTACTGTGGTAGCATTTTTCTGCGACTTTCCCTGTCCATGTCCATATTCTGGGACAAGGTCAGCCACCACGCTCAGAGCTCTTTCTCTGTAGCCGCGTTCATGAGCTCGCCAAACATGTTGTCTTTTGATTTTTCTTCCTCTTTCTAATCTGCAATAGTCTTTCTGCAGCATTTCTAGAGGGTTGGGCCAAGGCCGAGGTGTCTACAAAACAAAAAGCAATTCACAAGGTTGCCAATGTTAGCAGACCAAAGAAAATGATACAACTGCATATAAAATACCCCTTACAGTGCACAAGGCAAACACAGACCCTCATTCCATTCCTAAAATCCCAAGAGGGTCAGCTCGCTGTGCTGTTACAGAGATGGTAAGCCAGGGGCACCTCATTGTACTATAGAGAGGATTAATGATCTTTTTAAAAATGATTTAAAATACTTTGTATTAGAGGGGTGCCTGGGCAACATGGATTAATTTGGATGACTGTTTTGTCACGAGGTGTCCACGGGGGATCTGCGGACAGTGCGGGGGAGTTTACAGTCTCTTCTGACACAAAATCAAAATAATTAAAGTGACTTGGTAGGACCCTACAATGCAGAGCACAGAGGTACAGGGCATCTGCTGTATAGCTCGAGTATTTTAAACATGTGCTGTCTTCCCCAGGTGACTATGAGCGATATGAGTCTCCTGAGGGTAACACATGAGGAAAGGGAAGATTTGCTGCACGCAGCAGGGTACCAGCCTGGCCCTTATGCCACTATGCTGTGTTCCACCATGATGCCGGCTCCCTTGATTGCAGCATGGCACAGCAAAGTATCCTACCGGGGAGGAAGGATCAAGGCTGCTCTCCCCAGAAACCTTTTGCGAAGGATAACATGAAAGTTTCCATGAGATATTAACTGATGATTCTCGGAGCATATCTCATCACATAAATAATCTGTTTCAGGGGAAACTCCCCAGTAAAGTCTGCTAAACGCCTGAAATCCCCTTCCTTGTCACCCCACCCCCGTTTAAAAGGATAGAAGTGCTAAGAAGAAAAACAACTCACCAGATGTGCCTTCATCGGGATCATTATTGCTGTCCTGTGTGCTGCTGGACTGCTCTGGGGTCAGGAATAGGTCCTGACTGTCTGGAAGAACGAGTACCCTGCTCTCCTACACCCTGTTTTTCTCAGGCTCCTCCTCCTCATCCATAGAGTCCTCATCGTTGTCCATGGACTGTGATCTAGCAGAGGTATCAATGCTGCGGGGTGGATCAATGCTGGTGGGATCGCCACCGAGAATTGCATGCACCTCCTCACAGAAGTGGCATGTTTTGGGCGAGGAGACAGAATGGCTGTTAGCTTCCCTGGCTTTCTGATATGACTGCCGCAACTCCTTGATCTTCACGAAGCACTGCTGCACGTCCCTGCTATGTCCTTTCTCCAGCATGCCCTGGGATATCGTCCCATAAATGTCCAAATTCCTTTTGCTGGCTCTGAGCTGAGCCATAACGGACTCCTCACCCCACAGACTGATGAGATGGAAGACCTCTGGTCGACTCTATGCTGGAACGCATTTGGGCCTTGCAGTAGCCATGAGGAGTACAGCAACAAAGCTCTCGTCATGCTGGCTGCACAGGAAATGAAAATTTAAATTTTCCCAGGGCCTGAGGGGAGGGGCCATTTCCGGGTGGCATGACCATGTAACAGCAGAGCATGAATGTCCAGAGCGGTAACAATGGGGCATTGTGGGATACCTCCTGGAGGCCATTAACATCCAATTACGTTACTCTCTGTCTACACTGATGCAAAATTGACCCAATAAATTCAAATTAGGCGCTACGCCACTTACGAAGGGGGTTTTATTACATTGCCACGGTTTAAGTCGATGGAACTGCTGTGCCAGTGTAAATGCAGGCTTTCAGAGATCAACGTAAGTGACGTTACGTCAACCTCCATCGCCAGTGTAGACCAGCCCTAAGAAGAGTACAAAGGGATCTCACAAAACTAGGTGACTGGGCAACAAATTGCATGACCAACCAACATCTTGACAAATGAAAGGAAACACGACAAAGTCAATCAGATAATAGTGCTTGGCAGTAACGTGGGAGAAGAGTCCAATGCAAAGCGGCAACCTTCAGACAGTGGCTGCAGGACCACTCACCAGATGAAGGATGGAGCACTTTTTGCTTTTTGGCTCACCTACAGGTCTCCCAGTTATCAGTAGGAATGTTGAATTTCTTGAGACCTTACTTGACCGTGTCACTGTATCAGAGCTTTTGGCCTTCCTCTGCACTGCCCGTAGTTCCTGAGTTGACCCTAAAGCACAACTTTCAGCAGACGATCTTGAGGCATGTGTTCCATATGACCCAGCCAGCGAACCTGTGAGTGCTCAGCATAGTTTATATAGGCCAATTCACTCAAGGATATTGTTTTTAGTGATCCATTGGTCCCAAGTGACTCCAAGGATTCTTCTGAGATAGCGAAGGAGGAAGCTGTTCAATTTTCACTCCTGCTTAGAGTACGTGATCCAGCTTTCACAGCTATAAAGAAGGGTACTGAGGACACAAGCATGATACATGGATACTTTTGTATTCAGGGTTGGCAGCTTGTTATTCCAGACATATGAGTTTGTCAAAGGTGACAGAGGCTTTACCAGTTCTTGCATCAAGTTCTGTTTCAAGGCTAAGTAAGCTGATTAAAGTTGAGGAAAGAGAGCAGAAGTGATCCCACGTTGTTCAGAGCTTCATTAGTGACGTAGATTTTAGGTGGGATGTTGGTACCATGTGACATGACAACTGTTTTCTTAATATTGATTACATGTCAAACTTCATATAAGCATCAGAAAACTTATTCACCAAGATCTGGAATTAATCAGGTGAAACAGAGACGACTGCAGAGTCATCAAATCATCAAATAGAATCATCTGCAAACAGCAGATCCTGAATAGTGAGCTAGGTGACATATCTTTTGCTCTGAAATCACCTGATGTTAAACAAACTGCCGTCCATCCTTGATTCATTTAGCACAACAGACTGATCGTTTCCAAAAGCATACTTAAGAAAATAGAGAAGATGCCAAAGCCAGCAAGCAGTGAGATGCAGCCTTGCTTCATGCCAGTACCAATCCTAAACTCAGATGACATTTCATTGGAACTCCTTAAATAGGGAAAGCCCTTTTTGTGGATAGCTAATTTTTAACAGGATCTTGTATATGGCATTCCTGCTAAATATGTCAAAGGCCTTTTGTAGATCAACGAATCCTATATTGTGAGGTGCCTGTTGTTCATGGCTTTTTTCTTGCAATATGAGCATTTTGAAGGACAGGTCAGTTGTGGAATGTCCTGCTCTGAACCCCCATTGGCTGTCAGGATAAACTCTCTCAACAACTTGAAGTCATTTCAGCAAGACCCTTGCAAGCACCTTGCCAACCACACTGAGCAGAGATATCCCTTGGTAGTTGTTGCAGTCTGCTCAATCCCCTTTATTTTGTATAAAGTAACTGTTTGCATCTTTCAGATCCTGGAGCATGTGGCTTTCTTCCCAACAGGCACAGAGAAGTGTGAGGTTGTCGCTTGCAAGCTTTCTCCCTTCTGCCTTTAGGAGCTCAGGAGGTATCTGATCATTGTCTGCTGCTTTACCAGGCACAATCTGTTTGATAGCTTTCTCTGCATCTTCAAGAGTTGGTATTTGGTCCAGTTCCTGCACTGTTGGAAGCTGGGGAATGGCAACTAAGACAGTATCACAGATAATGGCATCCTTTGAGTACAGATGCTCAATCCATTGGTCAAGTTGTTCTTGCCTGTCAGTCAGAACGGTACCATCTTTCACTTTCAGGTTTGCCATCTTTTTATATATTGGACCAAGTACCTCTTTGATTCCATCATAGGTACAAAGGTCTCCTCTTTCAAAGCAGGTCTGAATCTTGTTGCATTGGTCTTGCCAGTACTTTTGGGCACATTCTCTAGAGTCTTTCTGGATTGCAGCCATAGCCTCTTTCAGCTTAGAGTTCTGGACTTAGTTTGTTGAAGTAAAATTAGGCGACCTTTTCTTTTTCTTTTCTATGAGTGGGAGCAGCAGATTTTCAGATACTGTGGACCAGTCAGGTTGTTTTTTCTTTGTTTTTCCAAAGACATCCTTGTCAGTAGCAAATGTCTTATTCTAAAATTATCCCATAAGGTGTCAGAATCAGCAGAATCAAGTTAATCACTTTCAGAAACATGCTCAAGCGCACGTTGAAACTTTTCACAAAAGTGTCAGAGTCCTTCATGTTACTAATGTTGTGATGTAGTTTACCTTTTGGCTGTGCATGATGCATTTTTTTAAGATTGAATTGGAGCTTGGCCCAGACAAGGGCATGGTCAGTGGTATAGTCAGCTTTATACATTGTTTGAGTATGCAATAAATTGCTAATGTTCCTCTGACAGACCAGGATGAGATCAAGTTGATGCCAGTGTCCAGAGCAGGAGTGCCTCCATGTGACCTTACTGCCACTGATGCCAGCAAAATAAGTATTCAAAACTACCAGCTCACAAGAGGTACAAAGGTCAAGAACACTCTGTCCATTTTCGTTATGGCTACCTACGCAGTGTTTGCCAGTAATGTGTCCCCAATGCTCCCAGTCCTTATCCACACAGGCATTGAAATAACCGAGAACAGGGAGTCTGTGCCTTACAGAGACATTCTTGATGATTTGTTCCAGGTGAGAACAGAAACTGGGCAACAAAATGGAAGATGAAATTCAATGCTGATAAATAAGTAATGCACAATGTAAAAAATAATCCCAACTGTACATAGAAAATGATGGGGTCTAAATTAGCTATCACTCAAAAAAAGAGATCTTGGAGTCATCGTGGACAGTTCTCTGAAAACATCTGCTTTTATGTACAGCAGCAGTCATAAAAGCCAGCAGAATGTTAGGAACCATTAGGAAAGAGATATATAAAAAAACAAAAAGTATCAATGCTACTGTATAAATTCATGGCATGCCAACACTTGGAATACTGTGTGTAGTTCAGATTGCCACATCACAAAAAATTATATTAGAATTGAAAAAAGTACAGAGAAGGACACAAAAATGATTAAAGGTATTGAACAGTTCCCATATGAAATTGAAGAGACTGGGACTCTTTAGTTTGGAAAAGAGATGACAAAGGGATGATGTGATAGAGAGCTATAAAATCATGAACGATGTGGAGAAAGTGAATAAGAAAGTGATATTTACCCCTTCACATAACACATGAACCAGGAGTCATCCAATGAAATTAATAGATAACGGGTTTAAAACAAACTTTAAAACAAAAAGCAGCACTTCTTCAACAACACGAAATCACCCTGTGGAACTTGTTCGCAGGGGATGTTCTGAAGGCCAAAATTATAGCTGGGTTCAGACAAGAATTAGATAACTTCATGGAGCATAGGTCCATCAATGGCTATTACCCAAGATGGTCAGGGATGCAAACCCAAGCTATGGGTGTTCTTAAACCTCTGACTGCCAGAAACTGTCTAGACAACAGGGGATGGATCATTCAATAAATTGCCCTGTACATTCCCTGTGAAGAATCTGACTGTTGGAAGATAGAATACTGCACTAGATGGACCATTAGTCTGACCCACTATGTCCATTCTTATGTTCTTAAAGAAGCTCATATTTCTACTGGTACACCATATAATTAGTTATTTATTATTTTTATTTCACTAGCTACTGAAGATTCCAAACAGGGTTGAGTCCCCACCGGGCTAGGCACTGTACAAATATATAACAGAAGAGAGCTCCTGCCCAAACAGCTTACAATATAAAAGAAAACACAAACAGATACAAAGAAATACAAACAAAAACACAATCTGGCAAAAGTACAGTACAACTTCTTTCTAGGTTCCCCTTCACATAATAAAACTTCTTGCTACCTAGTTTTTCTCTTTATATGACAAACTTCCTTCAAGCCAACTTCCCTGTGCCCAGCTAACAGTCAAATTTCTGCTCAGACCTTCCTCAGCCTGAATGTCTTATCATCCTCACTCACTCCATGTAGGAAAACACTCAACCTCATCTTGGGAGAGAAAAATAAAACAAAAGAACAAACTACCAAACATGTATCAAGGGTTTCCCTCAGCCCACTCTCACAATTCATTTGGGTTAGATTTTTAAAAGTAAAAAATGTAAAAAATACTTTATTCGGAGTCAAGAATCAAACAGCTGCATCACACCCGCTCCCAGCAAATCCTTATACAATTCTTGCTATTTTAGAAATGCAGATTGTAGCAAATGGCTGGCTTCACCCTAGTAGGTCTCACACTTTTGCCTCTTGTAGAGGGCCAGGGTGTCACCAGTCACCCCATCTCCCCAAGGAGGGGGATAGAGACCCAAGCCTGCCCGCTCCCCTGCGTCCCAGCCCAGGGGCCCTGTGAGTAGCAGTTATGCGCTGCTGACACCATACTGGCAGCTGCAGTCTTTTCCCCTGGCCTAATTTTCCCCCTTGGTCTCTCTGGCTTCTCAGGCCCTGCTTCCTTGCTGCCTGGGCTGGGCTTCCTTACCCAGGCCCCTGTGCCTGGGGGGTATCTCAGTCCTGCCAGGGGCAGGTTTCCCACTCCTGACCCTGGTACCTTTCTCAGCACACTCTGCTCCTTCACACAACTCTGCAACCGTCTCTACTCCTTCACATAGCATGGCACACCTACTCCTCCAGCTCGCGCACTGTGTGCCTGGAGCAGAGGGTTTTCATCAAGCACCTGGCTGGGCCTTAATTGGCCTCAGATGCTCCTAATTGCCCTCTAATAGCTTCTAGCTAGTCTGCCAGGAACAAAGCCATGAGCATTCTGGGCCTTCCAGACCTCCCTTCGAGCATTCTCCTACTGTTTATCTACGCACACCCCATCCGGAGCCTCTTATTTCTTATTAAACAGACTTTCCCTCCCTAATCAAGTGTCCTTTTATTTAATTCTTTTTTCTTCACTTGGCTCCATTTTATTACTTGTTACTCCTTTCCTCCTATCTTGCTTATAACCTTCATTCTAGTGTTTGGGATTTTTATGTTTGGCCTTTGCTGTATGTAATCTGACCCACTGCCAATTGATTACCCACTTTTTTTTTTAATCTATTTTCCACTCATCATTCTCTTCTTTCATCCATAATTTTAGATGCTGGTTCTCCAGTTTCTTGTCACAAGTAAAATTATGTTCAGCTTTTTAAATAGGTTGAGAAAGTTCCCAGAAACCAGACATTGACACCTTTCTTTGTTTTCTGAATGTAGTATGAATTTTAAAAAATACTGGGATAATAGAAAACTCTCATTGTTCATAAATATTTTTTCTGACTATGACACTGGATAACACATCATGGATTGCTATTTTAAAAAATGTATACATGACATGTATCCAGGATCATCTTTCTTTTGGCTATGAATGTTTTAAAGACATAGTTTTCAGATCAAAAGGAAGAAAAAACCCCCTATGCGGATGAGACTGAAAACATGTTTTCAAAGATGAAAAATGAACTTTGTAGACTGCCAGATTAAATCCACCATACCACCTAGTAGGACAGTATATCTTCAATACACTTTACATGTTTCAACTTTTTCCTTCCCAACTGTAAAAACATCCTTTGTCTCTGACAGAATGATAGTATTGCTTTCCTAACTAATCAGGGGGATACTTAATAAGAATTCATGATATAAAACAGGTGTAAGAAATATGTACTTTGGTAGATAACTGAACTCTTAAAAATAAGAGAACTTTAAGATTTCACTCAAGTTCAACCTGCTCTTCATGAAGTCCAAATCAGTCAGAACTAAATCAGATTAACTGTCTAATGCTCAAAATTGTTTCATTTTTGTAAAGATCTAAATGGAAAAAGAAATACCTTGCACCAACAGAGTTTGCTTCTGACATTTACATTATAAATTCAAGTGTTAAACAAATATATCCTTTATTTAAGATATTACAAATATTATAATTTTCCTTTCATTAGTTTTAGCAGTGTAATACTGCTAATGGTGTTAATAAAAATAACTAATAAATCTAGCCACATTAATTAGTTTTAATAAAACTTTAGATATTGAAAAATACAGCCTATTTCTATATAAACTAGCTCCTGCTTAAAAGATATTGTACAAAAAGGCAACAGCGTTGTTTGTTACATACTATGGTATGTAAGTAGAAAGACTGTCTTTTAGGCCCTGAACCACATCCACACATTAAAAAAAGTACAAAAAAGTGTACAATGAACTAGACTCAGTGGGATCATTTTCCTAGTTCACTGTGTATCTTGCAATGTAGAAAAACACAGTTCACTGGAGTTGACACATGAATTAAGTTCCTAAGATGCCTGTTTGCACTCATGAAATTACATTAATGCCCCAATCTTGCAAACATGTACATGCTTAACTTTACTACTGCTACACTTGCAGTAATAAAATTAAGCAGATTGTGTAACATCCTGAAGAATTATGTACTACTCTGTGTTCCACTTTTTAAAATATGTTTTATGTAAAAGTACACAGTAAACTGTTACATACACTGACAGATATAGGTCACCGAAATCTTCAGGTGAGTTAGTTTTATAATTAGCTGTCTCATCCCAATTGCTAGATCTGAGTCTGAAATATATCTCAAGAAAGCTGTGCTGCTGACTGAAAAGACAGTGTATAATACAGGTAGGGTGACCAGAAGTCCCAATTTTATAGAGATAATCCCAATATTCAGGGCTTTGTGTTATAGGTGCCTATTCCCCTCCACTCCCTTTCCCAATTTTTCACAATTGCAATATTTGGTCACCCTAAGTACCGGGGTAGTCAATTATTTTTTGTCAATTTTTTGTCAATATCCAAATTTCTTGGTCAAGAAAATACTACAGAGAAAATAATAAAAACATAACAACAATGATAATAATAAGTAAATACAATGATTTCGGGAACTGTTCAAAAGTGTCTGGCAGTCTGGATTTGGCCCGTGGTCCACCTATCAACTACCCCTGAATTGAATCGGCCCCCAAGTCAGTAGCTAGGTCCACTAAAGTCAATGATAGTCTTTTAATTAATTACAGTAGGCTCTTAACCAGGCCCTAAATTACTGTAATAAATTTAGAGAAGAATTTATTCTATAAAAAGTCCTTCCATAAAAATATTCTGGAACACTGTGCCAATGAAAATATATTGTAAGGTTTAAAAATATTCTATCATATTTTTAGCACTAGTAGAAACATTTAGAAGAGTTCTGCATTTTAAAGATATTTTAAAATTCTGTAATTTTCTTCTCTATTTTTGTCCAGTTCTAAATATTATATCGTATTATTTGAGAAATTGTGTGTATACGTATGGCCTGTAGCTTCGGATTTTAAATAAATAAATTAATTAAATGAAAAATTATTTGGATTCCTGTTTGGTGTGTGCACACAATCAATATATTATTAGGAGAAATATATATTCATATATATTCATATATTCATAAATAAATATGAAGGCATTTTGTTTATATGAAGTCATTTAAGTCACTTTAGAAACATGCACTGATGCCAGTTCTCACCATTTTATCTGAAGTCTCACAATACTTGGGGGTTGTTTTGTTTTTGAAGCTCCTGCTCCCAAAGCCTACATGAGAATGCTAACTTTCAATTACAGTTTCTAGCCTTCATGGTTGCAGAGAAAAGTTTGAAATGTTGTTCAAAAACAAGACAAAAAGATCCCAACTTTTTTTCTTTTTTATCTCTTGATTTTGGGGGCCTGACTCATGTTATCTGGGCATTTGTGGTTGGCAATATTGAAGCAGGAAGCTCTTGCTGAGAATTGTCAGGTAGACCAAGACTGTCTTCACTGCTTAAAATGATGCAATTTTTTTTGATCTTGTTTTTTTACAGTGAAAGAAATGCACAACAGTTCTCATTATAGAATCCTAAAGGAGAAAAGTTCTCTGTAGTGTTGACCGTGAAGTACTTAGGCTAAATCAGGGGTGAGCAATAAATTTTGCAGAGGGGCCACTCCACTAATTTTGGTAAGTCGCCGCGGGCCGCACCTTTCTACTAGATCAATGAAACCCCATTATGTTCTTTCCACAACAAAGTAATTGCACTTAAGAACAAGCAACTGAATACACGTTTCTCCAAAGCTTATCTTAGGAGGCAATTCCTATTGCAAGTCATTTTGTGAACACATGTCAAATTTGTAACAACACAAACACTAAACTTTTACTTACAACTTGCGGTCAAGCACTTCCCGAACTTCCTGCTTCTGGCCACGTGACCGGAAGCAGGAAATTCGGGAAGCCACCGGCCGAAAAAGCTCCAATTGAAGGTAGCTTAAGCAGAGCTTGGGTTGACCTGCTTTCAAAGTGGGTGGCCCATCCCGGCTCACTCGTAGCTACGCCCCTGCATGGAGGAAGATTCTATTAATTTCCTCAATTGCCGGGTATCATGGCGGGCCGGACAGAAATGGTAGAGGGGCCAGATCTGGCCCACGGGCCATAGTTTGCCCACCCCTGGGCTAGATGCTACACTTACGGATAACCGACCTCACCTAGTTAACCTCACAGTAAAACTACAATGCCCTGTCTCCACTAGAATTTTACAACAGGATAACTAATGCATGTTTGCGACCCCGTTGTAAAAACACACCTTTTTCTTTTAAAGCAGTGAAGACAAAGCCTAAAACAATAGGTCTTCCGCATATCCCCAATTAGTAGCTCACCTATTTAGGCTAAGTAAGGAATTGGACAAACCAGAAGAGGCTAGATCAAATGATCCAAGAGAGTTGTAAAATCAGACTTTAATTCTGTTTCATCTTGAGAGCGAGTGATGTGATTTAGGATGTCAGAATGTCAATATGTGGGACAGCTACTGATTAAAGTAAGGGCAGTAGTGTCTAGTCTAGATATGAAATCTCTTAACCGCTGGTAAAATGTGAGTTGACCAAAAAAGCTAGAAGCTGGAAAGATATTTTGGCAGATTTTCCACCGCTGATCTCTTCTCCCAAGCTGTCTGCTTCCATTTGGCCAATTTAGCCATATCTGTGTTGTACAATAACAAGTTACTTGGTGCAGAGCCTTTGTTTGCTCACATACTTATAAAACACTATATGCATCTATGACAATATAGAGATAATGAATAAGAATTTACAGCAAGAAGAAATATGGCAGTTGCTTTGTTACTGCTATTTATTTTTAAGTGTTTTTTTTTTTTTTTTTACTTGACACTAATATTTCCTTTCTCTTTGTTCTGATCTTAAAAGTAAGGCTTATCTTGGACACTAAAAACTGAGCTCTAAAGAAGAGCAGCTGCAAGGCAGTTTCAATTGAAAACATTTAATGATAGTGGTTTTGCTTCTTTGATCTCCAGGTAACAACATTCACTCATTATATTAGGTTTTATAAGTTTCACTATTAACTGATATGCTTTAAATGCAACTGCCAAGCCAAACAAAATAATTCACAAATTGACAGTATTTCTGTACCACTGCATCAAGCCAACCCAACTAAACAGTAAAGTACCATAAACCAGAATACTAATTATATGGAGCATATTCATAAATATGAGGCTTAAATCCACAAGAAGTTGAGCATCTAATGCAAGGCTCTGTGTTCTTCTCCCACCGAAATCAAAAGGAGCTTTACCATCCACTTCAATGGCACAGCATCAAGACTTGAATGCCCTCATCTCTCAACGGGCCCATTTTTCCTATCACATGTGCTGGATTTACACAACAGGAACTCTATTGACTTCATTAGAATTACATGATTTACATTTATGAAAGAAGCAGGGCTACTGATTTCAGTAGGAACAATCACATTCTTTTCAAACACGCATGTGCTAAAAGGAATGGTTTGAATTAGTGAAGACTATGCATTACAAGAAAGAGGAAAAAACTTTTCTTCACCAGATTATTCCTACAAAATAGTGAGTTAACTACTTGTAACTATTATGAGATTTTGCATTTCAATGGAAGGTCATTAAGGAATCTAAAATCTTATTAATTTGTGGGCAAAATTAGAAAAATTACTACAATTTTTTAAATGTAGCAGATTGTTCTGCTTATGCTTAATATAAATATTCAAGAATGATATTTAAATTTGCAGCCCTATGCAGTTTTAATTCTAGACAGTCACTCAATATTTATACACAGCTGTTTGAATTGAATAAACACCAAAATAAAATAGAATAACTAAATACTAAATACTTTTATAGCAACTTTCAGCCAGCCATCTCAAAGTGCTTTATATGCCAACACCAGCATGTGGAACTGCACCCCCTCAGAGGAACTCTGGAAGGAACTGTTTCTCAGGTGGCACAGAGAATATCCTGCAGCTCCCAAGTACACAGAGGAAGTTTGCATGCACCACTGCTCATCTGAATGATGAACTTGCTTTCCCTTTCTGTACCATGTCAGCTGTAGACAACAGGGGAGCAAGGAGCCCTGCGCCTTGGGCTCTCTCTCTTCAGGCTAACTTGTCACCAGAGGTGCTAGGGAGAGTGCAAACACTCCCTTGAAAGTGAAAGGAGTACTGATGTTAATGTCCCTTGGGTAGGAGGTTCAAGGAAGATGAAGTGGGAGTAAGGCTCATTGTACTTTACCCTCACTTTCCCATGACACCCAGCTATCTGACTCTAATTGTTGATCCTTACAAGACCTCTGTAAGATAGAGAAGTATTATTATCCACACTTTACAGATTGGTAAACTGGGGCACATAGAAGTTAACTGACACCACACTGCTTCTTCTAATAATCGTCATTCGATTTTGTAAAGAGAACAAATATAATCAGTTTATACGATAAATAGTAAGGGCCCAATCCTGCTCTCACTGAAGTCAATGAGAGCTGTATCTGGGTCATAAAATAGAAGATGATGACTTGGTTGTGTTTAGGGTTATGTCTTCAAACAGAAAAATCTAGTCTCTGTAACTGTAGCTTTGGCCCAAAACACTATATCATCTGCTACACAATTAGTCAGAGCAATGCAATAAAATGCTCTTAAAAAAAACATTTTGTGGGAGATGTATGTTGTCATTAGTCAAGCTTTTTCCAAGCAATAAATGAGCAAGATGGTTCTAGATATTAATGAGCAGAGACTGTTGACAGAATGCCTCTATCTGTATCTCATTCCGTTACTCCATTGCACTGATATGATGGGATTTCAGTCCTACACATATAGCACGGCTTTTGAAGTCAAGCAACACCCACATTACTGATACAGAGTTCATAAAATGAAAAGATCAAAAGGCCTGTTTTGCTCAGAAAAGCAAGCTGAAAGTTCATATGCTCATTATAAATAGTGATTTTGAAAAAGTAATCTATAATGGATTAATTAAAATTGGTGTCAATAGAGAAAGTTTTGGAACAAATAAATAAAACCATAAGAAATCACCAGGATCAGACGGTATTCTCTCAAAAATTCTGAAAGAACTAAATATGAAATTGCTGAAGTATAAACTCTGGTATGTAACTTAGCTTTTAAATCAGCCCTTGTACCAGACAACTGGCTTACGTAATGCCAATTTTTTTAAAGGATCAAGAGACTATCGGGCAATTACAGGCCAGTAAGTCTAACTTAAATACCAGGCCAATTGGTCGAAACTATAGTAAAGCACACAGATGATCACAATATGTTGGGGGAAAAGTCAGCACTGCTTTTGTAAAGTGAAATCATGCCTCACTAATCGATTAGAATTCTTTGAGGTTATCAACCTGCACGTGAAGAATGGTGATCCCAGTGGATACAGTGTACTTACACTTTCAGAAAACCTTTGACAAGGTTCCCCCCAAAGGCTCTTGAAGTAAGCTGTCACGGGATAAGAGGAAAGGTCCTCTCATGGATCAGTAACTGATTAAAAGATTAAAAAAGGGTAGGATGTAATAATTAATTTTCACAATAGAAAGAAGTAAACAGCAGTGTCTGCAAAGGATCTGTATTGGGAGATGTGCTATTCAACATATTCATGAATGATTGTAAAGGGTGTCAACAGTGAGATGGCTTTGTTTGCAGACAACACAAAATAACTAAAGACAGTTAGGTCCAAAGCTAACTGTGAAGAGTTACAAAAGGATCTCACAAGACTGGGTGACAGGGCAGCAAAATGGCAGATGAAATTCAATGCTGATAAGTGCAAAGTAATGCACAATGGAAAAAATAATCCCAATTATACATATAAAATGATGGGGTGTAAATTAGCTGTTACCACTCAAGAAAGATCTTAGAGTCATCATGGATAGTTCTCTAAAAAAATCAGTTCAATGTGCAGCGGCAGTCAAAAAAGCTAACAGAATTATAGAATTAGAAAGGACCTTTAGGGGTCTTCTAGTCCAGTCAACTACATTCAAGACAGGACTAAGTATTATCTAGACCATCCCTGACAGGTGGTTGTCTAACTTGCTCTAAACAATTTCCAGTGATGGAGATTTGACAACCTTCCTAGGCAATTTATTCCAGTGCTTAACTATCCTGACAGTTAGGAAGCTTTTCCTAATGTTCAACCACTCTGGCTACAATTTAAGCTCATTGCTTTTTGCCCTATCCTCAGAGGTTAAAGAGAAAATTTTTTCTCTCTCCTCCTTACAACCTTTTATGTACTTGAAAACTATGTCCCCCCATCCCAGTCTTCGTTTTCCAGAATGAACAAACCCAGTTTCTTCAATCTTCCCTTCTGGTCCTGTTTTCTAGATTTTTAATAATTTTTGCTGATCTTGTCTGGACTTTCTCCAGTTTGTCAAGATCTTTCTTCAAATGTAGCACTCTGAAATGGACACAATACTCTAGTTGAGGCCTAATCAGCACAGAGTAGAGGGAAAGAATTACTTCTTGTGTCTTGCTTACAACACTCCTGCTAATACAGCCCAGAATGTTGCTTAGGGTAATGGTTGTGTGGTTTTTTTTTTTTTTTTTGCAACAGTGCTACACTGTTGACTCATATTTAGCTTGTGATCCACTATGGCACCCAGTTCCCTTTCCACAGTGCTCCTTCCTAGGCAGTCATTTCCCATTTTGTATGTTAGCAACCGATTTTTCCTTTGTAAGTGGAGTACCTGGCATTTATCCTTATTGAATTTCATTCTATTTACTTCATAACATTTCTCCAGTTTGTCCAGATCATTTTGAATTTTGATCCTATCCTCCAAAGCACTTACAGCCCCTCCCAGCTTGGTATCATCCACAAACTTTATAAGTGTAGTCTCTATGCCATTATCTAAATTATTAATGAAATTATTGAACAGAGCCGGACCCAGAACAGATCCCTGTGGGACCCCAGTTGATATGCCCTTCCAGCTTGACTGTTAACCACTGATGATTACTCTCTGGGAATGGTTTTCCAACCAGTTATGCAACCACCTTATAGTAGCTCCATCTAAGTTGTATTTCCCTAGTTTGTTTATGAGAAGGTCATGCAAGACAGTATCAAAAGCCTTACAAAAGTCAAGATGTACCACATCTACTGCTTGCCCATTAGCCAAAAGGCTTGTTACTCTGTCAAAGAAAGTGATTAGATTGGTTTGACACAGTTTGTTCTTGACAAAGCCATGCTGACTGTTACTTATTATCTTATCTTCTAGGTGTCTGCAAATTGATTGCTTAATTATCTGCTCCATTATCTTTCCGTGTTGTGACAGCAGGGCCAGACAGCACCAAAAGGGTCATAGAAGGGAGATATATAAACCCCAGAATGACCAAAGCTTTGTTCTCTGTAGACTAAGCAGAGATTACTAAGGGTTAATTAGGAGCACCTGAGGTCAATTAAGGCCAACTAGAGCCCTGATTAAAAAAACCCTGCTCCAGACAGACAGACAGAGGAAGGAAGGAGAACTGCCAGTAGTGTTGCTGTTTACCAGAGAAGACACATGAGAAAGGTACAAGAGATCAGAGTGGTGGAAACAGCCCAGGAGAAAGAAGTTCAGCTGCAAATACTGTCAGTAGAGCATAGCTGCTATACACAGGGCCTCTGGGCTGGGACCCGGTGTAGAGAGTGGGTCCGGGTCCCTTCCCTCTCCGCCCCCCACCAGGCACAATGGACGGGCTGATGCCCAGAGCCTGGGACAACAGGCAGCACCCTGACCTACCAACTGAGAGAAAAGTGCAGGACCCACCATAGAAGAGCAGGCAATTTGCCACAGGGTACTGCAGTTAAGATGACTGGTCTGTAATTCTCCAGGCTGTCCTTATTTCCCTTTTTATAGATTGGCACTATATTTGCCCTTTTCCAGTCCTCTGGAATCTCACCCATCTTCTGTGACTTTTCAAAGGTAATAGCTAATGGCGCCGATATCTTCAGTGAGTTCCTTGAGTATTCTAGGATGTATTTCATCAGGCTCTGGTGACTTGAAGACATCTAACTTGTCTAAGTAATTTTTAACTTGTTCTTTCTCTATTTTAGCATCTGATCCTACCTCATTTTAACTGGCATTTGTTAAGTTGGATATCCAGTTGCTACTAAACTTTTTGGTGTAAACAGAAAAAAAAGTAATTTAGCACTTCTGCCATTTCCCACATTTTTTGTTATCGTTTCCCCCCCCTCCCCATTGAGTAATGGGCCTACCCTGTCCTTGGTCTTCCTCTTGCTTTTAATGTATTTGTAGAATATTTTTTGTTATCCTATATGTCTCTAGCTAGTTTAAGCCTGTTTTATGCCTTGGCCTTTTTAATTTTGTCCTACATATTTGTGTCATTTGCTTATATTCATCCTTTGTAATTTGACCTAGTTTCTACTTTTTGTAGCACACTCTTCTGAGTTTCAGGTAATTGAAGATGTAGTTACCTGGCTTCTTCAGTAACAAAGGTTCTTCGTAATGTGTGTCCCTACTGGCACTCCACTGTAGATGCACCTTCGAGTGTTTGCTCCTGTCCTTCTCCCTCAGTGCCACTGACTCAGTGCCTGTGCCCACTGGGTCTGTAGGCATGTCAACGGTACCTGCTGCAGTAGATTTTCTTGAGCCACGGTTACAGGGTTTCGTCTGCCTCGAAACCGACGGTACCCAGGTTACTGAGTATGTTGGAGTGTTCCTCATCTCTTTTTTTTATTTCTGAGAGGTTGATTTCTTCGCTCCATAGACCTTGGATGTTGAGGGCTGCGGGACAGACTCACGTCTGCCTGGTGATTCTTGGTGCAGACCTGGAGATGGTCTGAGGGCTGCTTCCGTTAATATAATCTTCTGCGACAGCTTTCTGTCTTTGTAAGACCAAGGTCTAAACTGCTAGGAGACAGCACACTTTTGAGGGACGTATCCTTTCCCTGAGACAAAGAATGCACCATCACTGTGTTTCTGAGGCAGGGACAGCCTCGTTGCACAAGAGGCACTTCTTGAAGTCTGGAGAATCAGACATACCTCTTTGGGAGGAAGGGCCCACTACAAAAAAGGGCGGGAAGAAAAATCTATTTATTTATTGAGAAAATAAGAGGGGAAAAAAAGACACTACACTAACTACTACTAAAAATAAAGCTCTAGGATACAAAAGTAGGGAGGAGATAATAGTTGTTAACGGCCTGCTAATAACTTTATCTCTAGAAGGACCTGAATGGGGTTAGCCCATGTGCGTTGACTAGTCTCGCGATGTAGCATAAGTAGAGACAGTGTATGTGAGGGACTAACAGACAGTAAGGAAAAGGGACAGATAATAAGACAGAAAATATCATAATGCCATTATATAAATCCATGGTATGCCCACACCCTAACATTGCATGCAATTCTTGTCGCCCCATTACAAAAAAGTTATATTAGAAATGGAAAAAATAGAGAGAAGGGCAACAAAAATGATTAGGGATATGGAACAGCTTCCATATGACGAGATTAAAAAGACAGACCGTACATCTTAAAAAAAGAGATGACAAAGGGGGGGATATGATAGAGGTGTATAAAATCATGAATGATGTAAACCAAATGAATAGGGAAGTATTATTTACTCCTTCAAATAACACAAGAAGCAGGAGTCTCCCAATGAAAGTAATAGTAGGCGAGTTTAAAACTAAAATAAGATGGTACTTCCTCACACAATGCAGAGTCAACCTGTGGAACTCGTTGCCAGTGATGTTGTGATGGCCAATAATTTAATGGGGTTAAAAAAAGAATTAGCTAACTTCATGGAAGATAGATAGATCCATCAATGACTACTAGCCAAGAGAGTCAGGGATGCAAGCCCACATGTCAGGTGTCCCTAAATCTCCAACTGCCAGAAGCAGGAGGAGATGACAGTAGATGAATCTCTTTATAGTTGCTCTGTTCAGCTCATTCCCACTAAAGCATCTGATACTGGCCTTTAGGAAGACAGGATGCCATTAGTCTGACCCACTATGGCCATTCTTATGTTACGTAACATATTATAGAAAATCCAGAGATCATGTCATTAAACACCTTTTTCACACAACTAAATTCAGAATTATATAATTTTCCAGAGTTAACACAGTTTTCTTTTAACCTGAGTGCTTTCCTCTTAAACATTCAGGCAAATGATGTAATCTTTAGTACTTTCTTTTGGAAAATAAGTGGGATTAACATTTAAATTTAAATGAATGTTTTAAGAACATTGGTTTAGACATACATATTCCGTATTCATTGACAGAAGCGCTGGATTTGTTAGTGTTAAAATAGCTATCAGTCTGGGGCCCCAGCCTCCAGCTGGCTCTAGAAAGAGTTCTTCAAAGCTTCTGTGACTGAAGAACATGTAAATCGCAAGAGAGCTAAATATAATAGCTTTATACGTAAAACTAAACAAATTTCTGAACTGAGTACTCATATATTACAAAACACATAACGGGGTCTCAAATAGTACAACCAAATTGTCACCTCAAGAACACTTTATGGGTTTCGAGGGGATAGAGGCAGATTAAGATATGCTCATCAAAAAGGTCTTGATTTAAATGAATATCCATGGATTCCTAATACACAGAATATGCCCAACAGTGAGAATATCAGAGGGGGCAAAAGGTAATATCAGAAAACTTTAAACAAAAAACAAAAAAAAGCAGAATTACATAGGCAATATGAGAGTGATTTTGGAAAATCACAGTGCCAAAATTAATCAATCAGTCTATTCTATGGCTTGATGCTGCCCTCCATCAACATAAAGAGCATCTTCCATGCAAAATAAGAAACAATTAAAAAAATCCCTATTAGTCTTCACTAGGTCTCTGGCATTCTACTTTTAGAAGTATAACTGAGTCCATTAGGGTCTTGGATTTTGAGGTGTTTGGGCTTATTCTTCTTCTTTTTTTTTTTTAATTACTCTCCACACATCTCAACCATTCCTTACCTGAGACTAAAATTTGCTTGCAGACCACAAAAAGTTGATGTTATAATTTTTCTCAATTACATCCATCACAGATGAAGAATTATGAAAATTAAGTTACAGAAAATGTTATGTGCAGAAAAAAAAAATCCACTTTATTCTGAGCTTCCCTGCTTTAATATTCATCTTGTGCTGCTCAATTTGCATGTTGCGGAATTTGGCAGGTTGACCCCAAGATATGGCAGCTTGGTTTATCTATGAAACACACTAGATCTTACAACAGTATATTTGTGGTATAGGGTGAAGGGGACAGGATTTATAATATGTTTTTGGTTTTCATGGCATTAACAACTTGTAATTCAATAAACACTGTGTTAAAAATAGGATACTAAGATTAAGAAATAACTGCTTACTTAATTTTGTAATAGTTCTCTATTTGCTTAGGTCGCTACAAATCTCATGTATAACAATTACATTTACTGTGATGACAGGCAAGTGGACCAGACTTGTAAATTAGAAGGAGTGTGGCAGATACATAGATGGTGCTCAGTGAAACTAAGCCTCAAGATAAAGAAGTTACTTTACAGGATGTTTATATAACCCCACTCACACCAGTTTTAAGAAGGACAAATAGCCTCAATGAACAGAAACCAATTTAAAAAGAATTGTATACCTTACTCTCTGATCATTTTTAGTGCAAAGTCCTCATCATACCAAAAAAAAGAGAAGGGAAAAAACTAAGGTGTGCGCGTGGGGGGTAATTCCACAGAATTTAATTCAAATATGTAAAGAGATGTCACTTTTTTTATATATCTTCTGCATATAAGCATGTTTTTACTACTTGCAACCAAAGACAGACTGGCTATGCTTAGACTGAATGTCCTATTTGTCTACTCTATAGGTATGGCATGGGCAGTGGTAATGTTTCCTAGGGGGATCTCATGTCTAGGTGAGAGAAAGCATAGTTCAATCTCCATATGTATCCAGTCTTTGGTCTTTCTGCTCAGAAAGCCAACAAAGGTGTCAATAAGAACTAGTGGTTGTGTTTTGTGATGTTGACTTTGGATATTTTTTAAATTGACAGAGATTGCATTGCTATGGACTGAATTTAAAGAAGAAACAGGCAATGTTGATTCTTCAAGAAAATGAGAAGAAAACTGCATTCCCCTCTAACTGGTGGGAGGGGTAAAACTCAGAAAAATTAAAATGCAGTAAGAAAACCCTACTGGGGAGCAAGAGGCAGTTGGCAAAGAATTTGGCCGGGAAGAATTGGTTCTGTAAACAGAATGCTCAGCCAAAATAAACTGGGAGCCAACATGCAGACAGATCAACTTTTTACCATGTCTGCACTCCAGGATAGGCAAACGCCATTTGAAGGAAAATACCCTTGGAAGAAACTGCGAGAAAGATAAAAAGAAATAACTAAGAGACTCGAGTGCTATCATTGTTTTCAGAGAAGTGTTCTAAGAAAATCCCAGCTTATTACAAGCAGTTAAGAGAAATTAACAACAATACAGTTCAAATGTAAGAGCCACAAATGAGCTGAATGGAGATATCAGGATGGCATGAGGTATTCTGGAGTGGAGTTTCAAGACTGAGGATGGCATAAGGCTGGGGCATATGATCAGATAAAGCAGTTGTTTGAGTAAAAAGTGCAAGGGGAGTCTTGAGAGGCATAACCCAGACCCAGTGAAGAACTGGAGATCAAAAGCATCAGAAAAGGAAAATGTGGAGACTGCAAACAACCATCCCAGACATGCTTCAAGAGGAACTGTGAGGAATAGTTAAACAGAATAACTCTCTCCATGCTCCAGTCTCTCCCCAACCAGCCACCTGCTGCCAAAATGGCAGATATCAAACACAGATATTTCATAAACAGTGCAAGAAAAATAATGTGGCATTTACTCAAATGTACCTCTTCCAATTACATCTTGCCTATATCAACTGGTTTTCTGCTGTCCTCATGCCTGCCATGCCTACAAAAGGAGGATGGGATCTGGTTCCAAATATTTTTGCAAGTTATTCTCAAATTTTCAAAATTAGTCAGAAGAGCTTTTTAAAGATGCAGCTCTAATTTTCATTTAAAATGGTTAGCTACCCACCTTGTTATGGCTCTTACTTTTAGGATTGTACATATATAGATAAGAGCTAAATATATTTCTACCTGAGAATAACTAAACTGTGATTTCAGTAATTAAAATGAATTCAGTCTCCTTATTATTTTCAATTGTCATCAATGATGGTTTTATTCAGCTTATAACTAGAGGAACCATAATTAATTTTTTTTTCTCTCTTCATGTTATGAATAGTGCTATCACTACAGGGTATGAAGTCCTGTATTCCAGCCTTTTTTCATTTGGTTTCATTATTTAAAGGGGAAAAGCAGTTACTTACTTTAAAGGGACAATGTCTGATAGTTTATATGAAACTTTTATATTTTGTAAAAATGTTTTTAAAAGGGGAAGGGAAATTTTACAAAGCCCAATAAAATAGATTTTTCATTAATTTTTATTTTTAAAAACAGTTTTGTTTTTATTTAAATATTCCCTTGCAGCATGTACAACCCAATCACTGCAGCAGTTTGCCAGTGGCCCAGCTCCTGAAAGTGAAATTAATAAGCTAGTACTAGGAACAAAAGTGAAACAGGTCCAAAGCGAGTGAACTTCAAAAAGTAAACAGCATGATGGAAAGTAAGTTAAGGTTTATAAACACTTCCAGTTTTAACAATGTAAACTGTACTGGAGAGATAGAATTTTCTTTTTAATTGATTTTTCATCTTCAAAATTAAATGGAATTAAATAGCATTATTATGACAAATTCTTGTTCTTTATGACTGGGTAGTACTGAGAGAAATAAAAGGTGATTCCTTTTTATCCCTCACATCAGTGTACATTTAATTATCTTTCCTGCTGGAAAATAATTGTTTCTCAAGAAGGTGACTTGGAAATTTCTATAAAATAACGACATTCCCTGCAATAATTTAAGTAACATGGAGAACATTTCTATGATTACATTTGTGTACCCAGGACACTTGAGTTGGGCCTCACTGATGTCTGGTAAGGACAAAACCCTGGACCATGTAAGCACTTTTCTATTTATGCACAAAATGGTCAATATGAATCTAGTTTTACACTGGAAAAGAGCTTTTTAGTCAAGAGTTTCATGACATGAACTAATTTTGCCCCTGAACAGGATCTAATGTTGCTGGAAATTCAGTTACTAAAAACCCCAGGCTAGCAATGATCAAACTTGGTTCAAGCTGACTGAAGGCAGTTCAGAAGGCTATATGAAATAAGTGATGCTTATGGTGATGCTGGTGGTAGAAGGTCTGTGCGTGATGGGGGGAAGAATGT
>ML675614.1:30779809-30790848 GCA_007922155.1 Mesoclemmys tuberculata | reverse complement strand
TATGAGTAAGTTGGTGGTCTTGATCCACAGATGTCAATATCACAAAGACCACCTTTCTAGCAACCTCACCATGGAGACTGAATTACTGTCTCAGTGGCCTGCTAAATCCTAAGGATTCTGCTAGATTATAGACTCATTATTAAAGAAAGCACACTGGTGTTACAGTCAGGCCAATTTTGTACTGCCACTACCTGGGCAGTTTGTTTTTACAGATAAAAAAATACTTCATTCTCTAGATCCGACCATCTGGTTCCTTCACGAGCATGAAATTCCCTTTTATAAAATAAAGCAGAAGGGAAGATGGATTTGCCAGCAGATTTTTATTTCAGGGTCTAAAAATAGTGATGGAATTATTGGAGACCTACAACTAATTTTATATGAATTAATGACAAACCAGAAACTAAATCTGATGTATACATAGGGCACAGGTACAGCTGACGGTAATAGCTGTATAGGGATTCCCCTCCATTTCCCTTGTCCTAAAATTGCTGACCAGACAGAAAATGTAAGAGAAAAGAACCCCCTGGAAAAGCCATAAGACAACTCATAATAGGAAGGTGTGCCAAGATATGCAGAGAGCCAGGGGCAGTTGCAGGCTAACAGAAGTGAACATGTACAATGATGCTTTGTCAGATGAGTCCTCATGAAAAAAGGTAATAAAGCAATTAAATTACTAGTATGACAAATTTAAAATCAAGCAGCAAAAAACAAACCAACCCCCAATTACCCTAAATTAAAGGAACACCAGGTGAGGAAATTTCTGATTCCAAATAGATAGGGAAGCAGTTTCCTAGAATTTGACCTCCAGTTACAGAATTGAAGCTTATCACAGCTGGGTTCAGAGTTAAGAAGTGCACAGAAGACTTAATTGCTCCCATTAAAAGAGAACAACAAGAATTGTTTGGAACAAGAAACAAATTTAGAGAACATACAATGAGAGAGACAAGCAAAGCTACTGTCTATAATGTCTTAACTAAAAAGCACTTTAAAATAACCATTACCCAATATGACAAGTCTACATTAACACTCCTGTATAAATAGAATTGGCCTGCCACTCTGTACCATACTAACACACCCATGAGTCAGAAGAAATTAGAGGATATAGTATGGTAGGATTAAAATTTACAAGAAATATCAGCCCTCATAGTTCAGGACATAAGGTAACTACTATTTTCATCTGATTAAGGAATTTCCCTTATAGGCAAGTTACTAGATAATTGTCCATTATGGGAATGCCCCATTTTCCTCAGAAGCAATTGGTACTGTTCATTGCCAGAGACAGGACACGGGAACATATGGACCACTGGTCTGATCCAATATAACAACTCATATATCCCTATGCAAATTATTTTTCTTAAACACAGATATCAAAATCTTATGAAGATCATTGTTAAAAGGATGGGAATAAACCTCACATGTAAATGTGAGCAGCTTACTAAGCATTTCCTACTCAAAGTCGATGAAAACATTTTAAATTATTTTTTCTTTAGTGTGAAAAATATATTTGTTTGCATTAGATGGACTTTCTTCTGGAAAACCTGCAAAAATGGGAATTGGGAAACATTTATAAAATGGGTAGATGCTATCATTTTACAAGAAAGATCACAACTCTGAGTAAAATGTGAAAGAGAAGACATTACTGTAAAAAATAATGTATTGAGGATGTCCTTTACTATTTAATTTTTTGCCACAGCTATATCAAACAGATAGCTCATTCCTTCAGTGACAATCACCATATCAAAGACAAGAAAATATCTGAAGCCCATTAAACACATGGTATTGATGCTTGCGTGTCCCAAAAAGTTTCTTCAATAACATAGATAGAACTTTTTATCTTTGTCACGGTTGCAATATTTTAGAAAGGGAAATGATTAACTTGAAAGCCATCTCTGAATAAAGGGGTTTTTTAAAACTTATTATAGTTATAAGTAATACCTAAGATTACTATAACCAAAACATTAAAGGAACAAATATTTCTCTAATTTTTAAGTTTCTTTACTTTGTGCATTTAATAGCACTTTTGTGTACAGTCAGTTCTATTGTCTCCCAGTATTGTTAGTCAGTCAGGCCTGGTCTACACTTACCTTCTGGATTTGGTGGCAGTCGACGGGAGATATGCAAGTGACGTAAATCACTTGAGTATCTTCCGTCGACTTCACTGCATCTGATCCGCGCACCGTCCACACTGCGCTGTGCCAAAGGGAACAGCATTCCCTTTGACATAGCGCTACGCCACTTCCCGGGATGGTTTTCTTGCGTCGATTGCTGGATCGACTAAGTGGGTCTACACAGACCGCTCAGTCGATCCAGAGCAATCAGTCTGACTGTGGCAAATTTGCCGCCATCAGTGTAGACCCAGCCTCAGTTTTTCTTGTGCTGAAAAGACCCTTTTAAATGTCTAAAGAGCAAAAAACAAACAGGAAACACAAACTAACAACAAACCCTTAAGACATCATTCTTTCTGGTTGGGAGGTTGTTTTCTGTGTTTTGGGGTTCAGAGAACTTTTTGGAATAATGTTTTTTCACAAATCAACAAATTTAATTCAAATATTTTGTATCTTGTATTCTTTAACTACATTTTTTTCATTTTTTGCTTTTCAATTATGGATTAAATTAAATATTTATTTATCTAGGTTATTTGCGCATTTCTATATCCAGGGCCAAATTCTGATATTTCTTTATTGGTAATGTAAATTACATAAATCAGTGTGTAAGAAGAAGTGGGCGTAGCCAAGAGGACAAAAAAAGTGAGGTTGTAGCAAAAGGCAACCAAAAGGATCATGAAAAATGTGTCAGTTAAGTATGGAAAATCAATAGACAGGATACAGGCTGGGAGTCTGTGACCCGCCACAGATTTGCTGTGTGATGTTGGACAAATCACTTAACTTCTCCACACATAAATGTTCACATCTGTAAAATGGGAATAATGATATTTTCCCACTTCCTAAAAGCATTCTGAGATTGAGAGATTAAAAATCCGTATTAGTAGCATTGCTGTCATACAGCTTCTTGCACCTTCTTGTAGATTGCTGCTTCTATTACAACTCTGCTCTTCTGCTCCTTTGAGATGTATATTAAATCAGCTTGCACTAATTTACCAAACTAATTACCAAGCATTTAAATCACCTATAAATTTGGATTTCAATATTTATCATTTTAGACAACTGATTTGTAAGCCGCTTTCATACACTGCTCAATAAGCTCTTCTCAACTCACCATAGACGACTACATCACATTACACAAAAGGAGAACTTACTTGTAGAAGCATTCCATGAATAGAATTCTGTCGTATACATAGATTGTTGTAGTCTGGAAGCCCAGTGAGCAGAGAATGTACTGTAGGTGGTATTTGGTTTGTCATAACAAATGGAACAAGGGCTCGGCCTGCCATCTCACGTGAACGATACACAGGAGAGTGGCCACATCTAGAAAAGGGAGAAACATGTTTGTCACTCACATACAGTGCAGTGCTATGACTTAACAAGCAACAGTCACACATTTATTCCTGATACGATTATTTAATGTATTCCAAAATAAAAATGTAAAATAAATGACCAAACACAGTGAAAAGTAAACTAAAACAAAACCTTACAAAACATACTTTTACAACATTTCCTCTAGCTAGAGAAAGAGTGTAATTCCAGCCACATATATCTAGAAACATCCATACTGGATTCCATTCTTCTTCAAAAGTGTCCTTATCTTCTTTAAGACAAATACAAAACAGGACCATAAAACCAGACTGTTTAGTAGCAGCAATCTTTGCTGCCCGTTGATTATATTACTCATAACAAATAGTAACAGCAAATTTGAACATGCTAATTTAGTAATTTTACTAAAATTAATGATTCTCAATATGCCTAATACACATTTTATATAACAAGACATACAGATATAGGGTAAACTTTCAATGGGACATAGGATCCTAAAACCTATGCAGACTCACCTATAAAAGGGCCTTGACATACTTCGTTAACAGCATAATGTATCTGACAATGTATGCATTTTAGACCACATTATACCTTGAAGATACAAGCATGCATTGAGGGAAATGCAGAGCTATACCACTGTAGGAGCTACAACTCTATCCTGGAGCTCAGTTACAACCTCTGAACAGGGCAGCATGCTCCCCTCTCCACATCCCCATCTCGTTCATTTTTCTTTACGCAACTTGGATGACAGAGGTGGTTTGAGAGGATAGTCCTTGCTCCCTGGGGAAATGCCAGGAGTGTGACTACAGATCTCCTATACACAAACGTGTGAAGAGGGGGAGGGTCGGTCCTAGTCACAGTGTAACCCTTTCTTCATATTGTATTTTTGGCTACATATAGTGAAACCTTTAATCTTGCATTGACAAGTATAGGAAAATATTTGGTTTAGTGCTAATAAGAACTTCTGTTTTTTTAAATGAGAATGCTTCAGTTCTACTAGAGAATAACCTCAGCATAGGGGAAAATGATTTGTCTACAACTGTTCCTCATGCTATACCGTGTTTTATGTTGAGGGAATCTTGTATATAAATGTTTCTTTTGAGGTACAAATAACTCAGACATTGTTACAGATGTTTAGATTCTAATTAGCAGTAACTGTATACTAAAGAATGCCCCTCATTCTGTTCATGACCTTTTACAAATGATGATTTCCCAAAGGAATCTGGCATCTATTCAGGAGAAAGAACGGAAAATGGGAAAGAGCCAGTTTGCTGCAGCCAGATATTCTGTGTAAAGGAATTGTCCAAAACCACATAATTCAGAGACTTTGGGGTTTTCTCCTTCCCCAAATGTAATGCAATTAAATAAAATGGAATAGAATTCTATATTTTTTTCTACTAAAAGATAATCAATTATAGACTTCCAGGCAATTTTTAAGTAACCCCATTTTAAACTATGTCCTATTCGTCTGTTTAAAAGAATTTGCAATAAGCACTCTTACAAAAATTGTACAATTCTTCCATATGACAATTACTGCCAGATTATTACATTTGTTAAGGGAAGGCAAGAAGTAACCACAGTATGTTATTGTTGACAAAATAATTCCTTGTTAAGGATAAAATTTTCCCAAGTGCCTAAATTAAGGTGCCTAAACTCAGAGCCTAAATTCCATTTTCAAAAATGACTTAGACACTTTGGAACTGAAAGTCAATAGAGTCCTTTGGAAAATTTTATCCTGTATCCAATATTGCAGACGATTAGGCACATGATTGAGAGTAGCCCAACTGGATTAGGCACTTACATAAACCATCTCTGAAATGTCAGATTCAGAAAAGCTATACAACCATTTGTCACTTGTTCAACATAATTTTAGATTATATATATATATATAGATAGATAGATAGATAGATAGATACATAATCTATCTATTTTCTCTATTATTTTCTCAATAACTTTTCCCTACTTACTGAACAAAATACAAAAATTTACACATAGAAGAATTATATATTTGTAAATACTTATTCTTTATAAATTTACTATTAACACAACAGATATTAGAACATTATGGTCCCAATCCTCCTCTCCCTGTGAGTTTGGTACACTGAGGGCTGGCAGAATCATTACTTCCCACACCAGCCCTACACACACAAAAACCAATTCATTAAACTAGCATGATGACAAGAAAAACTATTTTAAAAATGAATCATATACATACAATATTTTATCAGATATTTACTGGACAAAAGCTGGGGCTTCTGCTACAGAAAACCTGCTTACACTCTGTTTATTCTACACATTTAAAAAAACTTATAAAACGAATTTTACAACAACCAGTAATATAATACACTAATTATTTTAAAAGGCACAATCCTGCCCTCAATATGCAACCTGAGAAGCCAAATTGAAACAGGAGTGCGTTCCACATGACCTGGAGATAAATGGATCCTCTCTACCTCCCCAAGCCTATAATGGTATAGGCTGCTCCACAATTGCTTAGGTTGTAGTAGCTCCATCTGCTGTCGTGCCCTAATGTTAAAGGCATTGGTGGGAGGATCTGTGAAACAGATGATCCTCTGCCCCTGCTATCTCGTCTACTAAACATGGTTTGGGGTTGCACTTTCCAGAGCTGGGCTACAAATTATGCTGTAGATCCATAATCCTAAAAGAATTTCCAAAATTCTTTCACAGTGGTTGTGTGGGATCTCTGCAATTTTCTTCCAGTAAGAGATATTCAGCAATGCTGAACAGTTTGACAGTGATGTACTCCTAAGTGTACCAAGTGTCATTTTTAGGGCCAGATTCTGCCACACAAACTCACACTGAGTAGTACCTTCCTCCACTGGTAGCCCCATTAATTTCAGGGGAGCTACCCAAGGAATGACATTATTGCGTCCTTGAAGTAAATGGCAAAACTTCCATTGATTTCAATGTTGCCACAATTTTAGCCAATGTATGCATGCTCCTTAATGGTTTCAGTACACTGGTACAAATGCCATCCAACTCCTAAGAGCAAATACTATTATTCAGAAAGAAAGAAAATTAACAAAATTGAGCAATCCTACCTTATTAACAAGAAGCTGATGGTAAAGTCAATCTCATATTTTGAGCCAACCAACCATTCATCTATTATTATTAAAGCAAAATGTGAACCACAACTGCTGACTAATCATTTGTAAACAGGTTTTTGCTACAAAGCATGTTTCGGTAAAAGTAGATATTTATTTAATATAACCCAGAAGTCTGTATTCTAACTTGCTTGCCTACACAGATTAATTTTTAATATGGCTCTTAGTTCAGTACTTTTCCTCTCCTTATGCTGTATACTAAAGAAAATAAATATGAAAACAATTTAAAATTCTATATATTATAGAATATATATAGAATAGAATATATAAAATAAATTATTGTACATAAAGGGTTCAATTGTAACATTACAATCTGTCCTGAGTCCAAGGCATTGCACACCATGAAGTCTCAGATAAAACCAACAGCAAAAGCTTAGCCAGATAAGTAAAGAGAAAACAAACAAAAAAAAAAGTGGGACTGCTAAACACTGAGGATAGAGTTGAGATTAAAGAACATCTAGGCACGGCCCAATACCTAACCAAATACTTTGCCTTGGTTTTTAATAAGGGTAACAGGAGGGTGTTGGACTTCTAAGAAATAGCCTCTAATTTGCAAACATTGAGCTATTCAAAGGTTGTAGATTCAAATCCATCAGAGTCACTTTAGCTGTACCCTGCTACCATAGAGGGTGTTATGCAATTGGGTGCCACCTGAATGTGGGCAAAGGAGGTATGGCATCCATACCTCCAACTATTGAACAACAGAGACTTGCTAACATGACTTGCAGACCCACTGGGGAAGGCTCAATTTTGGAATTAGATAATCAAAATTTTAAAAAATCAAGGATACTACATCACAAAAAATACTTAGTTTACATGTGGCAACAAACAATAATAACATTTAACAGTATGTTAGTAAAGATATAGTAATTACATATTTGCAGAACTAATGAAATCTTAATAATATGAAACCTCCTGAGAGCACTCTTTATTAAACGCTTGCTGAGAAACAGAATAAAATCACAGAATTCTATTACAATTATCTGGTTTTCAGAGAAGCAAAGTGAGAACTAACAAGGTTCTTCTGTATAGTAAATAACTTCTCTTCTATTTCTATTTTATATTATATATTTTATATTATATATTATATCATATTTCTATAATACATTCTTTTCTATTCTCTTCTTTTTCCTAGGAACTACTTTTTCTGGCATAGGCATGTATAGAAAAAGTATTTATTTTTTTCAAACATACTATGCGCCAAAAACTTGCTCTCTTGTTTTTAAACAAAATAATATATCACAACAGGGTGACCATTAGTAACCTGTCAATGAACTTGACTGCCTTAATGTGTTTTGAAGGCACTTGGCTTCGTGCCTTAACCACATAAGAGGTTTACCAAATGAACTTAATATACACCCTCATAGATTATTCCTTAACCAATGGGGCTCCTTAAACTCAGAGAATGTGACATTTTAACTGCTATTGTATTTCACTCAGCCATCACCTGTTATCAGTGTCTTAACTCAAAAGGGTTTTATTATTGGAAAGTGGGAGGAGGACTGAGCTGAAATACAATAGTAAGACAAATGTAAACAAGTCATAAAATTCCAGTTTTGAATGGCAAGTCTTGCTTCCTCGTTATATCAGTAACAAAGGAGACCCTCAAAATATCTAAATCTGGAGCACCTGTCTATAAAAATACTTCTTCCTCCTGGCAATTAACAATGAACATGGGAAATGGTCAGACAAGTCAAATCAGGAACAATCTCTAAACATAAAAATGACAGTGGCAATTATTTTAACTCTATTTACATCTGTAGCGAAATCTAGTACTTTATGTTCTTTACTTTTAACCTTAAACAGTTAATTAGCAATTAAGTTGAATTTACCAAACAGGATTTCATTTTAATCTCAGTTTGATCTTTCTGCTCAATTCATCTGGGGGATTTTCTTCCTGACATTGTATAAACAAAGAAAAATATACAAGTAACAGCTGGAAAATCTTTTTGGCGTGTTACCATGAGTTTTATTAGTCAAATAGGCTTCCTCGCTAGTTGTGCTCTAAGTATTTAACCTTTGTATTGACAGGATAAACTTAAAAACTGTGGCACTCCTGACTATTAAAAACAATCCCACTGTATAGAGATTGAAACCCTGGCAACACAATGCAGGCAAAACAGAAAGTTTTCTTTAGATTTGAAAAATACTTAATCTGTGTCTTAAGAATCTGATACTCTTTATGGACATATTTTATAAAGAGTCACTGGGAAATTGTGAAATCATGTTTCATTCCAATTCTAAAACTGCTAACAAGCATTCTTGTATATCCACCCTCATTTTATTATACCTCAAAATACTAGTCAACTGGAAAAATCTGAAAAAAACCCTCAAATTATACACTACTACATTTTTACTTATAGAGAATCTCAGTTCTGCATTCCTCCATTGAAAGTAAACTTCAATCCTAGACACAATTATCAAAATAAGTACGTGATGTGAAAATCAGTACTGTTCATCTTCATACAACAAGAACTACTGAATGTAACATACATTCACTTTAAACAGTTCATCATCAAGAACAAAAAGTCAATAAATCTGCATAGACTCCAGCAAGTGTAATTATGGATTGAACATATTTCCACTCCATTGGCCAACCTTAGAAAATATTCAGATCCTGAACAAACCAGCTAAAACTGGCAAGATTTAATCCATAAATTATATCAGCAGTTTGTGCAAGTATGAAAAGGTTTAAACTCCCCAGCACACTTCAAAGCATTCAGTTTATTACTCTAATGATCAAAATGACAGGACATTAGTCGAGAAGAAATGTAAAAGTACTTACAATATATAAAAGAATTTAAGGTGTTCCCTATATGCATGATTGCCTTTTCTTCTATTTATAACTTTTCCTTTTGCAATACTCACTTTCACCAATTCTCAGGTTACTAAATAAACCATAAATCAAGTATTTTAAAAATGTTTTTCTCACTATTTGCATGTTTTAGCTATGGTCACAGAAAAAAAAAGGGTTACTTACCAGTAACTGTTCTTCGAGTTGTGTTGCTCATATCCATTCGACGATAGGTGTGCCCTTGCCACCATGCACTGGTTCCTGGGACTTCTTTCCCCTCAACAGATCCCGTAGGGCCGGCTTAGGCACCTCCTGGAGTATCGCGCTCATGCCACGGCACATAAGGCACAACAGATGCTACAGCCCCTCAGTCCCTTTTTTCTGCCAACTCCGACAGCGGGGATGGGGGCGGGTGTGGAATGGATATGAGCAACACATCTCGAAAAACAATAGTTACTGGTAAGTAAACCTGTTTTCTACTTCGAGTGCTTGCTCATATCCATTCACTATAGGCGATTACAAAGCCATACCTTGGAGGCAGGTACGAGTTAACGGCGAGCTGCTCTCAGCATGGCTCTGCCAAATCCTGTGCCCTCTCTTGCCTGCTGCATGATGGTGTAGTGGGACGTGAAGGTGTGCACCGATGACCAGGTGGTGACCTTGAATATGTCCTGCAGGGGCACCTTTTCCAGGAAGGCCGCCGATGACACCTGGGTTCTGGTTGAGTGCGCCGAGATGGGTCCTGGGAATGGTGCGTTCGCCTGTTCGTAGCAGCACTTGATGCACGCAGTGATCCACTTGGAGATGTGCTGGGTGGAGACAGGGGATCCCTTCATCCGGTCTGCCACAGCAACAAAGAGCTGCGTCGACTTCCAGAACGGCTTCGTCCTGTCGATGTAGTAGGCAGGGCCCGTCTGACATCTAGGGAGTGCCATCTCTGGTCGTCCTCCGACCCGTGTGGTTTAGGAAAGAACACGGGGAGGAAGATATCTTGGTTATAGTGGAATTGTAAGACCACCTTAGGCAGGAAGACTGGATGGAGTCTCAGCCGCACTTTATCTTTATAAAACACCATGTAAAGGGGCTCCGAGGTCAGGGCTCTAATCTTGGAGACCCTCCTAGCTGATGAGATGGCTACCAGGAAGGCCACCTTCCACAAAAGAACGATCAGTGGGCATGTAGCCATCGGCTCAAAAGGGGGCCCCGCCAGTCTGGAGAGCACCAGGTTGAGGTCCCAGGGAGGCACTGGACCCCAGACCTGCAGGTACAGCCTCTCCACCCCCTTGAGGAACCTAACTGACACGGGGTGGGAGAACAGGGATCTCCCTTCCATGGGCTGGTGGAAGCCCGAGATGGTCACCAGGTGGACTTTTAGGGAGGCTAACGCCAGGCCCTGGAGTTTCACCTGTAGCAGGTACTCCAGGATCGCCTGGATGGGTGAGAGGCTAGGTTGGATGCCCCGGGACTCCTCCCAACAAGTAAACCTCCTCCACTTGGCCCAATATACATCTTGCATGGAGGGTTTTCTGCTGCCCAGTAGGATTTATTGGACCTGCGCCGAGCAGGCTCTCTTTCCCTCTGTCAGCCACAGAGTCACCAGGCTGTCAGGTGCAGGGAGTCCAGGGCTGGGTGCAACAGGTGACCCCAGTCTGGCTGGAAGGAGGTTACTAGCGGAGTCCCTCAAGGATC
>ML675614.1:30571610-30779409 GCA_007922155.1 Mesoclemmys tuberculata | reverse complement strand
TGTATGGGTAGGGTTTTGTGGCCTGCCTTGTGCAGGAGGTCAGACAATGATCATATTGGTCCCTTCTGACCTATGAGTCTATGAGTAGGTCGTGACATCTTGGGAGTTCCATTGGCGGGGCGATTGATAGGTCCACCAGCATGCTGTACCAATGCTGTATTAGCCATACTGGGGCAATCAGTATGACGTCCGCTCTGTCCCTCTTGATATTCAAGAGGATCTTGGGCTGGAGCGGAATTGGGGGAAATGCGTAGGTGAGGGTCCCCCTCCAGTTGATGAGGAATGCATTGGATATGGATCAGGCTTGCAACCCCGGAGCGACCAGAACCTCGGGCACTTCCTGTTCCAGGATGACGTGAACAGGTTCAGTTGGGGAACACCTCCACTTTTGGAAAATAGAAGTCATTATCTCCTGGTGTAGAGACCAGTCGTGGCGGGGTAGAAATAACCTGCTAAAGCGAACCGCCTCGTCATTCCTGACTCCTGGGACGCGAGAGGCAGATAAATGAAAGTCGTGCCTCACCTCAAAGTCTCATAGCCTCCTGGTCTCCTGGCAGAGGGCTGAGGAGTGCGCTCCCCCCTGCTGGTTGATGTAGAACACTGCTGCGGTATTGTCTGTGAGCACCTGAACCATCCTGCCCTTCAGGAAGCTGAGGAACACCTTTCAGACTAGCCTGACAGCTCTGAGTTCTTTCACATTGATGCTCCTCCTCCAACCTTAGCAGAGTCCACCACCAAGGTCCCTGGGGCCGGGTGGGTAAAAAGGAATTCAAACCCCTCCACCGGCACATAATATTTTTTCTCAGTGCTCTTGGATGTAGGAGCAACTGAGGACGGGGTTTGCCAGAGGGCCAGCAAGGCCACCCTTGAAGGTCCCTCTGAGCCCACCACGCCAAAGAGGGGATCCTCCTCCTCCGAGAGTTCCTTAATGTCGAGGTTGAGGTTTGAGGCCACCTTCTTCAAGAGCTCTTGATGAGCTTTGAAGTCAATCGGGGTGTTCTATGGTCCCTAGAGGTGGCCTCGCCCAGAGAGGAGGAAGAGGACAGATGAAGGGTTCCCATCGAAGGACCTTCCCCAGGGTCTGTTTCCTCATCCAAGGAAGGGACCTTGTCCTCTGTGCCAGGCGTGAGGGGCACCGGTTGCACTGTAAGAGATGGGGCTGAGGTCGTTGCTTGCCATCTTCCATTTCTCTGTCATTTACTGCTGCTTCCATTTGCTCTATGGTATTGAAATAATATATTCTGCCATCCCTGTTAAGGGTTCTTCTTAAAGTTTCTCTAGGGGAACCTTCCTTTCTTCACACCAGTCGGTTTCCAGTTAACAGCCTCACATGGGAATCCGTATGTTGGCATCCAATGGATATGCCCCATTTATCACTAACACTTCCTACTGATTCTCTTAGAAACAAGCTGCTGATTGGTAATTTCTTACATCTCTTCACTGGTAACAAAGGCTTTCCAATAAATAACCAGAATCTTTCATAGGCACTTATTTTAGTGGTGCAGCCACATTATTAAATATTCCTCTTATTTCCGTATCAGAGAAAATATTTTTCCATATGAGGATAAGCAGAAAGTGTCTGGATTTCTGTCCAACATTTTAGTAGATCTCTAGCTCTTGCAGCTGCATGTGAGCATTGAGATTACATTAGAAGTGAAAATTATCAATTTTGTTTTGGTGCTGCATATCTGATTTCCGTATGTTGTTCAGTTTAGTAAATACTGTGGGTGTCTGTCCTATCTGGAATGTCACTTTTTGAGGTCTCTGTTGTCTAATATGGTACTGCCTCAGTAGGTGAATGTTCTATTTTCTTGATATTTTTGCTTTGTAATATATTATTGCCTGACATGGATTTCAAGGGTGTTTGTTTTAGAATAACTTATTTTGAACCCTAGTTGGCCTCCTATATTTGACACGTCTCTATTTCTTTGTGGCTTTTTGGGGGTGTTGCTCACAGCACAACATCAGCAGCAAAGCCTACATCTTCTAGATATTTGCCATCTATCCATGCTAAACTGGTGTTTGTATTGCTAATACACATGTTCATTATCCAGTCTGTGGTAATTCCAAACAACAGTGGAGATAACATGCAACCTTGTTTCATGCCAGTGTCCACACTGAGCCACTCTGCTGTCTGGCTGTTCACTCTTACAGAGCACTTCACATCTTTGTACCTGGCCTTGATGTTGATGACTTCCACTAGAATTCTGTAGGTCTGAAGAATATTCCGTAATGTATACCTGAGAAGGTTGTCAAACAGCTTTTGAACATCAGTGATTCTATATAGAATCTAATCCTTATTGGGGAATCAGGTTGCAGGTTTCATGAGGTATAAGATAAACAGAGTCCAATCCCAAGTTCTATAGTCAATGGGGGATCTCTCCACTGACTCCAGCTGGCTTTGGATCAGGCCCATAAACTTGTGGGTATAATGTTGAGGGGACTAAAGCTGAAGAGAGAGTTCTTCCCTCTTCCTCTCTGGAACCTGGCTGAAGCAAACCACACACAATCTTGAATTATGACTCAGGGGACCCTTGATATTTGTGTATGACCATTAAGAGAGTAGGACAATGAAATTTATTTTCATTTTACTGCCTATGCACAGCTAGTTCATTCCTAGAGTGGTGTCCTTTACCTCCCCAAGAATGCCTACAACCAGCTCGGCACACGATATCTTTCATTTTATAATAGAGAGACTTTTCCTGCAATTCTTGTATCCATAAATAATATGCTATGGTCACAACCTAATTTTTATTGTGATCAAATATATTATGCAACTTTAGATTTTAAAATAATTCTTTTCTCCCATGTTTTCTCAGAGGCTTACTTTTTACTTCATTTATGAATGAAAAAACATATCTTCATAAACTAGCATAGCTCTGAAATCATCCTAGAGTAAACAGGGGTGAATATTAATTTAACTTTAAAGCTTTAAAAGGACTCCATATAGAATTTTACATCACCCAAGAACTAATGTATCTGAAGGGAGATTAATTAAATCTCAAAATTTTTTTACCTTCAGTTGCTCATTGCTGGGATTTATATGAATTATAATTAGTCTGATTGCATTTTTTCTTTAATCTGAAATAAATTGAGGAAAATGCAGTATTTACTTTCAGTTTTTGTCAAAATATTTGCTTGATATAGATTAAAGAAAAGTAAGGACTCTATGTCTCCACAATAGTAACAATTTATTGTAGTTTACAATCTTTAAAATGAATGCATCAAGTAAGAAAGGGGCCCAACATCACAGGCACAGTAGAAACAGATTAGGTGGAATATCAATGTTTTTCTGCAGTGCTTAAGCGCTAATATATCCCTGAATTTATGTAAAATTATTTTAAAAGGAGTGGGTTTTTTTAAATCTTTTTAATAGTTGCATAAGTTTCTAGTCTCTTTAGAATCTGTAGTAAATATATCACTCTTCCAACACAACAAAGCTTGGAAAAGCACAGCTGAATAAGATAAAACATTAGGCAATAGTCTTCTCATAAGCACTTAAAGTCAGTCATAGTACACATTAGAAGTGCAGAAACTATGTATGTTTTTTCTATTTGTGAAATAAGTCGACAAGTTATACCAAAGGCTCAAAACTTTTTCCCCCCCTACACACACACTTACCAGACCTTAGGAAGAAAGTAAGTAAGTTTCTCTCCTCTTGTCAGTAGGCCTGTGACTATTATAGAAAGTGGCCAATTGATAGCAAACTGACTAAATAACAGAAATACAAGTTGTTGTAATTCAGACAGACAGTCATTAGCATTTATACATAAAATAAGAGTTCTTAGTTTAAGAAAAGGCTCTACTCAATTAACTTCTGTGTGTACAGTTCTTATTCCATAGAAGTACTTTCTCTTCAAATTCAGTTTTATTACATCATCTGCTGGGATTCTCTATTTCAGTTCAATCTTTTTGTTGTTTTTGCTATCAAGAAATCCCCAGCAAAGTCTCAGTGACAACCACATTTATTTAGCAATTTGTTGAAGTCACAGGGGGTTAATTATAGATTCACTTTGTCTTGGTATTTGGCAGATATCCTGCCAGAGAAAGGAAACACGGATAAAATAAAAACGCTTGCTATTAAAAACTGAATTTAGTAACTTGTGAAAACAAACTACTATTATGTTCCACAAACGCAGAGTCATGGGAAGAACCACACAACACTGATTACCAATTAGTTAGCAAAACCCACAACAAAGACTGTAGTCAAAACAGTTTTCTGCTGTAATGTCGAACCTTTTTCTTTATTTTAAAATAACTACAATTTAAATAACAACTTAAATCTCATTCCTTTGCAAAGATTTTAGTGCTTGAACTGACTGCAGCTGAGGACATGGCAAGATTAATTTTTCATACTTTATCTTACTATTAGAGCCATAGCAAGTAGGTTAGTAACCAGAGTGTTTAGGTTCTTCCAGATCTTTTCCATGTTCCAAATATGTGGCCCACTCCCTAACACTAGTTCAAGAGTAGCAACCGAACAGCTCTATTCACCCAGATTCTTCTCAGAGGCTCAGATTATTTTGTTTTGCTCTTTATAATAATGAAACTTTTATAATATCACTATTGATTTTAGTCTTGTGATTAATGAATTATTTTGTTACAATATATGTTAACTACTTATGCCAAAGAATTTGTTCCACCTTGTATTTAGCTGTGCTATTTTAAGTACCTTTCCCACACCTGAGGAACAACTCTGTGTAGCTCCAAAGCTTGTGTCTCTTGCCAACAGAAATTGACCCAATATAAGATGTTAACCTCATCCACCTTGCCTCTCTTTTATTTTGTTATAGTCATTTGCATGACATGCTTCATTCCCTTCTATTTTTCTACCCTTTCATGTGTATACTGTTGTGAGGGAAGTTAATGTGACTAAATGGCTCTGGTTCAGCAAAGCACTTAATCACATGCTTTAAGTATATAAGTAGACTTATTAATTTCATTGGACTATTCCTGTGCTTAAAATTAAGCTTCTCTTTGAGTGCTTTGCTGGACTGGGGCTTAACAGTGTAAACTAAATACAGCAAGTTACAGCATCGAAGAAGAAAGTCTATATTCAAGATTAAAGTAAATATCTCCAGATTTTAATTTATCTATCATTCCCATCAAGCCTTTCTCCTACTGCACTGACTTTTAGCATATATTTCTCTCTTACAGGTCAGAAAATCATACCTACTTTTGATTAGCAATGCAAGCATCTCTCCCATATGCAGTTAACAGAAATTAAGCATTTCATAGTCTGCTCAACCACTGCAACTGTGTAAATCAATTTAAAAACGCAGTTCAGTTTTAATGTTTGTTGTATGGAGAGTAGAGATGTAACAGGATAAACCTTTAAAAGGTGAGCAGTAGTCTCACCATTTAGCAAATGACAAATTTGATAAATATATATTATCTGTTAGTGCAGTAAGAGAAAGACTTGGTGAGGACGAAAGAATAAATTGAAATCTTCTGGAAATATATACACCATCATTACCAACCCTCTGCAAACAGGTTTGCTCAGAGAAAGAAGATGCCCACAAACGATCATGCCAAGGTTGCTAATGGCTTCCAAAAAGTGTGTTTTCAGATACATTAAGAGTAGGTCTGATCACTTGTTCAAACACTGGCTACTGTACTCAAAAAAAAAAATATTTCAGAACAGTAGGCTATTAGCAGCTTTGTTTTGATACTCAGCTTATTTGTTACTTTGTTTCATCTCAAATGAAGTCCTCATCCTAGTCCTGTCAAAGGAAATATTTATACAATTGTCTAAGATTATTTTGCACCAAACAAAAATACATACAAACATACTCTTTCAATACAGATTTAGCACAGAAAAGCATAATACAAATGTAAAAAACCCACTACATCTTACAACTAGATATACATAATTTTTATATTATGTATGTACCTCTAAATATTTTTTCTATACTTATATCAGGTTATAGGTTTTGGAAGGCCAAACTGAACTCAAGATGATAGTTGCCATTGCACTACAACAAAAAGTAGGCCCAGCAAGCTTCCTTAGCAAGAACTGAATATTTCTAACATTTTTGCATCATTCAGATTCCAAATAATAAAAATTATTCCCATCAACTACAAATCAAAACAACAACATTGCTTCAGTTTGCATCAGGAAGGCTAATAGCAAATGGATGTAATAATGAATGCCAGTGAAAATGAGGTAGGCTACGAAGCTAAAATAGGGAAAGAACAAGTTAAAAATTACTTAGAGAACTTAAACATATTCAAGTCACCAGGGCCTGAAGCAATATATCCTAGAATACTCAAGAAGCTGACTGAGGAGATATATGAGCCGTTAGCAATGATGTTAGAAAAGTCATGGAAGTCAGGAGAGATTCCAGAGGACTGGATGAGGGCAAAAACTGTGCAATCTACAAAAAGGGAAATAAGGACAACACGGTGAATAACAGACCAGTTAACTTCAGTATCTGGAAGAATAATGGAGCAAATAATTAAGTAATTGATTTGCAAACACCTATAGGATAATAAAGTGATAAGTAACAGTCAGCATGGATTTGTCAAGAACAAACCACATCAACCAACCCAATAGTTTTCTTTGACAAGGTAACAAGCCTTGTGAAAGGGGGGGATAACAGTAGATGTGGTATATCTTGGTTTTAGTAAGACTTTTGATACTGTCTTGCAAGATCTTCTCAAACAAAATAGAGAAATACAATCTAGGTGGAACTACTATAAGGTGGGTGCATAACTAGTTGCAAAACCATTCCCAGATAGTAGTTATCAATGGTTCACAGTCAAGCTGGAAGGGAATATCGAGTGGGGTCCCGCAGTTCTGGGTCTGGTTCTGTTCAATGTCTTCATCAATGATTTAGATAATGGCATAGAGAGTATACTTATAAAGTTTGTGGACAATACCAAACTGTGAGGGTTTGCAAGTGCTTTGGACGACAGGATTAAAATATAAAATTATCTGGACAAACTGGAGAAATGGTCTGAAGTAAATAGGATGAAATTAAATAAGGACAATTGCAAAGTACTCCACAACACATGCAAAAATGGGAAATGACTCCCTAGGAAAGAGTACTGCACAAAGGGATCTGGGGTTCATAGTGGATCACAAACTAAATATGTGTCAACAGTATAACACTGTTGCAAAAAAAAGCAAACATTTTGGGATGTATTAGCAGGAATATTGTAAGCAAGACACAAGAAGTAATTCTTCCACTCTATTCCGCGCGCTTAGGTCTCAACTGGAGAAGTGTGTCCAGGTCTGGGTTCCACATTTCAGGGAATATGTGGAAGAAGTCCAGAGAAGAGCAACAAAAATGATTAAAGGTCTAAAAAACATGACCTCTGAGGGAAGACTGAAAAAACTGGGTCTGGAGAAAAGAAGACTGGGGTGGGGAGACATGATATCAGTTTTCAAGTACATAAAAGGTTGTTACAAGGAGGGAGTAAAATCGTTCACCTTAACCTCTGAGTATAGGACAAAAAGCAATGGACTTAAACTGTAGCAAGGGCAGTTTATATTGGACATTAGGAAAAGCTTCCTAACTGTCAGGATAGTTAGGCACTGGAATAAACTGACTAGTGAGGCTGTGAAATCTCGATCACTGGAAATATTTAAGAGCAGTTTAGAAAAAGACCAATCAGGGATGGTCTAGACAATACTTAGTGCTGCCATAAGTGCAGGGGACTGGACTAGATGACCTCTCAAGATTACTTCCAGTCCTGTGATTCTGTGATTCTATAATATGGACCAGCTAATATAAGAAACAAACAAAAATGGAGGATATATACATTTCAACACAGAGACTTAGAGACAAACTTTAAATTTGTAACAGTAACTCAGAGCAGTTGTGATAATGTAAAACATCTGCAACAAGTGTACTGCCCTTCACATCATGCTGAACATTTATCCTAACAGAAATTTCTGTTGGCTGTTGATAAAATCCCTATCTCATAACATTGGCAGTTGCAATCATGCACATTTCTGGCATCCTGTTTCCTGTTCGTGCCACAATATGCTAAAATATAGCAAAAGGAAAAAGGCAGAAAGGTTGGGAGAGCCACATGGTTACATAGCTCTGTAGCAATCTACACTGGACACTTCTCAAATGAGTACTATGGTTTGGAGGAGAGAAATTCAGTTAATTGCTGTACCAGTCAGATACAGAACAAAATAGTTAAATCAACATAAGCAACTGCACATTAGGAAGTAATTAAAAAAATCAGAGAATCTACTTTTTAAAAAACAAATAAATAAATAAGGAATATTGTTCAATTATGATATCTGAGACAATAAAAATGTCCATAGAAATATCTTCTCTAAATAAAGTCCTAAAAAGTTACTTACGAAGTTTTCAATAAAATTATAGAGTCCCTCTCAAAAAATGTACTGCAGATATCTCAGGACAGGACAAGATCACTGGTTTACTTTTCCTTTTGTGAGATTATGTAACTTCCCTTTTTAATGGTAATGTTTGAGTTCAAAAGGAGACTGCGTACTTAGCATATCTGAAAATCAGGCCAATTCTATTTAGGTGCCTAAAGACAAATTTAGGAGACTAACTTTAGGCACCTAAATTTGAAAATTTTGCCTGTGTACATTATAACTTTACAAACATTTTCATTTTACATTTTGAGTTTCTTGCTCTGTTACTCATTCTGGGTCCAGACCTGGTCCCTGTTGAATGAATGAGAGTTTTTCCACTAACTTCAATGGGACCATTAATAGACACTTACTGACAATTTACCATAAGTTACTGCAGTATTATATGTCAATGATAATGCTTTGTAAGCAATACAAGTTGGCTATGGAGGTTATGTTTCTCCAAATACAAAGAAAAAAGAAACCACTTAGTGAAGATTTTCATTTATAATATTTTTTTTAAACGAAGTGTGCTTAAGAAAAATAGCGAAAATTAATATTTAGAGAGCCTTATGGTTGCTTTTGATAAATAAGAGCCATGAAACTCTAGATAAATAAAACAGCCTCATTTACAGAGATGGTCTAAATTAAAAAGTCCATGTGAGTTATGGATGCTCAAAACTTGTTAAAATTGGACCCATGGTTCCTTCCTCCAATAAGTTTACAATTCAAGTGCCCAATCCTGCAAACCTTTACTCACACATTTAGACAACTAAGCTTAGATGTAACAACATAAGTGGTTTACAACAATGGGTTTACAGAGATGGTAACAAAATGGTTATAACGAGATTATCACATTTTTAAAAAGTAACGTAATTTGTTGTTCATAAGTGATAGCTGTCAATCATCACTGTGATGATATCTCTCCCTTTGCATGTCTGGAATTGAGGTGAACAGGGCAGTGGAGACAGGGAAGAAGATATGGAATTTGGGAAGGTGAGTGGTGGGGCTGAAGGTGAAGGAAAATACATGGGGAAGGACAGAAAAATAAAGATGATATAGTGAGACGAAGTAGTTAAATTGGAATGGCAGCTGTGAGTTAGTGAAGTGAAAAACAACTGTGGAGACAAGTCAGCACAATTAATACAGCATTTAGCACAAGATAGTCTTGATCCATGGCTGGGCTCCTAGGCGCTACAATAATAAATGCATACATACTTAGTATACCTATTATGTTTTGGGAACAAACAGATTACAAAACTTCATGGTGAACATCAGAAAAAATATTTTACTAATTAAAAAAACCTATTCAGAGGAAATTTATTCTATATATAAACTATCAACAAGACACAATTGAAGGTCATACTATTTAAACTTCAAGTAAACATCAGTCAAGGTAAGCTTTGACTTGTCCTAGCCTATAAACAATTACATTACAGTATTAAATATAATACACTACTATTCACGCTAGTATTTCTACCAGAACTGGAACAAATACAAATTTCAATACACAAGACAATGTTTCAGTAATACCAGCATGTTGTTTAAAATAATGTATTAAATATTGGCTCAGGCATACATGAAAGGCTAATTCATCTCTGAATAGCTTTTGACAGAACTCTTAGGAAAGCACCTCCTCCTTTTAGATTTTTAACTGAAAGAGCCAGATCTCTTTTACCAAGCTTGTGGTTCACTCCTAGATTATTAATGTTCAATATACCTACAAAATACTCTATGATAGTCTAATTTAGCATATGGTAAATTTCATAAGAGCTATCTACTTCATGCTTATAATTTATCTTTTTGATGAGTACAGTTCAGCATGCAGTTAATTTCTGGCGTATTAAATTACGTAAGTATAGCTCAAGCCACATACTGTACATATATACTACAGGGTTTGTTTTTGTTTTTTTAAAAACCTGAGTTAATTGAGGCCACCAACGTGCAACAAATATTTATGGAGTATCCAGACTAACAGCATATAAACCTGATAGTTAATCTGAGCCAACTGGGAATCTGTTAACTCAGGTTAGAAGGAGCAACCATTAGCAGACATACCCTTGTTGTGAAACAGCCCATCTTTCACACACACTTCATAAAGCTCAAGTAATCAAGCTTTAGTGAAGGGGTTCAACCCTCATCTCCCAGGGAGGCTGCCAACTTGCAATATAGATCCTGTGCCATCACTAATTCTGAAGACCCCCTTAGCATCATCTTAGTAAAGGTTTGGACCATGAGATTCACATATGCACAGATCTTGTAGCTGTTTCCCCAGGCCCTCCTGTAAGTACCTTTTTATTTAGGTTCTTACATCATATCCATCACTTTTATGACTCAGTCTTCCTGCCCTGCTCTGGGTTGCAGTTCCCCACCCTGGTTTCTTGTCCCACCAGTCCGATAACTATCAGTCCCTGTTTTTCTCTGCCCTCCTTCCACTGCCACATGCTTTCACTCTCACTTGCCTCTCCCTCCATCCCAGACGCCTGGCTCTTTGTCCTAAACTCCTACTTCTCCCCACCTCCATGCTAGCATTCATTTCCTCTGTATTTGAGACAGGAACCCTCCTCCTCTACACTCCCTCCAAGCTTACTATACTTTATGTTCAAAATCAAAACATAGTAAAGCAATACTTGGACAAAGGCAAAGCAAAAACGAGGACTAACTGTACTCCGAATTATACCACACTTTCAAAAATAAAATGGCATGTGTGATTTCCTTTTATGGGGTTTTCCAACCCTTTAAACTGTTACACTATGCACTTTAGAAAAAGATACAATCACCAGATTTCACATAATGTAGCAATGCATAAATTTTAAAAACATTTAATTCTTAACAAGACTTCTGTATTTCTAATGAAACTTTCTCCATAAAATGTGTTTTCTTTAATGATCTTCATTACTTATGACTCTGCTTTGAAACCTGCCCTTAAGAATAGAGAGCTAGATTCTCACCACTACTCCCAAGTCACTGGAGTAACACTGATTTATACCTGCAGAGAATTCAACCCATCTTATTCGACACTAAGCAACAGATGAATAATGTGGCATTGAAGAGGACATGGATACAAGTGTCATTCAAATTTGGATCACTTTAAGAGCTAAGAATATTTTTTAGAAATGTTTTCATTTTATAGTTAAAATGTCACATCCAGATTACCTCCCTTGTTAATTAAAAACATTTTGTACATTCCAGCATGCTAAAAAGTAATCAGTATGTCAGACTTATCTAGCTCTAAAATAACATCTTTCAAAAATCTTAAAAAGTGAGGTAATAAGTTGTGAATCAATGAGTTCTCTTCCAAATAAAACATCTGGAGAAAAAAAAACAAGTACCTTTAACAGAACTGTAGATAGGCAATCAAATGTTGTAGTTTAGCAGGGAGTAGAAAATATATGTATTACAGGGAGACTGAGATTTGTCCTTGCAGCATTTAATCCTACCCCTATAGTGAAATTCATTTCAGCACGGTCAGAGTGACCTTAGCTCTACTCCCACTAGATGGAAAATTCCACTGTAGCCGAAGTGAAACTGTTCAAAAGCCTAATAGAAATCTTCCAAGCAAGTACACTATTGTTAAGGGAGCTGCCTGTTTGCTTACAAACACACCAAGTACTCAGTTCATTCCCTCTGATCAACAAATAAATGCCACTTCATTGTGTATAGGGATTAAAGATCAGCTACGTAATACTGTTTATTCACTCCCTCCTTCTCTCTCTGCATATATAGTATCTATCCTCTATAAACTGTGATGTTAGAGCTTTACAGGACATGAAATCATATAAACCTAAATGATATATAAAATATAGCAATTACATTTTATAATTGGATTGGATTGTCAAGACATTATATACACACACACATTTAGATAGATAAGATAGATAAGATAGATATAACTACACTAATGGATTCAAAGAATGACTAACGTATGCTGTTTTAGTATATTGTTGATTAACGTCCTTTGGTATCATGCTTTCTCTTTGATCCTCACTCAAATTACTTCACAATAATCTACACTGCCACGTAGAATCTTAAAAGGAATCAGAAATGTTCAGGAAAAAGGGAGTTTTACTTTGGTTCATTTGCCCTTGTGGAAAGGGAAAATTTAAAGGATGGAATTAAAGTATCTTTCTTTAGGTGACTCACTTCTACAAATCATACATAATGCACAGTTAGAGGTTGAAATGAACTAATTATCAGTGCATCCAGAGAAGTGTTCGTCTACATTTTTTAAAAAACAAATTATTTAATGACACACAATCAAGTACGTCAGGTTGAACACAAAGTGATTTTTAAAAGTCTGCAGTGTTTTCCGTATAACTCCAGACAACTGTAAAAAAAGTCAGCACTTTGCTAAGTATCAGCCAGGATATTAACATTTCAAAATCTGATGAAGCTTACATCTGAAAGATGTAAAAAAAGATTTCTCTAGCCTTAGACCAATTTGTTAAAAAATATAACTAACTTATTGGCCATACTCAACAGAAAGAAAATCTTGAAAACAAATCTCTTTTTTCCTTCCCATTACTGGCATGACAGACATAATTGCAGTTAATAGGAGTTAAGGAAGGAAAGTCCCTGGTGATATAGATCTCTCAATGTCTTGAGTTTTTCCTTCACATATATTTTATTTGTTCCACAACGTTCCTGTGAAAAGGCTTAATGCTGACAGGTCCAAAAAATATTCACAGCAGTTGTTAAGGAGGACATAACTGTTGCAGCTTTATGTTGCTTATATGTGTTTCTTGCTGAGAGTAGCCAGTCAGAATGTAGACTGAACATGAAAAACAGAATAAGTAAACTGAAAAAATGGCAAAAATGCATGTTTGACAGGCACTGTTCTCTTCTGTAGACCATATATAAAACATCAGTGAAGTAGCATATGGTCTGAAGGCAGAATATAGCTTAAATGACCTAAGTGATAAATGCACCTCTAGATAAATATCTATTATTACAGTTCTTGTTTTTAGAAACAGTATATGGTAAATTGAGTTTATTCTTACAAAAGCTGAGCAACACTGTCGGATATAAGATGTTATGCTTTAATGTGGTATCTGTTGAGAGAGATAAACAAGTAGAGCTACTATTATTTTCCACTATAAATAACAGCTTAAGAAATCATCACAAGACTTGGGGCAGAAACATGTTTAACTTGTTTTACTGCTCTAGTAGCTAGATTTAATAATGAAGATGAAGTTGTTCACCTTGTGCAGTAACAATGGTTCTTCGCAATGTGTCCCCCCGATAGGTGCTCCGCTATAGGTGTGTCTGTATCTCTCTGCTGTTGATCAGAGAACTTTGGTAGCAGTGTCCATTCAATCCGTGCATGTACTGCTCCTGATCATGAGGTTAGTCAGAGTCTGCAGGTGAACCCTCCTCACTTCCTTCTCTACTGCAGAGTCATTGACAAGAACTCTCAAGTAGAGGGGAGGATGGTGGGTCCTAGAGCACCCATAGGGACACACACATTTCAAAGAACCATTGTTACTGCACAAGATGAGTAACTTCATCATCTTCTTTGAGTAGTGTCCACATGGGTGATCTCCTGTAAGTGACTCCCAAGCAACGCCCACCACTGAAGGTTGAGGCTTCGGAGTTGAGTCTGTTAGCATTGTGGTCCCGAATCTGGCAACTGCAGCTGAATCCCCGAGGATGGCATAATGTTCTGTAAAGGTATGTGCAAATAACCAGGTAGCTGCTCTGCAGATTTATGATATAGGGATACCCTTGGAGAAGGTGACAGCAGAGGAGAATGAACTCGTAGAGTGCGTGAGTACTGAAGATGGGAATGCACATAACGCATCTGGAAACAGAGCTTGATAGCATTCAAGACCCATTTAGAGAGTCTTTGAGCTGAAACCACTGTATCTTTTGACCTATCTGCAACAGAGAGAAAGAGTCTCAGAGATTTTCTGAAAGCTCTTATTCTGTCCAAATAGAAGGCCAAGGCTCTCCTCACATGAGTGTATAGAAGATGGCTCCCCTATTATCCTGATGAGGTTTAGGACAAAAGGGTGGAAGTTGAATAAGTTGATTCATATGAAAAGCATAAGTCACCTTGGGAGTGAACTTCAGATGTGGTCTAAGAGTTATATTGTTGGGGAAAAACACAGTGAAGGGGGATTGCACCATCGGGGTCACTATCTTCCCTATCCTTCTTGCTGAGGTAATGACAATCAGGAATGCTGTCTTCATTGAAAAGTGAGTTAGTGAGCAAGTGGCCAAGGGTTCAAATGGCATTCTAGTCAGTCATTTTAATACTAGGTTCAGGAGTGGGAAGTTCGGGTTGGGGAAAGACTTCACTATATTGTTGAGAAACCTTTTCATGGTCAGAGGGGAGAAGATTGAGTATCCTTCTACCTGCTGATGGAAGGATGCATTTTCTACAGGCACCTCAACCAACCTGTCAAAACTGCCTCTTTGAGGTAGAGGGCTGAGAGAAAGTTTGTTGAGATCCTGACTGCTTTTGCCTGGAGAACCTAGGCTTCTTCCTCTATGGCTCATAAGATCAATGAGATGAGTACTGATATAAGTATTGTGATGAGAGTGTCTTAAAAGGTGGTTGAAGGCTGTACTTTCTTTTGTAGGCAGGAGTATAGATCCAGGAGTACAGAGCCTGAAGGATTGAAGAGTTACCCTAGAATCCTTCAATTTGTGAAGGGATGCAGCCGCTTTCTCAGCAAATAACTTTTTCCCTTCAAAAGTAAGGTCCTCCACTATAGTATGGACCTCTTTAGGAAATCCAGATAAATGAAGACATGAAGCCCATCTCATCACAATGACTTTGAAAATCAAGCATACTGCCATGTCAGCTGTATGTAACATGGACTGGAGGGAAGTTTTAACCACCATTTGGCCATCATTGATTATGGCCTTGAATTGTTCCTTGTTAGAATCAGGAAGTTGCTCAATAAAGGAACCAAGTTTCATGTAGTTTTGGTAGGTCATATTTTGCCAACAAGGCTCGGTAGTTTGCTACACAGAATTGGAGGGTGGCTGAGGAATATGCCTTCCTGCTGAACAGATCTCAGCATTTCCAGTCCCATTCATAAGGGGGTGGATTTGAACTAATGCTTGTGGCCCTTGGTGTTGACTGTGTCCACAATAGTTGAATTGGGAGGAAGGTGGGAAAAGAGAAACTCTGTGTCCTTTGCTGGCACATAATACTTTCTGTCCACCTGCTTGCATTTTGGCAGGACCAATACAGAGGTCTGCCATATGATTTTGGCAGGGTCCAGGGGTACCTCGTTAATAGGGGGGAGTTACTCTGGAGGAGATGAATTAATGTAAAAGGTCCTGGTGGTTGGTGCCAGGATGACCAAACCAGGGAGACTGTGGATCAGGGGGACAATAAACCTGATGTCCACAGTGAAACTGAGCCCCATTTGGTGGGTGAGAAAAGTGGCAGGAATCCTGTCCTGTCACTTACTTTCTGACTCCAGTGATGAGAAGGGCAGCATGGGGCAGGAAGATGTCGGCGAGTCCAGGGCTCTGGGTGAACTTGGTACTGGAGCCCAGTACTGAATAGAGACAAATCCGGTGCATCAGACACCGAAAGCTCCATTGTGCCCTGGAAATCCAGTGGTGCGGATGGCATCAGTACCAAAGATGGTTGTCAGTACTGAGAGGCTTGAGGCGAAGGGGTCAGAGATGAGGCCCTGGTAATGAGGTCTGTCAGTGCATGGTGCACTGGGGTCAGTACTGGTGCTGATGGGCATATCAATGGAACTTTCCCCAGGGCTTTTCCGTGCTTTTTGCAGCCCCACAGTACCAGTACTTCTTTGCCTGCACCCATTAGGTCTTTAGGAAGCCTGACTTGCTCCATCGCCTCTGTACCACATGTGCACTGGCTACCAGATTTAGATGGCTTCAGAGCTGTTGGAACTGATGATACCGGTTGAGCTGGAGATCATTTTCAGCTCAATCAGGGCTCGCTCTGAGAACTCTCAGATATTTTCTTACGTGAGTGGTTCATCTCCCTGGGCTCTCCTCCCTTCAAAGTATAGGATTGCGGTGAGAGCTTCCACTGGGACTCCAGAGGTTGAAGGGCCAATTCCATGAGTAGGAGTTTGAGTCTTAGCTCTCTGTCTTTCCTGGATCTAGGCTTCAGTTGCTGACACAAGCCACACTTTGGTGGAATGTGTTTCTCTTCCAGTCAGCAACCAGCACTGCAAGTGTCAGTCAGTCACTGGGACAGATTCCTTGCAACTGAAGCACTTTTTGAAGCCCAGGGAGCTTGAACCCCCACAGGGGTTGGTGGTTTTCTTTCCTTTTCTTTTCCTTTATTTTTATTTTTTTTTAAGCACAGCCAAATAAAATACAAATGAAGAAAGAAAGAAAAGAGCTTCAAGGGAAGTTAAAATTAGCAATTCTAAAAGAGTTAATGATCCATGAAGGAACAACTATCGCTCCCTCTCTGGTCATGATGGTTGAGAAGCAACTAAGGAGGGTTCACCCATGCATACTGTCTAGTTTCATGGCAGGCAAGGAGCCTGCATGTGTGGGCTGAACGAAGACTGCTATCAAAGTTCTCTGATCAGTACAAGAATGCAGACACACCTACAGTCAAGCACCCATAGAGACAATATAAGAACAACAACTTTCTGATGCTAAGAAGTAATATTTTAGAATGTAAAATCTATCTTCCCACAGCTGGTAGGGCATTTAAGCCCCTCTCTGTACTTAAGAACTATTCATATTTCTTTCCCAACCCCCCAGTCCTGTCTTCTTTTACCTTATTACTGAAGAGCAAAAAAATTATTTGAAAACCCTAATTCTCTCCCAACATCGAAGCAATTTTTTAGCATTATGTTTTCCACAACATGCACTGCGGATTAAATACACAATTCCCATTATTTTTTATGGGAAATGAACATCTAACTCCATCCTGCAGGAGTTGAAAACATTCTCCTTAAAGATCAGCAGCACAAGATTTACTGTCCAGATCACAGCAAGGTCAATCAAGTTCATCCATCAATTCTAGTGTACTGTCTCTGGTAGTGACCATACCATACATTATGCTTCAGATGAAGGTTAAAAAAACCACAATTCAGCTAGCCAATTAATTGTGCAGTGCTGTACATGAAGGAAAAGTGTCTGTGATCCCTGCAGTGACTGACATGAGATTTGTTTACCCTAGTCTTTTTCTTAACCCACTGAAAACAAAATAGATATTAATACAGAATCAAGAACTTTGTTTAATCTAATATAGTATTAGAGTAACAGAGACCAGGTGTGCGATTACTAGACCCATTTCTGTTGGTGAAAGAGACAAGCTTGTGACCTACACAGAGCTCTTCTTCAGCTCTGTGTAGCACAAAAAATTGTCTCTTTCGCCAACGGAAGTTGGTCCAATAAAAGATATTACTTCATATACCTGGTCTCTGTAATATCCTGGGATGGCTACAGCAACACTGCAAACAACTATTAAAACAACAGGTTTTTTTAATGAGTTATTACAACTAAACGGTCACTAACATTTACAAAGCATTCTGAATAATTTTTAAAAGTATAAAATAAACAAACTACAATTCTCTTCATATGAAAAAAACACCAGAGAATGTTTTCTAGTAAGAATACAAAATTCTTGTGAAATATGTAGCTCACCTCATAATAAAAGGAACAAATGGTGCCATGCTGAGAGCTGAGTAAGTGCCGTCCATTGGAGAAGGATACAGCTTACCCAGGATCAAAAGCAAAAGGAACAAACTTGGATGGAGCTTCAACTCCCAAGTTTCACTAAATGAAAAATTACAGGATGTGTTGGTTAAAGATATTATCCTTAAACATGTTTGCTTACACCAATAATTGCCCGATATATCAGTAAATGTTGCAAAGTAGAAATTTACATAAATTACACATCCTTCTACTACTGCTCTATAAAAAATTAAAACCTTTAAGTAGAGAGCCCTACACACAATAGGAGTTATTTCATTTCAAATGCATGCATGAGACATCTAAATAGCTCAGAGAATCAGTCAAATCCCTTTTTACATATAATCTATTCCAGGAAAATAAAATGAAGTTTGAGAAGAGGTTGACAAAAGAGTTGGTGCATTACATAGATACTTATTGTCTACCACTACTTCAAAAAACCTGAACAAGTAACACTTCTCCATGACTTGGGAAATCAAGAAAACTCAATTAATATAATGTGTAACATAGGGAAAATAATACCATGTACTCTAATAGAGAGTTGGGAAAATAAATTCATTACTATTTGTGAGGCACTCAGATACTATGGTGAGAGCACAACAGAAATGCCTGTGAAGAAATAAACAATTTTGTATTCAGGACAGGGTTGGAATGGTGTATGGTAAATAAGGCCTGAGTAAATGATGATGTCCTGTGGAAAAAATAGTACATGATCATGTAATTAAAGACTGTATCATAAAGCATATGCACAAGGAAGCTAAATTAAAATTTCACAAACAACCTTAATTGGGCATCTCCTAACTTTTGAGTGCTTCACTTTGCAATCTTAACATTCTTTATCTTAGTTTTGGGGGGCATAACATATAGTGTTATTTGGATATGAGTATACTGTAATGGTGATTAACAAGAATGTGGAAGGCAATTTGTTATAACAGTAAAGCACTATGGACTGTTTTCTGACAGCTACATATTCTTTGTTGTAGTATGCTAAATATAACCCTCACTAGGGATAGAATTGCCCTCACTAGAGGATATGACTTTAATTTTCACTGGAGGAATGCCAACAGTGATAAACAGTTACAGACTAAAACAAATTATGCTCTCTTCAACATCTTTAAAACTCAGTGTATTTCAAAGTGTTCTAAAATAACCACTTAGAGCCCTATGGAATCCACTGCTGGATTTCGCCCAGCTTTAGGCTTCTACTTTTGAAAATGTTGGCCTGCAGATTGTTTATCCAGTGCCTACTTCAGTGGACCCCTGATCTGAATTGGAGCCTCTGGGTGCTACTGCAATACAAATAGTAACTATATCTGAATTGTAGTAGTACCCAGAGATTCCAATCCAGATCAGGGGTCCACTGAAGCAGGCACTGGATAAACAAGCTACAAGCCAACATTTTCAAAAGTAGAAGCGTAAAACTGAGCTAAATCCATGTTTAGACTTCAATGGGATTTGTGCTCCTAAGTCACTTAGGTGCTTTTGAAAATCCCACCCTTAGTTGCCTAAATGTGGATATGAATACAACTTTAGGCTTCTATTTTTGAATATTTTGACCACATATTTTGGTCTGGAGAGCTTACAAGCTATTTTTGTTTAACCCTAGTAATACAATAACTGCAAAGGCAAACAGAGGAGACATTACTGTCCTTCCACACCAGAAGACAGACAGGAGGCAATAGATGTGGTTTAATTAGGCCGCAACTTTATTCACTTAAAATATCTGGGAGTACCTAGCAACAATTGTATAGTGCAGGAAGGAGGGGGATTAGCTTCCTGCTGTTCCAGTCATAGGAGCCCCAAACCCTCTTCCTTAGCTCCCTTAAAGGGGACTAGGAAAAGGAGGACAGAAGAGCCCCACACATCCTTTACTCAGGCTCCCTGCAGGGATGATTTCCATCAAAACATTTTTCAGTCCATTTTATCCAATAACCATATCCCTTCCATACTGAACATCCACACAGGAAGGATATTTGCCACAAGTTTTAAGTAGCAACATTATATGCTAACTCCCCTTACTCAAACCCACCAAGTCCTATTTTTGAATGTTTTGACCACAGTCCCTGGTCTGGAGAGCTTACAAGACGACCAACAGTGGGAAAAGTGAAAAAAACTACTCCGTCTCAGCCAATCTGGTGGTCAGGGAAAAATTCCTTCCCAACACCATGCAAGGAAAAGGGCAACTACTGCAATGCTCAGAGCAGGTCAAGAGAGAACACGGTTCTTTTACCGAGTTCAGAGGTGGATGCTGACAGCCCAACCCTGGTAAAAAGGGCCTCTGCAGGGATGCATGGAGTTTAAACACCATCTCCCACTCATGCAGTCCACAGGAAGGATAATCTCCTCACCTGGACCCATCTGCTTCTGTCCCTCCCTGACCATCCCTCTAAACTTTTTCTCTTCTAATACGCTACACTTTTTCAACAGTCCCCCTTGAATAGCCACTGAGGGTGCAAAACGGACCAAGAGTCTTATTAACAACATGTTTAAAGAACCCTCTAACCCAGTTCCCCTCATGCTTCAATTACACCATATATCAGTAGAATTCCACATGATTATCTTCTTACCTGTCCTTAGTGCTCGCTACAACTTCCAGTTGCTGGAGAAGAAAAGGATAAAGGGCTGGAAACCGAGAGAAAAACTCCCTCCCTGTCATCCTGTAAAAGTGGCAAAAAAGAATGGCAGTTAGTGTTCTATAACAATCTGTTACTCTCAAAATATCAGTCCACTAATTAAGCCCCCATGCCAGCAGGCCCCTGTGGCCACGCAAAGTTCACTGAAGGAATGGAACCCAAATTCTTTCTTTACAAAAATATATTAAAAAATAAAGGTCAATAGTTTGGTAAGATAATGAAAATAAAGGGCACAATTTTCAAAAAATGGGTGCTTAAAATTAGCCTGTAAATCTGTATTTACTCTGATTACAACAGAACTTGTGGGTGTTAAGAACTTCTGAGAGTCAGTCCACTTATTTGAGCACCAAAAAATAGATTTAGAAGCTTAATTTTAGGCACCAATTTTACAAAGTTTTGGCCAACAGAACAGTATGGCCACTTTTGTATTAACATCTATAGTAATTAATTTTTAATTAGCCAACAAGTGTTAATCTTTATTGGTACCTGAGTGTAACTCAAAGTAATAGCTCACAGCAGGGCTATTAGACAGGTGGTAAAAATGCCCAAGCCCACTTCAGCCCTGTCTCTAATACAGCTTCCACCCTATGCTACTACCAGTGGAACTGAAAACTGCATCATTGGACACTGGTGGTAAATTCCAGGTCTCATTTTTGCCAGTGTGGATGCCACCTTATAAGCCTACATAACCGTATTCAAAACAGATTTCAAAACACACAAATAAAATACAGTTTATACCACCAAACAGCAAAGCTCAACCACTGATCAGACTTAATAAAGCAGCAAAGTTCAAGTTATGGCAGTGAATAAAATCAAGCTAAACCTAAGCTTTAACACAGCTTTTTAAACCATTTTATAAACAAAAACACTGTCTATCATGGTCAGGAAACTGTGTTAGTGCCTTTTTTGCAAAAACTGGGTTTCAAATCTCACTGTAGAAAAGGGCATAATTAAAATATGCATTAGACAGATTAAAATGGGTTCTGAATTTTTTAAAGAATTAACCAATAGATGAAAAAAGCAGAATTGTATACCACGTTTACCACATGATCTGCTGGAAAAAATATGAACAAATGTTAGCAAAGCCTTACTGTAAAGATTCATGCTAGCAAACACAAACCTAGGACTATGAAATCACAGGGAGAAATTCCAGGAATGAACATTAGTGAAAATAGGCGCACACACACACAAAAACAAGAAACCCATGCAAGACTAAAATCACCACATGGCAAACATCAGCAAAGCCTCATCCAGCGCCCAGCTAACAAAACATGCCTTAGCTACAGGCCATAGAGTAAACATAGCAAAAATGATCACTAGATGGAAACAAACTTTCAAATAATGTCTAACTACAGACATATTCAGGGAAGTTGCCACAGAATTTTACTCCAGGAACAAATATTTAATTTTTTTAAAATTGAGCTTTTAAGATTTTTTAATTGCGCTTTTAAGATTGTGAAGAAAATCTAAATGTGAACCAAGTGTAAACTGATGATGAACTATTTCTCTAATTATTTTAGCAGAAACATCCAGCTAATTGCTTATTCCACTATCCCAAACTGTTTCCCCAGTTGCCAAAAGCTGTAAATGTCCCCTTACCCAGCTGCCAAAACTTCTAACTTCTACAACACAGTTACATAACTTCTATACAAACTATGCAGGACTCTGACATTTTAAAACACAGGCAGTGCAAAAGAAATAATATTTAACAACAAATTAAACAGCACAAGGGACATCTTACTAATTGTATCATTCTTTTTCCTTTCTTAAGTCAATAAAACTTAATCCACCTTGAAGATGCCATAGGCTCTCCAAACTACTACAGTGATGTCCCCAGAATTCAGCTGCTCTAGCTACGTTATTTGGATCAAACTTGCTGTGGAATACATAGTCCTTGAGCATAATCTTAAAAGGTGATTTGGTGTAACTAATGAACTAATATCCTCTTCTTATGGACTCATAACAAGCATGCAATTCCTAAAACCAAAGAAATGTTAATACCTATAAACACAAACCAAAAGAAAAAAAAACAGTAGGAAAAAAACAATCTGGGACTAAAGGATAGAGAAGTCTGATTAAGCCCACGTCAGTCCACATAACTAAAGCAAACCCCCCACAATTTTAACAGCATCTAACCTACTACATTGTAGATGTACATCAATAGAAATTCAGAGACACTGGATTTCTTGCAGAGGAGATAAACACATTATAGAATGAATTTCACAATATTATGGCAAGTTTCACATTTTGAAACAAAAATGTCAACATAAGACATCTTAAGGTCAAATCTACCCCAATTTTTTTCCTGTCTGACACTCAAGGAAAAATCTCTCTCTGAACTCTGACTTCTTGGAAACATAGGATGATATTGAGGTATTATTTCCAGCCAAACATTACATCGTTTGGAAGGATCAAAAACTGAAGGAATGGCTGGAAAGTCAAGAAAACTCAAACTGAAACCAGTGTAACCCATTCCTGGAGGCTTGTTTACATTACATCAGTACTGTAATAGTTTTTACAACTTGTTGCATTTTCATTTTATGATATCCAATTCAGGCACCAAGTAGTATTAGTAAATTCCCAAGCAGATGTTACCAGGAAAGCCATGTTTCTAATGTCTGAAAAGTTCTATTTAATCCCAAATATTAAAAAATGATTTCTCTCTCAGAAATAGTGGAAATGTTCTGAGAGAGGCCAGTATGGTCACTGTTATAAAGGGTTAACCCCTGAACATCTAATCAGAAACACCTTCAGATGCAGTATCTACCCTCTATTAAAACTATTAAATGTCTTCTCTAGATTTCTGATGACTGAATAAAAATAATGATGCAAATGTTCTTGATTTAGAATGAAATACTATAGCTGATAGCTCTTTATACAAGTCCTTAACACTGTAGCCTCTTCATTTCCAGAAAGATTTATGACCATATAAAAACAGCCTGCCAATGTGTCTGCAGAGGACAGAAGTCTTGAAAAAAGTTGAATAAAACAGATAATTTTTGGTGAATGGGGGGCATAAATATTCAGTTTTTATGGGGTTTTTGTTTTGTTTTTGTTTTATTTTGTTTTTAAGAACATATCCAATTCTTTTTGTAACCAAGAGCAGCAGCCTTGGAGTTCTAAAAACATATCACTGCACAATAGTGATTGGCACCATCAACATAACTGCACCTGTTTTAGGGACTCACAAAAAATGTCCTAATTTTCAAAAAGTGCTGAGCACCTGCAGCTTTCATTGATCTCTCTGAGTATTCTGAGCACCTCTGAAGGAAAAAATGTACAAGCAACTAGTTAAGAGCTTGTTCATGTCACAATAGGCCCATTTCAACATACCAAATAATTCACTGACCATAAATGAAATAAAAATTAAGCACTAACTGAAAGTTCCTAAAACGTAAGTACTAAGTATACAGTACATATAAATTTTACACAGTTTCTTGATATTCAAAGGATAAAAAAATCAAAAGGTATTTGCCACTGAATTGGGCAAGTCACGTAACATCTGTCTCTTAGTTTTCTACCCAGAGCTCGTATGACGGGTGGAAAGGAATCTACGCAAAACCAGTTTGCTACTTCTCAGATATTTGCAGAAAAAATGTCTAAAGATAGTGAGAGAAAGTGCTTACTCCTGCCTCAGGGATGTCTACACTACAACTGGAGATATAGTTTCCATCTCTGGTAAATATACCCGAGCTAACTCAGGAACAGAAATGTAAGCTGCAGCAGCAAGAGGGGCCAGTTGCCTCAGTGTGTGCCTAGAGTTTCAAATGGAATTGTAGTCTGGTGACTAATTCCTCCAGCTGCTTGTGCCACCATGGCAACACTTCTATTTTAGCATACAAGGTCCAGGGGTAGCAAGTATGTCTACCCAAATGGAAATTATACCTTCAGTTCCAATGTAGACATACCCTCAGAGAACTGGTTACTAAGCAGTAACTTTGGCTGCCACCTGTTCCAGTGCAGAAAGGAAACAATATAGTACAGCACACCAGTGGAGATGCTATGAACAAAAAGGAAGTTCAAGGGAGAAGAAAAGGAAACAGACCAATATTGGGACAGCAGAATTAGCATACAGGAAAGTAGGTAAACAGGAGATAATATGGGGTAGGAGATTTTTGGCTGGTTTCTTTTTAAGCAGTGATGATGTTTTGGATTTCCACAAGCAGAAGTGCATGTGCACTGTCAGGCATCTCATGCACACAGAGATTTCTGTGCAGTGGTTAAGAATATTGTATTACTTTACACTTGGCATGACGATAGTGGTTGACATTTTCATAGTACAGGGCATTTAGTCACACATTTTCCACTAATTTTAATAGAAGAATAATGCTAAAGACCCTGCACTGCTTTGGGAATCTCAACCGATACAACTATTTTCTTTTTTAAAGATTTGGCTCACCCCGTTTCCATGGTATAAATAGACACACGCACATGCTCGCACACAGTCACTGCAACAGCTCTCAAAAAGCCAACTAACATTTGCTTTAGAAAACGGGAATATACAAAGAATGATGGATACAAAGACTATATAAAGATAACTAAGTGATGGAACAAACAGTTGCTGATAGTGCTCAGATGCAGATTTTGGCACTGTCACTATCTTTAATTAAATCCTTTCAACTGACATTTAAAATCACGAGATTTTATAACACACCAAAAATGTTCTTTACAAAATAATTAACTGGGAAGACATTGTTACATTTATTTTTTCCATGTCTATCTTCAATTGTTTATTACTGCTTCAGGCTTTCCCCTACTCATATAGCTCAACCATGCCCTCTATCATTTCAGTTTGTCTTTCCCCTGTATACGGATACAGAACATTTTAAAAGAGTAATATTCCAAACAGGACTAGCAAGGTCAAAAGAGTGAGGAATAGTGCTGGGTTATTTAATATAACAAGGATTATTTTAACGAGAACCAAGGGGTTATCAGGAGAATAATAATGGCTTATATTAGCAATTTTCTTCTTTTACTATATGTCTCATATAGGAATATTTAGCCTCATTCTGATCATCATGTCAAAGAGGTTATTACAGACGGTATATTCAACCACACTTCTTCACTTAAAATGGCCGCATTTATTTATATAATACCATTAAGTGTCCAGGACACTTAAGTAAATAAAACAGAACAGTAGGTTTCAGATCTTACAGTTTAACAATGACAAAAATTAAAAACAGTACACCAATTATCTATATCTGCCAGATAGTGGTCTAGAGCACAATCCTTTCTTTCTTGTACCATTTCAGTGTATGGTGGCACCCCATTCAGGCTAATTTACACAGCAGTGTTGATGGACTCTGAGAAGAATTCTTTCCAGCACTCTTCAGAAGGAAGATTTACCAGGATCTAGAGACTTTATAGGAGGAAAAGGAGTATTAATTTGTATGAGTGGCAGGAGTAAATCAGTGTCAGTCTCCCCTTCTACTTACGTTTGTCCCCTAATGAAAAGTACTAACAAAACAGAACACCACAGCAACTCTTAACTGAAGAATCCTGCCCTTCATTCTATCCTTAGGTCATATTGCATCTGCCATGCATGGAATCATATCATCTATCCCCTTCATCTGAACTTAGTCTTTCCAAACCTTTTTTGTCTGTGTGGATCTACTCCAGTTAATTAAACAGAAGGACAAGGTTTATGATTCCAGTTAGAAAATTGTTTTTGTAAAATGTAAAGATTCTTATGAAGCAGAAGTTATTTTGAAGGCAAAGAGTGGAGATATACATGTAGTGTTATAACTTCCTTCTTTCATTGTGCTATTGCAACTGAAGTTCATAACTGAAGGTAGATGTAGATCTATGAAACTCCTCAAAACAAACTTCTAGAAAAGTCTATTTTAAGCTACAGCTAGAGGGCAATTTGCTATGTGGATGATTAAAGTTTCTTTTTAATAAGGAGGAATGAGAAAAGTAGCTTGCGCCTCTCACACCAATTTAACATAAGGGGATACGGCTGTACTTTTTATTGTCAATAACTTCTCTATGTATTTGTACTTGGTTGTATGGCTTTACTTGTTTGCTAGTAGAATCTTTGCAGGCTTGCAGCAAAAGGCAGGCCTCATTTTTATTACTCTCCTTTCCACTCATCTGATAAAATTGTTCAATATCATACTGTCTCAACCAAAATAAAAAAATATTTTATAATTGAGCAGACTTAGCCCTGGTCTACACTTACCTGGAGATTCAGCAGCAGTTGATGGGAGTTACGCAAGCTACACAGAATAGCTTGCATAACTCCAGTTGTTTGCTGTGCTTTCCTTCTGTGCACTGTCTTCACTGCACTGCGCTGACCGGAGCACTACACCACTTGAGGGGGTGGTTAATTAACGTTGACTTCCTGATTGATTGAGAGGGTCTACATTGACCGCTCAATCAATTCAGAAAGATTGATCTGATGGTGGCGACTTTGCCACCATCAGTATAGACATATCCTTAGAATTCAGCCTAGTTATAGATAGAGTCCAGTTTTCTATTAGACAATAGGCATGACCACAGGTCAACCAGTTCCCCTCCACCATCTTTTTCATCCTTCTTCTCTCGTGAGTGTCTCTAGGCCAACATGACATCTCAAGAGTTATTACTTTCATGTATTTATCAATTCTGAATAAGTGCTGTGACCTCATGTGTAGGTCAAGATCTGTATTTGTACATTTAGCTGTCTTTGTAAACATGTCTTGTATTATTGTATTTGTATGCTATCTGTGCATTTAAAATTGTTTAACAAATTTGTTTATAAAAAATAAAAAACTAAAGAGCTTGGATGCTGTGGTACTCTTTATTTAATGATGCTGCAGTGTATACTGCATACTGAACATACTGTAATGGATCAATTTAACTTGTAAGTACTGCAAGGACATTTTGTGTTTACATCTCATTTTACCATGACATATGTCATAGATTATCTGCTTCTATATTATCTCAGATTTCTTATTTTTCAGAAAAACTAAAGGCTTTATAGTCTTGGGCCCTGCCTTTAATAACTAACACTATAAAGTACATTTGTGAATCATTTGCTCATATTGTGAGTCTGGAGTAAAAAGAAAACAGCAGAAGAGGTTTAAAGACAATTGACCTTCTGGGGCTATCAAGGCCTCTCTAATACCCATTCTAAATCATAAATACCAAAAAGAGGAATCCTGGACTGCTGATAGGCACCCACAAATACCAAAACTGGAGTGGAGAGGAAAGGTATAACAAAAGTAGACATAAGGAAGAAAAGGATAAAGGAATAAGTAAAGGGAAGAAACAAAAAGTAAGAGGAGACATTTACAGAGGCTTTTTTAAAGGGTGTCGTTTTCATGAAAACATGGAGTCCTCTTTTAAATATTTTCCTGCCAAGAGTAACATCTAATTTGACTATGGCAATGACTACACTGAAATTACTGAACTCTAAACAGTTATCTAGCACATCACACAGAGGCAGTTTAAACAGAGCCTGAGATCCAACTGCATCCCTGGATTCAGCAAGCACAACTTCCACTGAAAGCATTTTAAGCCAAAGGTAAATTTAGGCCTGGAACCATAAGTAGCCATAGGAAAGGGACACGTTTTCAAATCTAGTTTGATATACTTGCCTCTTTTGCTTTCATCAAATCATGAAAGCAAGCAAACAAAATGCACATATACTTACTTACCTAGTGGACAGAATATTCAAAGCCTTCTCTTTTTTAATGAAACTTTTGGTTTTTCTTCCTCCCCCTCCCCTAAATCTCTCACCAGATAGGTCCTCCTAACCCCAAAATACACGACTTCTTCTACCTTATGTAGAATCAGAGTCAACAATAAAACAGACTGAGTAGATCACTCATCTCTATCCCAATACAGAAACAAGCCTTAACTATGCATTTGTGAAATGGTGCTGAACATGGTAGGTCCTGATCTGTACTTATATTTAAATCTTGTGCACCTCTGTGACACTCTTATCAGTAATATGTAATTTTTATACTGTAGACCAGACCAGAGATAGAATCCAAACCTCAAATATTCATATCATCCAGTATGTCACCAGCCAGATTTATCCTACTTGTAAGCAATCTGGAATGCATACAAGGTTCGGGGTGGATGAAGCATCCCAGAAGTTATAGACGTAGTGATCACCCTTAAAGACTTTTCAGTTGTCTCAGATAACTAAATAACATGAGACATCAGTCTGTGCAGTGCTTCTTAAACTAATTAGTGGGAAGCTTAAGTAATATCACAGTAACTATTTAATTGCAAAGGCAAAATTAGAACAGTTTGAAGGGCAACTAACTGAATGATAAATGGGCTTCAAAATTAACAGCCACTGGAATTAGTTCACACATATATTTGGGACAAATCCAACCCCTTGCTCTGGGCCATTGAGACCCCTCTTGTAGCAGTACCTGTAAGGTTCCACTGCACAGGAGACTGGGAAGGTTTTGGTGATCCCCAGACAGGGCACATGCAAAGCCAAGCTCCAAGAGGCCCCTTGTGACCCACAGTCAGAGATCAGAGGGCTTACTGATCTGTCATAAAAGAGGTTAGCAATGGGTTCAGCACCAGTTCAAATGCTCATGATTTAACTGCAAAAGTGCACTAGGACAAACCACATTTAGCAACATTTCAGAAGGTACTGTTAATGCCTGCCTGGAGCAAGTCTTAACCACAGCTTTCTGAACTAGTACAGGGCACAGTTTGTCCTGGTCTACGTTTGCAGTTAAAATGTAGGCAGCTGATTGATCTAGTGTGAAACCCAATGCTAACCCCTGCTGTAAGCAATGGGTCATTTTATCTTGTACATGAGGCTCAAAGGCATAAATACCCATTGAAACTCAGTTAAAAATGCTTCTGACTGTCAGCAAAAAACAAAGTAGCGCAAAGTGACTGGCCAAGGCAAACCTCAATAATATAGCAGATGTGGTCAAGGACACGGCTGTGGGTTCTAACTTAGCTTTTGTTTTTTTCTCTACCACATTACCATCTGTGATAAGGCCATCATTCTCCTGCTTACAAAAACATTTCCAGACAACGGCTATTACAACATCAAAATGGTCTGAAATGACAACTCAAGCTTCTGCCTCTATAGGTTAGTTTATTTTAATGGTTTGTGGTGGTGGTTGTTGTGTGTGGGTTTTTTTTTTTAAATTGTTTCCCAGATAAGGATCTCCTTAGTGTTCAAATGCTGTTGAACACTGCAATCACATGACCTACCTACTCATTAGGTTTTCTTAACAATTCTCCTTAGTGTTCCAAATTAAGCTTTCTACAAAATATTTCTCTTTATGTGTAAATCACATAATTATTTCTGGACTTGTTTAGCAATTTTTCATTTAACACATTTCAATCTATGTTATGGTATTGAAGTTTGCCTTCTAGTGGGGCCTACTGTAATAATAGACTTTTCAATTCAAAGATATGTTCCTCAAATATCTAACAACTTCATATTTGTTGGCATTTTTAGACATAGGGCCCATATTTAGATCTGGGGACATATGTGTTTAAAGAAATAGACTGACCCCTATACCATGTTCCAGAATGTTTCTCCCTAATGTTATCTTAGAGAGTCTACAAAGAGGAGGAGGCCAAAAAGAAGTAAACTACTTCTACTCCCTGGTCCTGCTACAAGCTAGATTTTCTGATAAATTATTACATTTGAACAACTTTGTATTTTCCTATTCTCAGCTGTAACGTATTGTGAACGAGTTAAGAACACATATCATAAACGTTTATTCACCTCCCCACAAAACACACACAAATAATTCAGCTCCTCTTATAGCTGGAATGACAGTCTCAGCATGAGGCTTCTAGAACTGTTTTTCAATTATACCATATAAATATTTTTAGACAAAATGCTAAGACAGAATTAAGGTTGGCAGTATATACTGGTTATTTAGGATGAACTACATCACAGGGATGTTACTGTTATCTCAAAACCAAACAGTATAAATCCAGAAAATTCAGAGTTAAGATAACCTTAAAAGAAATCCAAACATGTAAAGAGATGTGGAAATGCAGACTGGGCAACCTCACAATCTGAACTCTGCCCTGAAGTGACATACTGCAGTAAATATATGACTGTGATTAAGACATGGTGCCTAATTAAAATAAACTATTTCATATATACATTTTTAAAATATTTTTCCCTCTCACTGTGGATGTATCATAAAATTCATGGGAAGTGCTTGGCGTCTCAGAGACATTTTGAATTAAACATATCTGTGTGTCAGATTCTTCCATCCCTTTCTCAAGTTGACTCTGCAAACAGCCCCAATGAAGTTAAAAAAAAAATCACTGCTTAGATTGCTTTTGAGATTCACATTGAATATTATGGCTAAATCACCTTTCAAACTCGGTAATAGAGTTCTCTTCATTTAGAAGTTATTCTCTGAATCAGTACATGACTTTTTGTAAGGCAGAGTTATCAAATAGTTAAATACATTGTTTATTAATAAATTTAAATGTTTCTTATAAGGTTAGGTTAGAAGACAGGTGGTTTGTGTGGAGTTGTTTGAGGTTTTTTAAGTGTCTTCAGCCTCCACTTAGCTGTGTTCCACACCAGCACCAACAATATTATTTCTTTAATCCCTTCAGACAGGGAGTTGCATTTTCATGGAACAACATTCATTACCTGCTAAGGATTCAAGAAACGTCTGGTCGCAGGAAGTTTAAAAAAAAAAAAAAAAAAGCAGAAGTCTGTCAAAATAAACACTGCAGCTTGAAATGAAAGTACTGAAAAAATCCATTTTAAAAAAACTCTGATTATTTCCTATTGTATCTGTAGGCCCCTATCAGCTACTAGAGCTTCAGTAAACAATAGGTTCCAGCTAAGAAAGATGATTTTGTTGTAATTCACTAACTTCTCCTAAAAACAAGCAATGGGATCTTTATTTTAGTAAGAAGCAATCTTCTTGGCATGAATTTATGTTACTCTTTAAAATGCCAATCAGATGTCAAACAAAATTTGCCATTTTAAGATATTATGGCTAATGCAGACAAGAGTGTGCACTTGTGAATTGGACAGACAGACCAACAAGACCAGGCAGCCCTGCCCACTTACGTATTCATTTGGTTGGCAGACTGGGAAATGTCAGCATTCAAAGTTTAAGAAATTTAAGTTAATAGAAATGGACATTGGACAGTCCTGCTGGAAAGAGCCAGTAAGGGATGGAGATGAAATAATATTTTTAGAGTTCTTCTCTAGATAATCTTGCTCGGCAATAATCAGTATACTTTTCTATTAGACCTAGTCATATGATGCCATTTACTTTAACACTGTCTTTAGAGAGCTCATGGTATTAGCTTTCAAGGTTGAAAACTGTTACATGCTTAAAGTGAATTTTAGTACTCCCACAAGACATCCTGACCACATACCTGACCTTTTTAGGGGGGGAAAAAAGGAAAAAGTAATCAACAATATTGTGCATATCCTTGTTATTAATTAAAACAAATGTTATAATGTAGTAGCTAATAAAAAGCCCTGTATAATTATACAAGGATGTAAAAGGATTATCTCATCTTTGTCATACACAGATTTATTACATTAAGTAATTTAATTCTAGAACACCTTCAGTTAGAGCAAAGGGTGATAGCCTTTTTATTACATCATCATGGAGTTAACAAGAACAACTTAGATTTATTTACTACACTGGCAGAAGGGGGAATTTCTGAAGAGGGATGGAAGAATAACTATGCATCAGTGGAATTTATAGCTTTAGTAAATGTTAGGTTTGTTTTCTAAGGAATTATAACAACATACTTAAATTCCAGAACAGTAAGCAAAATAGCTTAAGTTCACTGACTTGAGAAAACATTCTTTTATACTGTATAGTTCTAAAATAAATACTTAAAAGAAATAGAGACCAAGCCATTATATCTTAGTTTTCATTTTCCTTCAGATAGAAGTGCTAGAATAAACATTCTTACTAGTTTACATTGCCTGTGTTTTTATGAGGTTAATAACTGAACTGTCAATCAAAGCCTATATAAATACAGGTTGAATACTTTCTGCTTTAGAAGCACTTTTATTTACAAAGGTGGGTAGCCAAGATTTCCAAAGGACTACATGGTCTGTATGCTTTGATCTGTTTTACTTACAAGTCTCTTTATACCTGATGGTTTGCTATTTATGATACCTTTGTGTAATTAGGTATGGGAAGAGCAGCTGTGCACAGCAAACACTTAAGAAAAAACCTCAGCTGAGAAGAATAAAGTATTATGGAACAGGCAGCTTATCAAAATAATTTTTTAAAATAATCTTTCTTAAGGTAACTTCGTTGGTAGGATGGCAAGAGATCTTAAAATGTGATGTGTCAGAATAAAGGAGTGTTACATCTGAGTTAACAGACAGACCTATATCAATATTCACACATGACAACGAATCAAATAATTATGTCAGAATTAAGAGAAATTAAAATGTTCCATCACTTGCAGATGGCCCATGCAAGCTGGCTCGGGCTGAGGGGCTGTTTCATTGCTGTGTAGATTTCCAGCCAACAGCCCCTCAGCCTGCACCCCACGAACTGACTGCTGTCAGAGACAGGACACTGGACTAAAAGGATGACTGGACTAATACAATATGATAGCTCCTATTATTCTAATTCAGCTAAGATATAAAATCCCCTCTCTGCAAGTTAGTACTTTACTTACTCATGGACTCAGACTTTATGGTCAGAAGGGACCATCATGATAATCTAGCCTGACTCCTGCACATTGATATTATCCACCAGCGAGCATACACTACTTTTGTCATGATCTCCATAAGTTCAATTAAACTTAGTAGAGAATCTCGCAATGGGACTCAACTACAAGAACCCAACAGTCTCTGACTCAGGTTGTCTCTGATCATCTTCTCCTGCCCCGGGGTGCGGCACCTCGGTAGCTGCATTCCTCACTCCTGCCAGCCATTGCTACCTGGCTGTGCTGCATGCTCTGCAGCGTGTGCTGATGTGTCATTGTGCCTCTCATTTCAGTGTATACAGTGCAAGATAGTAGGGCATGGGGAGGAGGTGGTCAGAAACAGAATGTGGGCATGGGGAGTAGAAAGCCCCAAGCTGAGCCCCAAGGATGTGGTGGCAGCAGCAGCACTGACAAGTTCAGGGGAGTGGCTTGGAGGCGGGGGAGAAATCAGCAACCCATCAGGTGTGCTGGGCTAGGGTGGGAATAGGGGGAAGAAACAGTAAAGAACATGGAGTACAGACCAGCGGCTAGGCCTTGCAACAAAAGCCAAATCTGAGGGGGCCTGACTACAAATGTTGGGTTTGGATCAGGTATGAAAACAGACAGATTCAGATTAGCTATGATCTAGTCGGGTTCAGGTTGAGGTTTAAAATTAGACCCAAGCAGAGCTTCACTTTAGTAGTGTTTATGTAAAGAAAGAGAAGCATTCTCCACCCACCATCATCCTTACCCCTCAACAAAACTTTAACAGAGAATATACTATACACTTTTTCTGTAGGCTAAATAACATTTTCTTAAGATGATTTTATTGTTTTAGATTACATTCATTATTTCAACATTCAAATTCTTTTAGCTTTCGGAAGTACGGAAAATGGAGTACATGGGGTTTCTCTCTTTTTGTCTCCTTATTGCACTACATTTTCATAAAACTTATCTTTAATTCATAAGTTAACAGCAGTTATGTTATCACTCATATTACTAGAAAAACATGTTAGGAAATGAAGCCTGTATTTTCTAATATTGATGAACTGGTAATCAATATAAACCACAACAGCAGTGTGTCTGCTGCAAACATTGCTTCGAACACTTAAGTTCAGAACTGTCTCACAAAGACATGTAAGTCTGCTAAAGCGCTCAATATACTAAAAGCCAGAGCAACGACTAACATTTAATCAAAATGAATATGAGCTATTTTATTTTGAAATAAAACAAAACAAAAAACAATACAAAACATACAGCCTCACAATTTATTGCATCAAATCTTAGAAAGATTACTTGGCAAGATACCTCTGACCACACACTCCACTTTTAACTACATTCTTACCATCATTCCTGTGGTTTTTAGAAATCTATGGGTTTAAATAACTGTTAATTGATGAAAAATTTACAAATGATCTTTGAAGCATATCAATGTGGACATACAATAAAATGAATATTAAGAGATTTCATTAAATGTTAACCAGCAAGGCTAGAGCTATATCCCATGTTCATTTTTCTAATTCATATTGTATACGTTCTCAGATATCATTCCTGAGTGGAATGTTTTAAACATGCTCAATTAATCTATTTGAAATGCATACTAAATATATCTCTAAAAGACTACTTTGCTACATGATTAAAAGCATCAATCAATCTCTTTTACTATCAGCTTCTATCAACCCATTTAAAGCATTTACCCAAAAAGCCTCTGGATAAACAACTTTTTCTAGGTAAGACACAGTATATTATGTCATTGTGTATCAATACAGGTTGTTCAGTGAGCAATAGGACCTTCAAGCTTCAATAGTTATCCATCATACCTATTTATACGGCCCCCAATACCCAGCACCTCACTCTCTTAACATACTTATCCTCACAATGGCCCCATGAAATAATAAAGTGCTATTACAGGAACTCTCACATAGGGAGACTTAGGGTATGTCTACAAAGCAGCTGAGAGGTGTGGCCACAGCAGCTTGGGCTAGCCACTCAAGTATGTACCCTGGAAACTGGGCAAGATTGTACTCAGGCAACTAGCCAGAGCAGCTGCCTGTACCATTGCAGCCACACTGCTATTTTTAGCATCCTAGCTCAAGCAGACTACCCATGTGTATGTTTATCCATGCTGGGAATCACACCTGCCAGTTGATGTGCAGACAAACCCAAGGTGACTTGCCCAAAGTCACACAGGAAGTCCATGGCATGGCAGGGAACTGAACCCACACCACCTGAATCCCAGGCTAGTACACTAACCACTGAACCATCCTTCCCCGTGTATATACCTAAGGGAGACAAAACTGGAAAGAGGAACAAATAATACCGAGAAAAAGGTTTCACTTGCTGAGAAGGATGCACAGCGAGGATAGTAGCACTGCCAGAAATTAACATTGGGGAAAATTTTGTGTTTACATTTACGAGAAATAATGCTGCCTGTCTCATTTACAGTGTCACCTCAAAGTGAGAACAGGCGTTTGCATGGCACTGTTGTAGCCAGTGTAGCAAAGGTATTTACATGCCAGATACGCTAACCCTTTGTATGCACTTTCATGCTTCGACCTTCATTCCAGAGGACAGGTTCCCATGTTGATGACAGGTTCCGCTCAATAACGAACCAAAGTAGTGCGGATTGATGCGTGTTCATTTTCATCATCTGAGTCAAATGCCACCAGCAGAAGGCTGATTTTCTTTTTTGGTGGTTTGGATTCTGCATCGGATTCTGTAGTTTCCACATCTGACAGCTGTTCTTTTAAGACTTCTGATAGCGTGTTCCACACCTCGTCCCCCTCAGATTTGGGAAGGCACTTCAGATTCTTAAACTTTGGATCAAGTATTGTAGTTATCTTAACAAATCTCACATTGGTACCTCTCCATTTTCTCAAATCTGCAGTGAAAGTGTTCTTAAATGGATCAACATGTGCTGGGTCGTCTTCTGAGACTGCCATAACACAAAATATATGGTAGAATACAGGTAAAATCACAGAGCAGGAGACATACAATTCTCCCCCAAGGACCTCAGTCACAAATTTAATTAACGCATTATTTTTTAATGAGTGTCATCAACATGGAAGCATGTCTTCTGGAATGGTGACTGAAGCATGAAGTGGCATACGAAAGTTTAGCATATCTGGCAAGCAAATACTTCGCAACAACGGCTACAACAGTGCCACGTGACCGCTTGTTCTGTCTTTCAGGTGACATTGTAAATAAGAAGTGGGTAGCATTATCTCTTGTAAATATAAACAAACTTATTTGTCTTATTGATTGACTGAACAAGAAGTAGGACTGAGTGGACTTGTGGGCTCTAAAGATGTACATTGTTTTGTTTCTGAGTGCAGTTATGTAACAAAAACATCTACAGTTGTAAGTTGCACTTTCACAATAAAGACATTGCACTACAGTAGCTGTATGAGGTGAATTGAAAAAAGTTTTTTTTTTTTTACCTTTTTTACAGTGCAAATATTTGTAATAAAAATAATGAAGTACTCCCTGTAAACTTTGTATTCTGCGTTGTAATTGAAATCAATACATTTGAAAATATAGAAAACCATCCACTAATATTTATAATAAATTTAAATTGGTATTCTATTATTGTTTAGCAGTGCAATTGATCAAAATAAATGGTTTGAATGGAGTTAATTCAGAACAAAATAATTGCTTGAGTTAACTGTGATTGATAGCCCTAGAAAGAAAGTAAAGACAAGTGACACTGCAGGGAAGGGAGTAAAGGAGACTAAAGTGGAGAAGAGAGGCAGATATGGAGTAAAGCTGGTCAGAAATTTTTCAACTAAGGCTGTTTGTTTTGTTTGTTTGTTAAAAACCTATTTGTTTAAACAGAAATTTTTCAGAGATGAAATTTTTGGTCTCAGAGAGAGACCAACCAACTCAGACTAGCCAATAACTCAGTGGTTAGGGTACTACCTGGGAGAGAGTAAACCTAGGTTCAAGTCCCTATTCTTCCTGATACAGATAGTAGAGTAATTAATAATACTGCAAGAAAACTGCAGTAAACAAGGCCTTGTCTCAGATTTAAAAGTGAGAAGTTTAAGTAATTTTGAGTACACACAGTGCTCCTATACTAAACTTGTAACAGAAGCAAAGTGAAAAAAAAACCTAATATTATTTCAATGTAACCTAAATAAATTTATATTCTTGTTCCAGGTTAAATTTCTAAAGACTCAACACAAATATTATTGGTGCAAATGCATTTCTGATGTATTTTAGTGGGCATACTGCCATATACACACTACAAGATTATTTTGTCAGTGACATTTTTTAACAAAGGTTTTTTAGTTTATTCAATTGGCATAGTTAACCAGCATGGCACCTCAATATAGGCCACAAAATGAATGTTCAGGCATCTAACAAAGTTGCCTAATTTTCAGAAGTACTAAACAACCACAGTTCCCAATCAAGCAATGGGACTACAGACACTCAGCACATCAGAAAGCCAGGCTAAATTTCATTTGGTGCCTAAGTTATGGTATTGAAAATTGAAAGTTTTAGCTGGCAAACAGTCAAAAATTTAAACTAAACAGTATTTGGCTTTAATATAAGGATTTTGTTCTAGTAAAACAGCAAACATACTGGAAAACATATGGAAGGACAGGAGAATTGCATATGTGACCCTACCGTAATTGTGTAATTACAGTTACAACTAAACATTGGATGATAAATTATGCAACAATAGTGACACCTACTGGTATTTATAATCAGAAAAGTGATGCACTTGCTGAGGAATAATCATTTTAAATATTACGTGAAATTAGCTTCATTCATTACTTTATATGACAAACATTAGAAGTAAGCTAGCAAAACAAACCATTTTCCTATAAACTAATTGCCATGAAGTTGAAACCAAATTAATTTAAAGAAAAAGTTGAAAGCTGTTTCAGGTCACACACCTGCCTAGGGCCCTGCCAATTTTCATGGTTCAACACTCATTTTCCTCTTCTGTTAAAAACCTTTCTTTTCTCTTGCCCTGTTTGTGTGAGATTAGTTCACTGGCTAAAAGGAAAACAACAAAACTGACTACACACAAAGTTCTGTCAAATACAAAAAGTAAACAATCTGAAAAGAAATAACCTTTCAGTTATAGTAATTCCTGGGTGTTACTTTAACAGTGAACAAAGACATTTCAGAGAGAAGTGCAATTTAAGTTGACAGCATCCATTTAACATAGATATTAAAAAACTCCTATGTTAAAAGAACTCTGAGGTCTGTAGAGTCAAGTACTCAAAAGTAGGGAAATTACAGAATTAAGGTTGCCTGTGCAAACTATCAGATATCCCCAAAAGCAATCAACATGCAACTTCATGAAGCCTGCACTCTACTGCAAAACCTGAATAGACCTCAGACACTCTTGTAACAACAGATCGGCACATATGACTGTCACACATTCCATGCATCTTGGGAACGAGGCTGTCTTAACACTGCTGAGGTCACAGTTAAGGTTTTGCACTAGAATATGAATACAAAGAAGCTGAGATTCATATTGCCTTTTGGTATTGGTCACAGGAGGAAGCAAAAGCCTTATGAAGCATTGAAGTGTCATCAACGGCATTGTAGACAATGTGAAAAAGGCTAGAAATGCAGGAGACTTGTTAATCTCATGCTTTTCAGGTCTTGCATGGATGGGGTGTATACTGATGATGCAACCTTAACAGTCACTAAACAAAGTTTTTATGTATTTACTTCCTAGTTCTTCATACAGGACAGGTTCACAGTGTTAGGTAGGAGTGAGGGGGAAAATGACACAGTGACTGAATGTGAAACACCTGTATTTTGGTGTGCCATATAATTTACCAATATAAAATAAGTGTGCGTTGCAGGATATTCTCTGTGTGAATTAAATAAACTACTTGTTTTTATAAAGAATATTTGTCCACATCTTTCCTAAAGTGTGGTGCCTAGACGGGGACATAGTACTCCAACTGAGGCCTCACCAGTGCCAAGTAGAATGGGACAATCACTTCCCGTGTCTTACACACACACACACAACAGAATATTAGCCTTTTTCGCAACTGCATCACATTGTTGACTCATATTCAATAGTGATCCATTATAACTCCCAGATTCTTTTTAGTAGTATTACTACCTACCACTTTATTCTCTGTTTTATAATGGTTCATTTTATTTTTCCTTCCTTGGTGAAATACTTTGCACTTGTCCTTATTGAATTTCATCTTGTTAAATTCAGACCAGTTTTTCAATTTGTCCAAGTTCTTTTAAATTCTAATCCTGTCCTTCAAAGTGCTTGCAACCCCACGCAGCTTCATGCCATCTGCAAATTTTATAATCATACTCCCCCCTCTCTATCATCCAAGTCATTAATGAAAGTGGGCCTCACTAGATACATCTGCCCAGTTTAACAGTATACCATTGACAACTACTCTGAAAACAGTCTTTCAACCAGATGTGCACCCATCTTATAGTAATTTCATTTAGACAGTATTTCCCTAGTTTGTTTATGAAATGTCCTCTGGGACTGTGTCAAAAGCCTAACTAAAAACAAGATCTCTCACATCTACTGCTTCCCTCCCCAGCCCATTAGCCCAGTAACCATATTTCCACATTTTGCAGGATTCTTTTTTGATTTTCAGGTCACTAGAGAGCTCCTAATGGAGCCATATTGGCCTCTTACTATTTTTCCTTCACATCAGGATAATTTGCAGTTCTGTCTTTAATATTCTCTCGAGAAACTGCCAGCTCTTCTGAATAACTCTAACCTTACATTTTCTTTCCGTGGTACCTTACCTACCAGTTCTCTGAGTCTGTTAGAGTCTGCTTTTTTGAAGTCCATTGTCCTTACTCTGCAGCTCACTCCTTCCTTTCCTTAAGATCATAAAATAAATAATTTCCTGATCACTTTCACTCAAATTGCCTTCCACTTTCAGATTCACAACCGATTCCTCCCTGCTGGTCAGATTTCAAGCTTAAAATGTCTATCCCCTCCTGGTTACGTCCTCCTCTTTCTGAAACAAAAAGATGTTCCCAATACACTCCAAGAACTTACGGAAAATTTTATGTTTTGCTGTATTATTTTTGCAACAGGTGTCGGGTAGATAAGTCCCCCAATACTATCAGGTGCGTGTTTTGGATATTGCCGTTATTTCTTCTAGAAATGCCTTATCCACCTCTTCTTCCTGATCTGGTGGTTGATAGTAAACCCCTGGCAATGGTATGACCCCTCTGCCCCTTTTTAGCTCCTTTTATCTTTGCTCAGAGACTTTCAACTGATCTGACTCTCACCTCTTCTCAGACCTCAGAACAAGCATATATATTCTTGATGTACAATGTGACACCTTCCTTTTTATCCTTCCTGAACAAATTATATCACTTTATACCTATATTGTAATCATGACACCTATCCCATAACATTGCTGTGATGCCAATTAAGTCACAGTAAACAGAGATGAGATCTGAACACATGGTCTCCCCTTTCCCATCCATATTTTCCCCCATTTTCACCCTCTAACATCAATACCAGCATAGTAACTAATTTGGAAGTATGATAATGCTCTATGTTTTGGGAAGTAATTATGATGTTTCATCTATTTGTCATGGAATTCCTGCAATTACAGAGCAGTAAGAAGTATCAACAACAGCAGTACATCTGTCTGCCATCAGCAAATATTTCAGAACTCCCTATGAGCCACCATAACAACCACCACCAGAGCCAGAACATCCACTGTTTACCATATCATAAGAAAAAATTTTATTTTTGTGTAAAACCAGCAAGATGAGTCACTGAATAGTACAAATAGCAGATGTTTTAAAAATGAATGAATTGCAATTCCCTGGACTCCTGGTGCCAGGTACTCAATTTCTGGAGGATCATTTTGGGGTCTGATCCCAAGATTTGCTGACCATCTGTAACTCCCACTGAAGTTTTTGGGAGCTGTAGATGCTCAGCACCTTTCAGAATCAGGTCTTTTCTGTAAAATTATACTTTGAATTAAAATCAATGTTCACTGCCTCGCAGTAGATATTTTTGACTCACGGGCTTAATTCTTGGCAACACATTTTAAACTAATCTATATATTTTCATAACATTATTCTTCAGATAAATCCAAAAAAGCAAGCAACATTTTCAAATTGTTCTTGGCTGAGGCAATGCTTTGCAAAAGTAAAGTTAGCATCAAATGGAACTTACCTATTTTTTTTGGAATTTTCATCCTTCCCTCTTTTAACTCCAAAAATTCTTGTAATCAGGGTACTAAACAGAAGAGTGGAGGAATTTCTCACCTAATGTATAAAGAAATATGAAATATATATTAAGCAGCTTTCAAACAGCACAGTAAACTGGATTTTAAATTAGCTCTAATTTAATTTAGAATATTTTAAAACAGCAAGAGAACATTTTACATACCTGACCAGACAAATGGTCCCTAATATAGCATCCTACTTAAAGGAGATCCATCACAGGAAGGTGAGAGTAATTTGCTATACAATACTTAAAATGTGAGTGGACAGTTAAATAGTTTAATGAACTTCAGTGCCTTAAAATAGTTTAATGGAGGAGATGATGTAGCTTAGTGGTTAAAAGGTCAGGGGTGAGAACCAAGAAATCTGGAATCCATCCCTGGCTCTGCCACAATATTCCTGTGTAACCTTGAGTAAATCACTCCACCTTTGCTCCATTTCCCTATCTTTAAAAGAAGGGGAACATCTGCTAGTGGCTCCAACTTCTTTAGCCCAGGGACTATCTTACAAACTTCTCTCAAAACTAGGCTCTTACCCCATAACTTATGCTTATGAATGTTATCCAAATTGCATTCTTCCCCACTGCTACTCTTCAGTTTTGGTAGTGACACTGTAGGGGCCTAGGTTATAGTGCTTTTGTTTTTCTTTTCTTTTTTTTCTGGAATGGACTTTCAATGGTTGGCACCAGACAAAGGACACATCCTAAGACAGAAGGCACTTGAAGAGCATAGTAATAGGCAAATTCTCCTTTCTTTGTCCTTACACAGGAATTTTCTCTTCAGCACTTGCTGGGTTCCTCTGCCTTCCCCTCTGCATGCCAATGCCAGCTCTCTGTTTTATGAGGCTAAGCACATGGCTTCTAAGTTCTGCCTTTTTCTAGTCCTCCCTGACAAGAGGTCAATGTCTGCCTCATGGAACAGGGAGGGAGCAGTAACTGTATAAAATTATATCCCATTCTGCAACAAGCACAGCTATAGATGTAGAGAAATGGTGGCACTGCAGACTCAGGAGTTTCAACTTATATTTGAAATTTCTGATTTTTTATGTTTTTCTACTTTCTCCCATTTAGTTTCCCCAACAAACACTTATATTTAAATTTTAACAGACTGCTTTTTTATGTAGTACATTAAGTGTGAGAACATTTAACGAGGTATCTACAATTCACTGCGGTATCTAAACGCCAAAAAATAATTATCTTTTAATTAGCCAGCAACTGTGTGTACGTTCACTGTAATACCTAATTTAACAGTTTCTCAGATAAATATTACCAAGACACGAAGAGGTATCCTTTGTTGGTCACATTATCTACAAAGGAATGTTGATTCTGTTCATTCCAGTATGGTGGAATTAGGAATGGAGTGGATTTCTGCATGTCTCAGGATGGTCAGTACCCTCACTCTGCAAAGTACAACTTGATAATGCCTGTCAATAATAGTGCTAGAGATGATGACCAGGAATCAGAGGGGAAGAAGGAAAAAAAAAACAAAAAAAACGTATCTACCTTTTCATAACTTGTTGTTTGAGATGTGGTGCTCAGGTCCATTCCAAGTAGATGTGTGCACACCGCATGCACAGTTGTCAGAAGGTTTTTCCCCTAGCAGTACCAATTGGGTCATTGCAGGGGTCCCCCTGGAGTTGTGCCTCCATGGCAATGTATATATATGGCCCCACCAACGCACCACCTCTTTGATTCCTTCTTGCTGGCTAGCTCCATCAGAGGAGAAGCTGGGTGGGTCTTGGAAAGGACATGAGCAACACATCTCGAAGAACAACAGTTATAAAAAGGTAAGTAACTGTTTCTTCTTCTTCGAGTGCTTGCTAATGTCACTTCCAAGCAGGCGACTCCCAACCTGACCATTATTCCTGCTCTGCTTCCTAGGCTACATAGGGTAAAACCGCAGGGGAGGTTAGCCCTAAAATGCTTTCTCTGAGGGACTGATGTATGAAGGCCCAAGGACTTCAATGTTGCCCTTGAATCCTTCATGCTGTGGAGTTTGGAGTCCATCGGCTCTGAAAATAACCCCAAACCTTCAAAAGGGCAAGTCCTGTACTGTTTATTGGACCTCTGGAGGGAGACCTGACACTTGCAGCCATGAACGCCTCCTCATGGCACTTGCAGATGACCTGGTTCGAGTGGCTGAGTCCACTGTTTCCAGGGCAGCTTGTAATGAGATCCTCGCCACTGCCTTGCCCTCTTCCACAACTTCTGTGAACTCTGATCCGGAGTCAGCTGAGAGCAACTCCTTGAATTTTGACATGGTATCCATTGAGTTGAAATTATAGTGTCCCAAGACCACTTGCTGGTTTGCAATACATAGCGGGAGCCCGCTCCCGCCTCCCCCGCGATGGAGTAGACCTTTCTGCCAAAGAGGGCTAGCTTCTTTGAGTCCTTGGACTTGGGTGATGGACTTTGCTGCCCCCGCCTCTCCTTCTTGTTCGCAGCCACTACTATCAGCAACCCCAGCTGCGGGTGAGTGAAGAGGTACGTATGTCCCTTTAAGGGTACAAAGTACTTTCTATCCCCTTAGCTGTAGGGGGGATAGAGGAGGGCGTCTGCCACAGAGTTTTGATAGTAGCCTAGATGGTCTTTATGAGAGGCAATTTCACTTTTGAGGGGACCTTCTAGTGCTCATGTCCACTGTGAGTGTCCACTGACTCCATCACCTCTTCTGCTTGGAGCCCTAGGTTATGGGCCACTCTCCATAACAGCTCCTGGTGAGCCCCGTTGTCCACAGAGAGTGAAGCAGAAGTTCCCACCACCACCTCATCGGGAGAGGACAATGATGACATTTTGAGTGGTACTGGGCTCTCGTAGGTTTCTCCTTGTGTGGGGTTCCTGTGTTCAGTGCAGGGGTAGACCCTGGTGCCAATCCCTGCGCCACCCTCTGTGTCTGCCTTGGTGCCCATCTTGGTGGCAATCCTTGGGGGGAAGGGGAGCAAGTCCTTCTGAGGTAAAGGCCCATCTGCCATGGAGGTGCAATTCCGGAGGGCACCTGCACAAACCTGTTAGGTACTGTTAAGGGAAACACCTTCCAAAAACTGTACACGTGGTGCGCACACAACTACTTAGAATCAACATAAGCAAGCACTCGAAGAAGAATAGTGGGTCTCAGGGAACTGAAACCCAGCAAAACATTCAACAGAAACCAAATCAAATTAAACTAGCACATAACAGTTCACCAGGAGCCACAGCTTTCATCAATCACAAAACACTGAAACCACAGTCCAGAGTTGATCTACCTTTACCTGTAAAGAACATCACAAATTCATCACATCAGTCAGAAGAAAGAACTATTAAGAAATTGAAGTTTTCTGGAATTATCAGTCTGGGAACTAATGGAAAATTTAGACATGTCCTTGAGCTACATTAAGGACAAGAACAAAGGAAACCCAGGTTTCCAATAGTTTAAAGCATTTATTTTTAGCCATGGCAGGTCATGAGATATTGGACCTTAAAAATAACATACTGATAACCATCTTGCACTGAGACCAAAACCAACGACTAGAAAAAAATGACTTGACTCTTACTACATGACGCACTGTCTATTTATCAGCCAATCAGATCTTTTTTTAAAAAAATTGTAAGATAATTTATTTTTGTAACTCTTGAAATTACACAGAAGTACAGTCTGTATTACATCAAACCAAGACAAAAAATACATTGATAAAACAGAATATTGAGGCTGAAACTGCAGCTTTCCTGTGATTTTTTTCCCAGTACTGTTTCCATACTATTGTGCTATGATATACCACATTCTGTAATACATATAAACATTCAGTTCAAAAAAATTCCATCAGCTGTGGTACTATTATTGACTAACATTACAAATGCTTTGATTAGCACCATCAACACAAGCTTCTCTAACCCAATACAATGCTTGAAGGATTAACTTACTGTCCAGACAGCAGATGTAAAACCTAGAATTGCTGCTTGTATTCCATCTGCTATATAAGGTATGATGTTTTCACCAAAACGGGTATCCCTAAACAAGGCCCTCAGGATATTTAAAGCATGAACCTGGAAAAAAAGGAAAAAAAAACCCCAACAATCTCTGTTTTGTAACACATACTACTTTGTTGGAAAAGTCCTCAAATTACATACTTTAACCATAGACATGGAGATGAACAAAACTGCATTTACTCATTTATGCCACTTAATTTCAAGTTTAACTTCCATTCAACATCATTTTTCTTTTTAATACAATGGCACTGTGCAAAGCACTTTGTAAAGCATCGTCATAGAAAAAAGTGGATAAATGACCACATTTATGAAACAATAAATTTTTTGGTTGAAAGAACCCAAAGGATATACATATATTTATATTTTGGACAGCAGCAAACATATGAAGAATGAGTATCAAATTCTTTAATACAGCTAGTAAAATTGCAATGCTTAGAAAATCGATCCTGGATAAATAAATGTTTTTCTTCTGTTATTATTTATGAGGAGACAATTTTCAAAATTGCTCAGGATTATTTGAAGCATCAAACCTTGCAAGTAAAGTTAATTTGTTCATTCTTTTCTGCTTTTTAGTTACATCATGCTGGTTTATCAACCAAGAATGAAAAACAATTAGGTACTTTTTGATTCAGGCCTGGTCTACACTACAAAGTTAGGCAGCTTACACTGACCTACATGTACACGTGTCTACACTTAAATGAATCTCCCACTGATGTAAGTGCTTCATTACAGCAACATAGTAACACTAGCTCCCGCAGCAGCACAGAATCACGGTCAATGTACTTAGGTCGCAGCAGTCCAAGTGCAGACACTGTGGTACTTATATGTCAACCCTAACTATCCTTCAGCAGCTGTCTTACAAATGCCCCACACTGACCACTCTGGTCTCCATTATGAACTCCACTGCCCAGGGGTCATGGAGACAAGAACCCTTTCCCTTTACAGCCCCACAAATTTTGTAAATTCCTTTTCTTGATTGCCTGGCACAGCAAGCATACCTGGCAACTCTAGATTGTTGTGTGCAGTTGCCCAGCTGACCATGTCGACTACACATTCCAGACATGCTTCTGCCTGCAGCAGACTGGAGATATTGGATCTCCTGGGCCTGTTGGGAGAAGAGGCTGCACAGGAACAACTCCAAATCAGCCATAGAAACATCAATATCTAGAAGCAGACTGCTCATGGGATGGAAGATTCAACAGAGACTAGCAGCAGTGCTGCATGAAAGCCAAGGAGCTGTGGCAGACATACCAGAAGGTCAGGGAGGCCAACAATAGATCCACTGCTGAGCTGCAGACTTGATACTTTTACGAAGAGCTGAATACCCTACTCAGCAGAGACCCTATCACCATCATCCACAGCATGTGAAAACTGTGAGGAGGCCAAGTTACAGACCTCTGCCATGAACAGTGAGGAGGGGATTGTGGGGACAGGTGATCAGGGAGATCCAGCTGCACAGCCAGCCAGGACCTGGTTTTGACTCTTCCGCAATCCAGCCAATTGCACCAGTCACGCATGGGAGAGCCCATGGGGGAAGGAATCTTGGGTAAGTGTGTGGATCAATGTTCAATACAGGGATGGCACCCCCAAAAGTAGCAAGACACATTTTTTGACTTTTCATTAATTTACTCATGCTAGAAGAGGTAATGATACAGCCAAGAGAAGTAGAGTTGATACCTGCTTTTCATTCGCCTGTTCGGTTAGGCAGGGGGAGTCATGCACAGCAGTTTTTTAAAAATGTACACAGGGAAGTCCCTTGAATCCGCTTGAGAGATCTCAATGAAACTTTCATGGAGGTACTCTAAAGTCCTCTGCCAAAGGTTTCTAGGGATGGCTACCTTTCTTCTTTCATGATAGAATGCTCTCTCTTGCCACTCAGCAATAGCCTTTGTACTCCAATGGTGCCATCATATAGGCCCGGGAAGCTTCAGGACAGCAGCAGCAGCTGTGCTCTCTCTGCCTTTGTTGGCCTCAGGATTGAGATATCAGCTAAAATCACCACCACCTATGAAAAAGTGTGCCAGTGTCCAGTGTCATTGCCCTATACTATTAGACTCATGCAACACCATATGGGCCATGCTCACTCTGACTGCCACCATGCACAAGCAATCCAAGAAGAAGTGAGAATGTAGGGCTTAAAACTTTAGGACAGCAAAGGGAGTTAGTTCAGCATCTTAAGTTTTGCTTTCTGTAGTGAATACGCTCGCAATGGTACCTCGGAGTATTTTATCTTCAGCTGTGGCCTTCTGAGTCTCCCCATACACACTCTCAGAAGCCTGAGCCAGAGAAGGAGAAAAAGCATTCAGGATGACATGTTAAGTGAGATCCTGCAAACCAGGGCTGCATCCAATCAGGAGCACAGGGCCTGATGATGAACACTGCAGACAGCCTGGAGAAGGAAAGAATGGAGAGGAGAAAGGCCCAGGACTCCCACAGGAAAAGGAGAGGGAGATGCATCAGGACATAATGTGGCTTCTCAGGCAGCAAACACAGATGCTGCAGACTCTGGTGAACCTGAAGGTTCAACAATCCCTGGCTCACATCCCTCTGCAGCCCATTGAGAACTCAATATTGTGACCTCCCTATGTCCCCACAACATTCCACGTGGCACTGCCCCTACCATTCCCCCAGGAGGACACATGAATTATCTTTCCCCTTCATAAGTTCTGTTTTCTTAATTTATTGTTTTTAATGTATCTGTTGTAAAATTGCTGAGGGTTTGGGGGTTTTTTGCACTGATTCTTACAGTTCTATTATTTGGAATATAATTCATCTTTATTAGCTCACAACACATGCTGCCAAGCACTCAGCAGCTCCAAAAACAACCAATTACCTGTTACTGCACAGTGTCACACAACTCATAGAATCATTCACAAATAACATTAATAGGTGCATTGACAACATTATATTCCTACATGTACAGCAACCACCACACAATTCCTACCAGACCATAAAAGAGCAGGGCCAGGTAGACCACACTACACCACCACACACTACTCTGGTTCACTGTTAAAATGGTCTTTCAAAGCCTCCGTGAGCTATATAGCACTGTGTCGCACTCTTCTAATAGCCCTTGTATCTGTTTGTTCAAATTCAGCAGGCAACAGCTCCACCGCCACCTGGCAGAAACTTTGCATCCTCTGCTTCAGATATTATGCAGAACACAGCAGTCAGCTATAACAATTGGGGTATTTTTCTCACTAAGGTCTAATCTTGTGAGTAAACATGCCAGCATCCCTTCAAATGACCAAAAACACATTCAACTGTCATTCTACACCTGGTGGTTGAATTGTTCCTTGGTGGTGTTGCAATGGCCAGCGTACGGCTCCATAAGCCAGGACAGCAAGGGGTAGGCTGGGTTGCCCAGGATCACTATTGGCATTTCAACATCCCCAAGATTAATCTGCTGGTTGAGAGAGAAAGTTCCCGCTTATGGCTTTCTCATCAGTCCTGTGTTATTAAAAATGCGAGCATCATGCGCCTTCCCTGTTCAGCCCATACTGATGTTGATGAAGCATCTCCAGTGATCCATCAATGGTTACATAACCATAGACAAGTAGCCCTTTCTGTTGATGTACTCTGTGGCAAGGTGGTTTGCTGCCAAAATAGGGATATGTGTGCTGTCTATCACCCCACTGCAGTTCGGGAACCCCATTGTTGCAAATTCTTCCACTATGACCTGCAAACTGTTGAGAGTCATATTCCTGCCTCGCAAGAGATGATTAATGACCCTGCACACTTACATCACAATGGCCCCTACGGTGGACTTCCTGACTACAAATTGATTCCTAGCTGACCAGTAGCAATCTGGCATTGCAATTTTCCACAATACAATTACTACTAGCTTCTCCACTGTCAGTGCAGCTCTCATTAGTCCCTGTGCTGGAGGGCTGGGGCAAGCTCAGCACGCAGGCCCAGGAATGTGGCCTTGTGCATCCCAAAGTTCTGCAGTGACTGCTTGTCATCCCAAATCCACATTACAATGTGATACCAGCAGTCAGTGCTTGTGTGTTAGGCCCAGAAATGGCACTCCACCATCTGCAGCAGCTCCATGAATGCCACCAACAACCTTGAATTGGTTCTCACTAGGTCTCACAATAATCAGTACTCCCAGGAATCATCACATCCTCCACTCACTTGGTTCTTCTTGAGGCTCTGCAAATACTCAAGGATCATGTGCCCTGTGCTTGCAACACATATGACAATAGTGCAGAGCTGTATAGGCTCCATGCTTTTGTCAAAGATGGCAGACAACAAGGAAGGCCATGTGGGCTCGTGGGATTTTGAAAAAAAGCAAGAAAATTATGTGATATAGATACCATTATGGGACACAGACAGTTGCAGACTGGGAAATTACCCCATGCTCCCAGTCACCCCTTCATGACTCATTTCAGCCCCAGCATGCATTGCCAAAACTTCCCAAAAGACAATGTGCTGGACTGTGGGGAGTTGCAAGGTGGGATATCAAGCCATGGGGCGCCACACTCTGCACTGATACAAGCACTTCTGGTGAGTATGCACTGCCAACACAAGGAGTCAAGTACGCATGTGCACAAGCAACACACTGACTGCGGCAGCTATATGCCAACTTAACTTGAGTTGATGTAAGTTTGTAGTGCAGACATGGCCTCAGAAAATTGGCCTAACATCATTTCAACTGTTTTTGATAAGGTATAGACAAAAACAAACAAAAAAGCCACAATATGGGGAAGGTATTAATGAAAAACTTGCCAATTTTAAACTAAGATAATACCTGTGACTATCTCAGCCCATATAGCATTCTCTGTACTTCCCTATACTTATGGGGTTAGATCTTCAGCTGGTGGTAATCACTCCAGTTGACTTTGATAAAGCCACATAAATCGGCACCAGCTGATGAGCTGACATGGTAACTAAATACTACAAACACTAAAGCAGTTAACTGCAAATCATACTCAGCTATCAAGTTTTTAAAGTACTGTTACCGTAATTTTGAAAAATAAAAATGTTTGAGTTTAAATTGGACCAATTAGTTATAAGATTTACAAATCTAAGTCAAGTATTTAAGTATGAAGAGTTGTTGAGTATGCACAATAGTCATTTTTCATGTGTTCTCTCATTATTGTTTCATACTACATATTAAACACAAACTATTGTTTATTAACTCCAAACAGTTTGTTTAATACAAAATTTTACTATCATTTGTTCAGAAATATGTTCCGGGCAATAATCTGATTATGCAAATTCTAATGAAAGGGAATTAGTATATTTTCACCACATGAAATGGCAGTGAAGAGTCAACACACTGAATGAGTTAACTTATCAACTAATGTCTATGATTTTTGTTCAGAACATCTCTCATGAGTTTGCTTGAAGAGTCCAATAACTACACAACCTCTGGACACTTCAAGAAACTAAACTTTAGCATATTTGTAGATCAAACAAATGATCATCTACTTTTAAAAACAAACTGACGTGCTTTAACTGGTTGACAAAGGACTACTTTCGGAACTTTGTTTTCTAATACCTTTATGTGTTTTATTTCTCACCTGTGGGATTATGCTTGTTGACTCATTCACAGGTACCGCCAAAGATAGCAACTCATTCATTGTCATTTTCAGCAAATCTGTTTTGCTCTTCTTTGGTTCCGAAGCCAACAAAGCCTAAGGGATGGTAAAAAGTCATAAATTGCTAGTTATTTCTAGTCACCTACTACCACGTCTGCTCACTCTCTCTCTCTCTCTCTCAAGACATATCTAATATATTATAGCAGAGCTTCTGATCACTCATGAGCACCATAGGGAAACTTGCACAACAGTATCAATTTCAATCCTGTTTTTCTTTGCTCATAACTTTCTGAAGCACTCTCCTTTCAGGCTGATGTTTTTTGTACTTTTGTCTCTGCATGTGCATTTTCAGCAAAATCTTGTTACTAATTTCTAATTTTGGTAGGGTGAAAGCTTACATTTTCTCCCCAATATACAAAATAAATAAATAAATAAATAAAATTGACATCCCTTTAAAAAAATAAAAAAGCAGCAAAAGTACTGTTGTAGCAAAAGTGTCTGTGATTTGGCACACAGATATTTCGCACTGCCACGTCTTCACTTGGTTTTAAAAAAATATAGTTTTGATATGGCATGGGCTGGTTGGAAAACAATACCATCCTACAAAAACATTTAGGTTTTTAAAAACTGTTTCATTTCAATGCAGAAAGAAAAGGAGACTTTTGAAATTTTTCACAAAAAGACAGACACAAACACCCATCTTCACCCTCCAGAATTGCCAATAGCCTAGTACTCAGTTAAAAACAACAGAACCAAAAAAAGTAAAAAGATGTGCCAGTTAAGGTTATAATAGCAACATTAACCACCATGCCATAGAGCCAGACTCTCTGTCAGTATCTCCTGCTGGAGCTGTACAACTTTGTATAAATAATTAGGTATTCGCTGGCCAGTGACTTGCTCGAGATGTAGGAGATTCATGTTGAACTCACTGCTTTGAATTAGATAGAGCAGAAGCTTGAACCTCACATCCTAATTTGAGTGCCTTACCCACCAAGTTATGATCTATTCTGTGGTGAGGTGCCTTGGTCAGTCAGTCTCTCAATCTCGGTCTCTCTCCACCAGGATGCACCCCCCACTTCCCAATGTTTTGGATCTCAGAAATCTCCCCAATGATAATTCTGTCAAAACTCATATGTTTCTATGAAACATTTCAGTTTTGACAAAATGGAATTTTTCAACAGAAAAAATTTGGTTGAAAAATTTTCAACCAGCTCTAGATACAACTATTTGAAAACTGCCTATTGAGTATGTATTAAAGAATGTTTCTTCAACTGTACTGAGGTTCATTTAAGCAAATGTGTGCATGCAATTAGTTTTGTTGATTCAAAGAGCTTATAACCACTGTAAGACTGGGAGAGACTGAATTCTGAAAGCCAAACAGTTGCATGAGGAGTAGTTTGTAAGCTCCAGATATACATACAACTAGTAAACTAAATGCAAGAAATAAACCATGACTACATTAAAATTGAGTCATTACTTTTTTCTGGTTAGATATGCTGTATATATTTCTCTGTATATCATAAAATTCATACTGTAAAATACAACATGTGTAATATAGATAAATTTACACCACTGATATAATCTTAACAGCTGCATTTCCTCAATTTTGCATTTTTAACAGTGTAACTTTAACAATGCCTTATGGATTAACAATTATATATGTACTCAACTCTCACTTCAGATGCTCACTTAGTGTATTTCATCTATTCAAAATAACTGTAGACACTAATGGAAATGCTGCTATTTCATACAGGTAGATGAAAGCAGGAAACACTATATTAGTATAATTACTATGACAATCAAAATGGATAATAAAATGTGTACTGCTGTAACATGCTTTTAAAACAATAAACCAAACATTACTTTGTATACAAACATTACTAAAATATGAAAGGTTTCCATAAATGTAGGTAGTCACTAATTCTACTAACTCTTTAAGCACAATTTTTTCAACTCTTGGAGCACACTTAGACCCCATAAAAATACTTGCTGGGGACACTTCGCTGAAACATTAAGTTCAGAGCACAACATGTACACCTTCATTATGGAAGAGGACTATCTGTCCAAAGGTCACTGAACTGATTAAATTTTAGTTTAACTACATTTTTCTTACAAGAACAATAAAATAGTCAAGGTTCTTATGAATGTAAGAGCTCAGAAGTGATGTAATATTAAGGAAGAGGGCAGGACAGGTATCAGGTAATTAAAAGAAAAATCACACAGCAAGGCTAGATACACTGGTGGGAAAAATCTATGTCTAACTCTATAGGTTTCCCTATTTTGACAGAGAACAACCTCACTTAGAATCCATTTCAGTAACAAATATTTAGACATTTAATGAATACCACATGGCTTTGCAAAAAATAAACGTGAAAGCAAAACCTCCAAGCTATTCAGCCAACAGTAGCACTGATGAGTACAGAAGCTGAGAGTATGCACAAAAGTAGTAACTGGCACTTTTAACAGTGTCTTTGAGGGGAAACAGGGAGCATGGTGATAAGAGAAAAAGAATTGAACCAGTATGGAGATAAAGTGTAGGGGAATAAGTGGGAGACTAACATTCAGCTGCAAAACATTAGGAGGCTAAAAATGTAATGTTATAAATAGTACAATAAATTATACTGAAGACCGTTTCCACTACTTCCTGTTGTCCTTCCAATAAGAATTGCTCTCTGCAGTTTAAAGGTTTATTTTATGTAGTAACATTTTTAATCAGAAAAGGTAATTTTAAAAATGCATGTAACTTTACAGAACATATTATAAAAGCATTAAAAAACATAACAGAGCATGTCTCAGGAGGCTAATGGGAAAAGGCCACACTGAATCTTGCATTTATGTGTAAATAAAACAAGATCTCTCATGTATTAATGCTATATTATTAGCACACTTAATATGTACTACCATCTATATTTTGGATTATTTAAATGCAACAGGCCATTTAAAGTTTCATTAATTTTACTGAGCACCACAGGTATGCTCAGAGCTGTTCAAGCACAGAAAAACAAAATGGAAAACCAGAAAGAAAAGCGTATATATATTAGGTCTTTGTTTTATCCATCTTATTTCTTCAACCAAACTGTTTCAGTTAAATTTCAATGCCCGTTCCAAATCGATATTTATAGTTATTTAAATGCCAGCATGTGAATTTAGTACTCGTCGGTGATTGTCAAAGCAGCACGTTCCACACAAGTTTATCCAAGCAGGTATGGCATGGACAGCGGCAATGTAAACTTCCCCACCAATATATGTCAATCCTGGCCAGTTTTAGATACAACAAGGATAATGTCATCTCCATTTAGTGCTTAAATAACCCAGTGCTAGGTGCTATATGAAAACCTTATTTGCAGATGCCAATTCATTCCCCGGCTTCTCAGAATACTATTAATGGTGCCAATTAGTGCTACCTATGGTAAATTTTGTGATATTGATGAGGACACTCGTCCACAGAAATAGGGCTGAATTCACCACATTCATTTCATGTAGACCACTTGCAGATATCAGAGGTTAAGAATTTTTAGTCTCTATCAATCTGAATTCGATTTGAAACTGAAACTTAAAAGGAGAAGACTCTAAAAGCTCACAACCAGTTCCCTACACCATCTACTCCCTCAAAAAATTCTTTTTACACAAAAAAATCTGCATTAATAGTAAAGCAATTTCTCAATCAGAAATCAGTTACAGTCACTGCACAGTCTGGAACATTTTACACAAAGGAAGAAAAAGAACGGAACAGAAGAAAACATTTCCCGTTCTTTCTCAGACCTTCTACCTACCCCACTTCTGGAAGCCTAAATTTCAACTCTGCTGAACTGCTCAAAAAATATCCATTCATCACAAAATGTAAAGTGTAAATTACAAATATAAGTACAAAGGTTCTTGATTCATATGTCCCAATTACAAATGTATCCTATAAAATACAGACAAAATTCCCTTTGCTATAATATTAATGTCACTAAAATGGTGTTCAGCTCTATAATGGAGCACTCAAATGAAAATAGGCATATTCTTCACATTTATCAAATAAAAAGCAGCTATATTTACAATCTCTGAACTATTACACATTTGACAGATATCACACTGAAAACCACATAAATCGTGTGCTCTCATCCTCCAGAAATGCCCGTCAATAGATCCACAGCTCAAGCTACATTATACTCCCAATTTGCATGAATGTAAACTGGGACAAAATCTGGACTCTTGCCTGCATCTATGTTGACAAAGTATATAAGAAGGGACATAATTTGATCAAAAATGGGTGAAATCTATTAAACACATCAATCTCACAATGTACTCACCAATCCTTCTTAGGGATTTATACACCTCACAATGATGTGGTAAAAAAATAAATGCAGTTATATGAAGATAGATGTGTAACATGTGTAAGTACCTGTATGTAGAATGGAATTCCAGCACTGCGTCTAGTTGCACATAGTTTAGAAGAAGGATCACAAGATTTAATTTCTTCTAAAACATTGTACAACCATTGTTGTGGCAATGTATGTAGTCTCTCATTGGTACATCTAAGAGACACAAATAAGTACACAAGTATTTAGGATAAATAAGTTCAAAACAGAATTAAAAGATAATAAACTGTGCCCTATTGCTGTTGAGAAGAATCCTACTTTCCTTTATTAACCAAGGCCATTTTTTCTCATGCACTTAATGTGTAGGATTGATATGACTTGCACCAATGTTGGGAGAAATATATAACCCATTTTGAAAAACAGGAATACTCATATGTGGAGATATTAACATATGCAGGAACATTTGATGAGAGAAGCATAGGAGATGCACCCATGCTAATGAAAACAAAATTACAGACACTGAAATAGATCCATTATTAAATGCTGGGTATGCTGTATTAAAAGTAATTACAATATTTTAAAATCTTGAAGAAATTGTCATTTTAAGCCACAGGACACTTTCTTGCAGGGCAGAAATAAAGGTGCTGCACAGAAGTAATAGCCTACAGAAGGATTCTGTTTGACTGCGCAAGTTTCCTCTGGGAATGCTATGGGGAGCAAAGAATGGATCAGGAGCTCCCTCCAGCATTTCAAAGGGTGCAGTATGCAGTCACCTGTTCTGGCTCAAGTCCATGGCCACTACCTCTCCCACTTGGAGGTGGCTAACACAACTATCATCCCTACCTAGAACAGATCCTGCGCACTCCCTTATCAGGAGTGTAGCCTACTCTCATGCAAAGTCATGAGATAAAAGAGAAAAAAGTCTCCCTGTGCCTTCACCTGCAACCTGTGTGGGGCCAGACATAAGCAGGCCGATAGGCTTTTTTCAGACTGCCATTTGTTAATTGTTTCTACCAATATTGATATGAACGTAATCACAAAAACCACAATACTTTGCTAAGGTAGAGTTAAAATTGCTGCTCTGATAGTGCTTTCCACTCCCCATAGCCTTCCAGAATGGGGGACTTCAAAGCACCAAATTCAAACATTAGAAATCTAGGAAATGCTCAGTTAAGATCTCCCCTCAAAGGCCTGAAATAAATGTTAATGTTTCAAAGAAAAAACCTTCAAGCTTACAAAATAAAAGGGGGAAGGGAGATACAGCTGTTTCAGACACAACACAATCTTAACATTGACCCCACAGAAATCCTGGCACTTTGTTATATCCTTTTTGAAGCACTTGGAGGAGAGGAAGGTGATCAAGAACAGTCAGCATGGATTCACCAAGGGCAAGTCACAACTGACCAATCTGACTGCCTTCCATGATGAGATTAATGGCTCTGTGGATGTGAGGAAAGCAGTGGACATGATACACTTTGACTTTAGCAAAGTTTTTTATATGGTCTCCCACAGTTTTCTTGCCAGCAAATTAAAGATGTATGGGCTGGATAAATGGACTATAAGATGGATAGAAAGCTGGCTAGATCATTGGGCTTAATGGCTCGATGTCTAGTTGGCAGCTGGTACCAAGTGGAGTGCCCCAGGTGTCGGTCCTGGGGCCGGTTTTGTTCAATATCTTCATTAGTAAAATGGATGATGGGGTGGATTGCACCCTCAAAAAGTTCACAGATGACACTCAGATGGGGGGAGTGGTAGATACGCTGGAGGGTAAGGATAGGATACAGAATGACCTAGACAAATTGGAGGATTGGGCCAAAAGAAATCTGATGAGGTTGAACAAGAACAAGTGCAGAGACCTACATTTAGGACGGAAGAATCCCATGCACAGCTACAGACTGCGGACCGACTGGCTAGGCAGCAGTTCAGCAGAAAAGGACGTGGGGGCTACAGTGGGCAAGAAGCTGGACCTGAGTCAACAGTGTGCCCTTGTCACCAAGAAGGCTAACGGCATATTGTGCTGCATTAGTAGGAGCATTGCCAGCAGATTGAGGGAAGTGATTATTCCCCACTATTTGGCACTGGTGAGCTGCATCTGATGTATTGTGTCCAGTTTTGGGCCCCCCACTACAGAAAGGACGTAGACAAATTGGAGAGAGTCCAGAGGAGGGCAACAAAAATGATTAGGGGTCTGGAGCACATGACTTATGAGGAGCGATTGAGTGAATTGGGCTTGTTTAGTCTGCAGAAGAGAAGAGTGAGGGAGGATTTGATAGCAGCCTGCAACTACCTGAAGGGGAGGTTCCAGGGAAGATGGAAGTAGGCTGTTCTCAGTGGTGGCAGATGACAGAACAATGGTCTCAAGTTGCAAAGGGTTGGATATTAGGGAAAGCTTTTTCACTAGGAGGGTGATGAAGCACTGGAATGGGTTACCTAGAGAAGTGGTAGAATCTCCATCCTTAGAGGTTTTTAAGGCCCGACTTGACAGGTGGAAAGGAGGAAAGGAAATTCAATGTGTCCAGTGTAATCACTGTTAACCAGCTGCAATTGCTCCTCATACCAATGCTGCTCCATAGGCCACACTGAAGGTCCTGTTGGATTGCATGAATAGGAATCTGGAGCTGTTATAGACACATGCATTTATTTGGGTTTTTCTTTTTCTTTGAAACATTCATACTCATACATGGTATGCAGCAACCCTTGCACACCTAATACATTTTTAGTTATTAGATTTGAAGCGAATTCTCAGTGCTAGACACTAGTTGTCATCAGAGGCATGAGGGAAATGTGTTCATGTGTGTTTCACTTGACATGGATGCTAACCATGGATTTTCCCCCATCTCAGAAATTGGACACAAGAAAGTTCCATCTAGAAAACACTAGGTGAGCTGGTTCCTGGATACTTAAGAAACCAGCTCTCTCCTAAGCCAAGATGCTTCTGTTAACAGTACCAAGATTTGAACTTTAGGGAGACTCTGGTCAGAATGTTCTTAATGAAGGGTATTACACTCTGGAAATTTACTTCATTTATCTATTCATCACAGCCTGATTTTGCTGACTTTCAGAGCACTGAGTAAGACCCATTCGTTTACTCATGCCTTTTCCTAAGGCAGGGCTCGAAAAACCTCAGGCGCCAGGTCGCAATGGCCCCTATAAATTTAAATCTGGCGCCTAGTTCTGCGCCTATGTGGCAGGGCTGGGAGGGGGGGAATGCTGAGGCTGCCATGCTCCAGCTAGGGCATCCTGCCTCTGAGCCCATGTTGTGGGAGGGGCTGGGAGGGGAGAGTGGCTGCTGCGCTCGGGCCAGGGGGACCCCACCTCTGAGCCCACATTGTGGTGAGGGGCAGGAAGGACGGAGCAGGAGGGGAGAGCCACCGCTGCACTCCGGCCAGGGTGACCGCAGCTCAGCCCACATTGTGGGAGAGGGACAGGGCGGGAATGGAGAGCTGCTGCTGCACTCCAGCAAGGGCACCCCTTCTCCCCCCCACCACTGAGCCTATGTTGTGGGAGAGGGCCGGGGGAGGGGAGGAAGAGCCGCTGCTGCACTCCGGCCAGGGCGTACCCGCCCCCCCTTCCCGCTGAGCCCACGTTGTGGGAGAGGGATAGGTGGGGCCGGAGGGGGGAGTGCTGCCGTGCTCTGGCCAGGGTGACCCACCGCTGGGCCCACATTGTCTGGCTCCTTAATTTTTGGGCTGGCTCATAACTCCAAGGCAAATTTCTCGAGCCCTGGCCTAAGGCAGGTCATTTGTGGAAGTCTAATGTTTAAAGAAATTGGTTAGGTAAGAAGTTGGTTTGCCCTTATTATAGTGCCTTTGTGCAATATAAATTCATCTGGGGATTAGACGTAGACTGTAGGTGGCACTATCTGGCTAATGCTGATTTTAACTATGACTAAGTCATGCACAATGCACCTGAAAGCTTATGCAATGAGTGTATGTTCAGCATAAATGAATTAAGTAAAATTATTCTATAAATCTGAGCAGCAGTATTGCAAAGCTTTTTTAATGCTAAGTCTCTTTGAAGAGTTTAAAGGGAAACACAAAATTATTTTAAACATTAAATACACAAAAATATGCAGCTAGTGAAGAAAGCAAAAAAACAAGGGTACAATTCATTACCAGTACTTTGACTTATTTGCCAAGTATCTAAACTGCACTCTTGCCATGAAATATTTTTCCTCTGCAGTTATACAATCTGGCATTCCCTATAAAACACTCCCACACAGCAAACAGCCCTAAAAATAAATACTTTGTCAAAATTACAGGAACAGCCTCAAGCAAAGGACTTTTGGGCAACAGCAGAACCTCAAACCTACTTCAATCCCAGGTGCTGCACAAACAACGTTCAACAAAATATAAAGCAGTCATCCAGGATAAAACCTGCTCCTTAACCATTATATAGCTTTTCCAAATGTGATTTTCATAGTTAAAATTGGTTTTTCCATTAATGCCATTTTATATCATTAAAAGCAGCTAAAATGTTTGCCTTGACACAGCCTGTAACAAACGATCATCAGTTATGGTTAATACAACTGCAATTATATTAACCCTATAGGATTTGCTGTTGCCAAAATACAAGTCCTAATTACTCTCCCATTTCAGTAGCTGGGTGGCCTCCTGCTAGCTCCACTCGACTACCTGGGTGGTTGAAATAAGAAGTTTAAAGTTCAGAGAGAAGACAGGAGATTGGAGAGAAGGGGGCCAGGAGGAAGAAGAGGAAAGGGAGAGCTTTAAACTTCTCTCTTATTTCTTTTCTAACCCCAACATCATGCTTCCTTTGTTTAAGTGTTAAAAAACACCAGATTTCTACTGTCACTGCTGTCCTCCATTCCATTTCCATCTAGTTATGTTCTTGTTGACCCATCACTGTAGTATCTAAGAACACAAACAATCTTTCTGTCTTCCTCCCTCCCAGCAAAAAGACAGAAAACCAAGAACTGGGAAAGGAAGAAAAGGAAGGACGTACCATGTAGTTATGTCCTCTACGTTTTATAAGAGCCACTTAAAGGAAGAAAGCCTGGATACCCAATCCCTCCCTAAGAATGGGCAGCACCATGGATTCGCTACATTGCTTCTCCTTCCTCCTCCCTTTTCACAATTCTGTTTCAAGCAGGTAGCGCATCTCTGAACTACCATCCTGACAGCCACCTCAAAAGGGTCAGAGAAACATGGCTTCAAAGAAAGTGAGTTACACAACACTACAGGATCCCTAACTCCACAACCAAGGCAGCCAGTTGAGACCTCTTCTGGCCCTTTTACAACATAATGGTCACTTCTCTCCTTTTATTTGCATAGCCTATTGACCACCTCAGATAACTTAAGAGGCGGGCTGCTTTCCATCCTTTTGAATACTTGGATGTGACCTCTTTCCAGGGTTTTGACCAACCCAGCAATTCTGGTGGTTACTTCAGACTTTGTTGTTCCAGTTCAACTATAGCATACTACTACAGATATTACTATTTGAATTGTAGATACTAGCACTACTGGTCTTCTCTCCTTAATTAAAACATGGTTTAAACTTCTTGTTTTAGAAATTCAAAGGAGAGTGCTTAAGTCTTCCGTATGTTACCTCAGTATTAAAACAAACATCCTATGGTAATATTCACTGTGGTACAAAAGACAACAAAGCAAAACATTAGGAAGTATTAAAAAACAGCTATGCTGCATATTGTAAGATTACATTTTATTTTTAAACAGAATTGTTTGCCTTAAGGGCTAGCAGAAAGATACTAAAACATAGTCCAAGACATTTCAAATTCTGATGTTGCCACAAGTAATTTCTATCCTGTTCAGTCACACACCAAAATCCAACATTTTTATGAAAGCAAAGTGTTATTGCTCTAAAGTAAAAAAAATTAGACACTATTGACTTTGAAATGGAGGAGACTACTCCCTTATACTTGGCAGCAGCAACACTTATGGTCTGGCAGGCAGATTATTCTTATTACTAAGAATAACGTGGCCCTGAAATTTAAGAATAATGAAGTTTTACAATGTAAAAATGGTGTTCACAAATGTGTTATTTTTCAGGTTAAGAACTCTAATCTGTATCAGACTGACGTATTAATTATTTTTGCCAGAACAGTAATTAAACTCTGTAATTAAAACACCACACAGTAATTTGATATGTAAATGACTTCATTTGCAGTTTAGTGAGAGGTTTTTGTGTTTTTTCTGATATACCTTTCTTTCTTCCAGTTAAAACAATTTCATGTATAGCCATAACAGCTATTCTAATTAGCTTAATTGAATCCAATAAACCTGACAGACAAACTGCCAAAAACCAGGAAATTCAAAGGTAACGTAGAGCCTTCCTAAGCCATACCCTCGTCATCCAAAAACTGTGTATTAAGGATGAAAGGTCAACCTTGGATTTGGATTTCCTGAATTTGTGTGTCTTGTGGCTTAAACATCATATAATTAGAAGTATTCTCTATGTGAGTATATCTAAATTCAAAGATTAAATCAATCCTGCTAGCCCAGGAGAAACCCCTTTCACCAGTTTGCTCTTCTAGAAGTCCTGCTGTAGTTTTCTTTTTGTACTGAATGCTATTACTATTCTTAAATTAACATCCATAGTGTTTTACAAACCAGTAAGAAGACAAGGACCTCCCTCAGAAGTTTATTACAATCTAAGAGGAACTTACCCCAGAAAATATGCACTTCATAAGAGGGATTCCCTATTAATTAAGAGCTGGTGCAACAATTTTACATTGCCTTCCTGGCTTCCTTCTTTATAACCACAGCATAGAAGAAGTGGATTTCTCAAGCAATGTAACAATCCGCTGGGAGCTGTTACAAGCCAGCACAAATCAGAGCAGTTCTGGAGTCACCTTAAGCTGCACTGCAGATTTAATAGGATCCAGAAATGCGGAGGTGCAAAAAAGATATAGAGCCACCATTGCCACTACCTCTTTCCCTGCAGCCAAAAATGGAATTGAGCTGAAAATGGACCTGAAATTGAGACTAGAGCATCTAACCCACAGTGGAAAAGTTTCACAAGTGAATAACGCATTTAGGGGCCCCAGCATTCTTTTTAAACCAAGTACTTTTATACTTATTGAGACACTACAGTGTCTCAATGTGTTTGGCATGCTATAGAAATCATGGTTAAGATTTTTTTTAAATGGTGGATACAAACTTGGTGATTATTTTAAATAAGAAATTAGTTTCAAAGTCTAGAAAGGTTGAACATTTTAAAAGTTCAAATACAGAAAGTCATGCACGTAACTTCCATTTACAAGTGAGGACTTCACTTCACACTGAAAAACTTTACAAGTTATTGTAAAAGTGTCAGGGCATGACTAGGTGGTTTATAACATGGTAATTTACTTCAGTGATATGCCTGTTAATTAATTTCAAATTAAATAATAATACCAGCTAACCAGATTGTAGGGGGATTGGGAAGACAAATAGAAGTTATATGACTTCTCAAGGGCCATAGAGTCGGTCAACAACAGAGTCAGCAATAGCAGACAGGACTGTCTACTCCCAATCTTCTATTGGAAGTCTCCACAGTAGCTTCATATACAGTACTTGTTAGGTTCAGCAATCCACTAGAGTGATAGATGGATAATTTCCAAGCAATCTGGATTAAATATATTAGTCCAGCTGACTCCAAAATAGCTCCTTTAAATATTTTTATTTGAAACCAAGTGTCATAGCTTCTGGTTGCAAATTGTATGTGATATTAACTGAATTCAATACACTTGACTTATAAAATAATCATTCCTTCATTTCCTTAAAGTGCTCCAAATACATTCTTCTTAAATAAAAGGATTCTACCAAGCCCTAAATATTTTATACCATAGTTCTCTGTTCCATTCTTCCCCTGGAGACAGAGTGGAATAAAAACTGATTTTTTTTAAATGGATTTTTTATTTAAATCAGATTTTATTTAAATTAAATACATTTTTAAACAAACATTAACATTTGAATTTGAAATTCTGATGACCTGTGTGAAGGCCTACGCTTACTATAATCTATTAAATACAAACATATCAAGCAGCATATGTTTGCCACTAAAGCTTCCAAGACAGTTAAACCACTGTACTGACAGAAGTCATTGGCTAAGCATATGGAATCAGTTTACTTAAGTGTTAAACCAGCTTTTGACAGCAAGTAGCTATTTTGACTTGTGCAGGGAGCGTATTTTCTTCATTTCAGTTTATTCAACTATTTCAGTTCAATGACTAATTAATTCAAAGTGGTGAAATTGACTGGGAGATGAAATAGCAAGAAAGCTTGTTTTTCTCTTCCAATCTATGAATAAAAACTAGGGCTTGGTCTACATTTAATTTCCGGATTCGGCGGCAGTCGATGGGAGATACACTTGCGTATCTCCCGTCGACTTCACTGCATTTGTTCCCCGCACCGTCCACAGTGCACTGCGCCGATGGGAACAGAGTTCCTATCAATGCAGTGCTACGCCACTTACAGGGGTGGTTTTCCTCCGTCGATTTCTGGATTGACTGAGTGGGTCTACACAGGCCGCTCAGTCAATCCAGAGACATCGATCTGATGGCGGCGAATTTGCTGCTGTCAGTATAGACCCAGCCTAGGTGTAAGGATGAGCTCTACTAGTTCTAAAATCTTGAAGATGATGATGACCAGAAACAATCCGTTCAATTCACTACTTATATTTTCTTTAATAACTCAGTTTTAAATGAAAAAATGTTTAGATTAACTTTTTTTCCCCGATGTATCCAGCACATTTAAAGGCAATTTTATTTAACTAATAAAAAACTTTAAATGCTGATTAATGTTGCATATTTGTCACTGAATTCCGGTTTTCATTCAAATAGGGCTTGACAAATCACAAGTAAAAAATGAAAAAGGAGAGTTACTAACCCTCTGTAACTGATGTTGTTCGAGATGTGTTGCTCATATCCATTCCAATTAGGTGTGTGTGTGCCTCGTGCACAGTTGCTAGGTTTTTCCACCAATAGTACTCGTATGGTGAGCTCTGGAGCCCCCAGAGTCGTGCATCCATAGCGCCCTATATAAGGGCCTCCTGACCCTCCGTCTCCTCAGTTTCTTTTTCCTGGGAGAGTCCCATAGAGGGGTAGGCAGGTGGGTTTGGAATGAGCATGAGCAAAACCTCCTGAAGAACAACAGTTACAGAAGGTTAGTAACCATCTTTTCTTCTTCGAGTGCTTGCTCATGTCGATTCCAATTAGGTGACTCTCAAGCATTCCCCTAAGCGGTAGGGTTGGAGTTCAACGGAGAACTGACTGCAGGACCATTCTGCCCACTGCTGCATCCTCTCTGGCCTGTTAGATAATGGCATTGTATGCCATGAAAGTGTGAATGGAGGACCACATCGCTGCCCTGCAAATGTCCTGTATTGGGACCTGGACTATGAAGGCTGTCGAAGTCGCCTAGGCCCTTGTAGAGTGGGCCATCAAAACAGGGGCCAGCACCTTCACTAGTTCATAACAGGTCCTAATACATGGCGTAATCCATGATGATATCGTCTGAAAGGAAACCAGAAGGCCTTTCATTCTGTCCACCACTGCCACAAAGGGCTGGGGGGTCTTCTTAAAGGGCTTCGTTCTCTCGATATAGAAGGCCAAGCCCTCCTAACATCCAGCAAATGCAGACTCTGCTCACAGTCACTAGCATGCAGTTTGGGGTAGAAGACCTGGAGAAAAATGTCCTGATTAGAGTGAAACTGAGAGACTACCTTTGGAAGGAATGCCAAATATGGTCATAGATGAACCTTGTCCTTGAAAAACACCATGTAGAGAGGTTCCGACGTCAAGGCCTTCAGCTCCAACACCCTCCTAGCCAATGTAATGGCTACTAGGAAGGACACCTTCCACGACAGGTACAAAAGAGAACATGTTGCCAATGGTTCAAATGGCGGTCTCATCAACGCAGACAGCACCAAGTTAAGGCCCCATTGAGAAACTGGCTAATGGGTTTGAGGGAACATTCTGTCAAGATCCTTGAGAAAATGGCTCACTAGGTGGTTTGAGATGACTGAATGGCCCTCCATCCCACAGATGGAACGCCGAGATTGCAACTAGGTGGACCTTCGGTGAGGATACTGATAACCCTTGATGCTTAAGGTATAACAGATAGTCCAGGATAAATGGTATTGATGCAGCCTCCGGGGAAAACCCTTTCTGCCAGAACCAGAGAGAGACCTCTTCCACTTAGCCTTCCACAAGGACTATGGCATTTTGTTTCCCATTAGGAACTCCCTAACCTTCTTCAAACATTGCAACCCTTGCTGGTTCAACCATGGAGCTTCCAAGCTGTGAGATGAAGGGATTGCAGGTTCGGGTGATGAAGGCAACCCGATCCTGTGTGATTAGGTCTGACACCAATGGAAGACTGATAGGGGTCTCTGCAGCTAGTTTGAGCAGTTTGGTGAACCAGTGATGCCACAGCCATGGCGGGGCTATCAGGATTATCACCAACTTGCCTCTTTTGACTTTCAGAAGGATCTTGTGTATCAATGGGATCGGCAGAAAGGCGTACAAGCAAACTGACCAGTATGACAAAGCTCTTCCTCTACCTCGGTGTGTCAAGAGCTTCCTTCTAGCATTAGGTCACGGAACTGCTTCACCCCTTAGTGTTCCTCTACCCTCTAGTTGTGAAGGAGTGTAATACAGCATCTCTAAGATGGCCACTTCCTGCTGGGTCTCAGTCTCTGGTTCTCAGAGGCCCTTGTCTCTTCGCTAGGGCTCTTGCCCCTCCAGTGAATGGCTGGCAGGGGATGGGGGGGGGCCTGCTCCCACCCTCGACTCTGGGCCCCAACCTAGGGACCCTACAAGTAGCAGCCTCATGCTGTGGCTTCAGGAAAGCTGCTAGCTTCCCTGGGTTACTTCCTCGTGCCCCTTGACTTAATGTCTGGACCCTTCTTGGACAGGGCGCCCTTCCTGGCCTCCTTGCCAGGGTAGGCTCTTGACCTCTGACAGCCCCACTGGGCATGGTACTGCCGAACCAAATGTCCAGTTCTATCTTCCCCTTCTCGGAGGTCTTTCCCATCAGGCTTCCAGGCCTGGGAAAGGTCCTTTGCCCTCTTTGGGCAGGGTTTTTCCCTCCCCAGTCTTTGTACCTGCAGGGTTCTCTTCTGCCAGCATTCTGTTCCTTCTCCTAAACCTTCCTGGTTTCTGACAGCATCTTGACTGCTCACAAACACTCTAGTAGCTAGCCTCACTCTCAACTCCAGCCACACCCTTTCTCTGGAGGGGAGGCTTTTAACAAGTCCTGGGTGAGACCTTGATTGGCTCCAGATGTGTTAATTAACCTTGAGTAACCCCTGCTCAGCTACCAGGGAAAAAGGGACCTGCTAAACCTGGGGAGGATATACTGGCCTTCTAGCACTCTCTGGTAGCCATCTAGTCTGACCCTGTCACACCAGGGAATGAGGAAAGCATCTGCTATTGAGCCCTGACTGTGGCCCTGGAAAGGGCAAAACTTCATACGTTTCCTGTTGGACTTAGCCGCAAACAGATCTACTTGGGGAATTCCCCACTTTTGGAAGATGTTGTTCGCTACATTTGGACATAAAGACCACTTGTGGGCAACTATTGACCTGCTGAGGAAGTCTGCTAGCACATTTTGGGACCGTGGGAGGTATGACGCTTCTATATGGATTTTGTGAGTTATACAGACGTGCCAGAGGTCTAGGGGCTTCCTGACACAGAGGAGATAAGCAAGCACCTGTTTATTTATTTATTTATAAAAAACATTGCTGTTGTGTTGTCTGTTTTTACTGCAATGCATTTGCCTACCAGATAATCCTTGAAAGCTTGACATGCTAGCCGTACCGCTCTCAACTCTCTCATGTTAATATGAGCGGACAAGTCACCTTGTGACCAGTATCCCTGAGTTCTCATCTGGCCTAGATGGGCTCCCCAACCTGAGTCCGAGGCATCAGTTACCACTGTCATGGTGGACGGTGGGCTCAAGAAGAGGACTCCTGCACAGACCACTCCTCCGTCTACCCGCCACTGGAGCGAAACTAACACTAGCATTGGGATTGACACTACTTTGTCTATACAATCCCAAGAAGGGCAGTAAACTGAAGCCAGCCAGGTCTGTAAGGGTCTCACATGTAGCCTGGTGTACTGACCTACCTGAGTGCAGGCTGCCAGGAGTCCCAACAACTTCTGACTGTGACCATGGGGTGGCGATTCCACTCCTCTATGATAGAGAAAATGTTGTGAAAACAAGTCTCTGGCAGGATGGCTCTGGACTTGTTTGAATCCAAAACTTTCCCTATGAACTCTATTTTTGCATGCGCGTGAGTACAGACTTTTGTGAGTTGACAAAGAGGCCCAGACTGGTGAATGTTAGCTAATGAACTCTATGTCCGATTGTACCTGTTGTCTGGATTTCCTTTTGATCAGCCAGTCGTTCAGATACGAGAAGACCTGTATCCCCCATTTCCTGAGGTAAGCAGCCACCACTGCCATGCATTTTGTAAAGACTCTAGGAGCGATCAAGAGGCTAAACAGAAGTACAGTAAACTGGTAGTGGTGACTGCTGACCAAGAATCTGAGAAATCTCCTGTGCTTTGGGATGACTGACACATGGAAATACACACCCTTGAGGTTGAGGGCAGCATGCTAATCTCCTGGATCCAGAGAAAGGATAATTGATGCCGGGGAGACCATATGAAACCGCAGCTTATTTATGAACGTGTTGACATTCCAGAGACCCAGGATCGGTTTGAGACCACTCTTGGCTTTCAGAATTAGGACATACCGTGAATAAAAACCCTTTCCCCTTTACTCCATAGGAACCTCTTCCACTGCTCCCACCTCCAGGAGTGCTGAACTTCTTGAATTAGAAGTTGCTCGTGAGAGGGGTCCCTGAAGAGGAACAGGGATGACGGGGACATAAAGGTGGGAGGGAGCTGAACTGGATAGAGTATCCCAGTTTTACCATGCGTAGAATGAACTTGTCTGAAGTAATCTGGACCTACTCATGGCAGAAAGGGGATAAGTGATTTGAAAATAACAGGGGTGGAGGATCCAAGTGTTGTATTGCTATGCCGTCCTCGAATGCACCCTCAAAAGTTTTGTTTTGGGCCCACGGGCTGTTTCGTGGGGCCCTCATTTCAGCCAGATGAGCCTTTCTTCTGTTGTTGTTTCTGCCCATTCTACAATTAAAATCCTACCTCTGATGGGCTGGTAAAACCAAGGAAGAGACTGCGATCTAAAATGTCTCCTCTGGGTCACTGGCATACGCAATCCCAGGGACTTAAAAGTAGCCCTAGAGTCCTTTAAACTGTGCAATTTCACATCGGCCTGGTCGGAGAACAGCAACTGGCCTCAAAGGGTAGGTCTTGAACAGTCTGGTGGACATCACAGGGGAGGCCTGACGCTTGCAACCAAGAACTGCGACACACAGATACCCCCGAGGCCATACGACAGGCAGCTGCATCCGCCACATTTAAAGTCCCTTGCAATGATGCTTTTGCCTTTGTCTTGCCCTCCCCTACAAGGGCTATAAACTCCTTGTTGGAGTCAGGAGGGATAGACTCCACAAACTTTTGGATAGACCCCCAGGTATTATAGGAGCATCTGCTTAAGACAGACTGACGATTCACCACCCAGAGCTATAGGACCCTGGTGGAGTATACCTTCCTGCTAAATAGCTCCATTTTATTGGCCTCCTTGGTTTTAGGTGTAGGCCTTGGCTCCCTCACTTTTCCCTCCTATTCGCAGCCATGATGACCAGGGAGCCTGGGGCAGTGGGGGGTGTAATACAGATACTCATAACCCTTAGATGGGATGAAGTATTTGCGCTCGACTCTTTTTGCAGTCAGGGGAATTGAGGCTGGGGTTTGCCAGACTGACTTTATATTTTTGCCATTAGTTTTTTGCATTGGTAAGGCCACCCTCTACTGCCTTGGGGATAATATGTCTGTCATTGGGTCCATTCGCCCTTCAGAAACCTCCTCAACCTGGATCGCCAGGTTCTGTGCAACACAGCGGAGAAGGTCCTGGTGCACCCTATTGTCCTCAATCACTGATGCCAGGGTAGCATCAGCACCTGCCACTACCTCCTCCGGTGAGAAGGATGATGACTCCCTTAATGGACCAGTCTCTTGTCCCTCGGTGGCCAGAGGATCCCACAGTACAGAGCGCTCCATCTGCGGCGGCATCGGACTTGGTACTGGCATAGTTGCCCCCATAATCAATGCTAGGGTCAAGGTTTTCCTTGGTATCAGTGTCGGGTCAAGAGATCTACGATCTGGTCTGGTAAAACATACTCTCCAACGTTAAGGACACAGACAGACCGGATTGCGGCCCTTGCACTTGATGAAAAGCCTACAGGGTCCAGAAGGGCCATAGGGATGGGGTTTGCCACTGAGAGAGCCAAGGCATTGCAAAAGACTGAATCATCTCTTGGCCTCAGTGCCAACTCCCATCCCAGTGCCATCTTCTCCGCAAGGTATAAGAGTTCGCCTCAGACTCCGATCCAGACTGGCTTCCCGGAGACCATGGCAGCGCAGTGCCCCTCGGTGCCAGTGACCAGTCCCCGGGTGACAGCTGTTGGACCATCAAAGCATGCTTCCCCTTGGAAGGTACCAGTGTGCGTGGCACCAGTGCTAGTGCCTCCTGTGGTCTTTCCCGGGACTGCGGTTGCTGCAGCACCATGCCCTCGATGAACTCCCTGGCCACTTTGAATACCTCCAGGGTGGAGGGTGAATGTTCTCCACCTCCTCATGCAGCTTCTGGAGTAATCAACACCAGACTCGATGCACTTCTCTCCGGGACCATAGTCAATGGTGCCGCAGGTCTAGGGGAGTGCCCGAGTGGCCTGATGTGGGTCATACTGCACTATCTCCCTTATGCCTTATTATGGTTTCAGCTTGGGCAAACAACCCCGATCCGACCTCTTGTGCCTCTTCCTGGGGACAGGAGAATGGGAGCAGTGGCAAGCACTCGTGATTCTCGGTGCTGGCATCTCCTTATGGTGCTAAGGGTCTCGAGTACTTGAGTCCCTCCTCGGCACTGGGTCACGGATAAGAGGCAGGCGTGCTTCTAACTGATGCCGGAGCGCTGGGTGGTGGCTCCGACAGACTCAGACATGGTTGAAGACCCGTCTCCATAAGAAGGAACTTCAACCCCTGACATCTATCCTTCTGGGTGCGAGGGCAGAATCCCCTGAAGATTTACAACAGCCTTTCTGGTGTGCGTCTCCAAGACACTTAAGGCACGTGGAGTGCGGATCACTCTTTGGCATGGGCTTCTTCCACCCCTCATACATTTTAAATCCAATTAACCAAGGCATGCCCCAACCCCTGGATGAACAGACTGGTTCCTTAAGGGGATCTGTCTAAACTAACTAACTAACTAACTGTTCCTATCGGCTAACTATTAACCGTAATTGAACTATTTACAGGCAGGGTGGATACAAATTTTTTTTTTTAAATAAAAAAATAGGATATTTTTTTAAATCATCAATATAATACTAAATTTCTCTTTTGTTTGAAAAAACAGTTGCAATTAAATATCATCACAAACATGCTAAACCTACACTCAGTCTCATAAAAATTAAACTGTGAATAAAAATTCAATTGTCACATGCACAGTTTTGTCACAGACAATGGCAAAAATGAGAAGATACTTTGAAGAAGAAATGGAAGGATGCTCCTTAATACCATATGGCTGCAGTTCCCATTTAATGCATCTTTTAGCCAAAAACTTAAGTACATCTTCTCCTGGAACAAAAGAAAAAAAAAGGTTACTTACCAGTAACTGATGTTCTTCGAGATGTGTTGCTCATGTCCATTCCACTACAGGTGTATGCGTGCCTCTGTGCATTGTTACCCGGAATTTTTTTCCCTTTAGCAGATCCAGTAGGGCCAGCTCCAGCACTCGCTGGAGCCCCGCGCACATGCCATGGTATATGAGGCGCTGCTGGCCCAACACCCCCTCAGTCCCTGCTTTCTGCCAACTCTGGCAGCAGGAACAGGGAGTCGGTTATGGAATGGACATGAGCAACATTACTGGTAAGTAACCTTGTTTTCTTCTTCAAGTGCTTGCTCATGTCCATTCCACTATAGGCGACTAACAAGCAATACCTTTGGAGGTAGGTTGGAGTTACCGCTGAGTTGCACTCAGCACTGCTCTGCCGAATCCCGCATTCTCTCTCGTCTGCTGGACGATGGAGTAGTGGGAAGAGAAGGTATGCACCAACGACCAGGTGGCAGCTTTGCAGATGTCCTGCAGGGGCACACTCTCCAGGAAAGCTGTAGATGAGGCTTGAGCTCTGGTTGAGTGCGCTGTGATGGTTCCCGGAAGCGGCATCCTCGCCTGCTCATAGCAGGACTTGATGCATGATGTAATCCACGAGAAGATACGCTGGGTGGAGACAGGTGAGCATTTCATCCAGTCGGCCACTGCGACAAGAACTGTGTCAATTTCCGGAACAGCTTTGTACGCTTGATGTAGACGGCCAGGGCTCGTCTCACGTCCAGTGAATGTCATCTCCTTTCCTCCTCCGAATCGTGCGGTTTGGGAAAAAACCATGGGGAGAAAAATATCTTGATTACAATGAAATTGGGAAATCACCTGGGGCAGGAAGGCTGGATGCAGCCTCAACTGCACCTTAACCTTATAGAATACTGTATAAGGGGGCTCTGAGGTCAAGGCCCTAATCTCGGAGATCCTCCTACCTGAGGTAATGGCCACCAGGAAGGCTACCTTCCATGAAAACATGAGAAGGGGTCCCCATGAGTCTTGAGAGGACCAGGTTGAGATCTTAGGGAGGCACCGGGTCATGGACCTGTGGATAAAGCCTCTCTACCCCCTTGAGGAACCTGACCGACATGGGATGGGAGAACAGCGATCTCCCCTGTAGCAGCTGACGGAAGGCCAAAATGGCCACCAAGTGAACCTTCAACAAGGCCAGCGCCAAACCTTGGAGCTCCAGCTGGAGCAGGTACTCCAGGATTGCCTGTATAGGCGAGAGGCTGGGCGAAATACCCCGGGACTCCGCCCAACAGGTAAACCACCTCCACTTAGCCCAATACACAACCTGTGTAGAAGGCTTCCTGCTGCCAAGCTGGACTTGCACAGAGCAGGCTCTCTCACCTTCATCAGCCACAGAGCCTCCAGGCCGTGAGGTGCAGGGAGTCCAGGTCCAGGTGCAACAGGCGACCGTGGACCTGGGATAGAAGGTTCTGTCGCCTCAGGAGTGCCAGGAGTGGGGTGATCGAAAGGTTCAGCAGCATGCTAAATCAGTACTGTCTCGGCCAGGCTGAAGCAATGAGTATAATGTTTACCCTGTCCCTCTTTATTTTCAGCAGGACCTTGGGTAGGAGCAGAATGGGCAGAAAACAACACACGAGGGTCCCCGTCCAGTCCATGAGGAACACGTCGGAAATCAACCCGGTCTCGTTACCCCAGAACTGGCAGAACCTCAGACACTTCGTCTTCCAGGCCAACGCGAATAGGTCCAGTTGGGGAACGTCCCACTTCTGGAAGATCATAGCCACCACCTCTGGGTGCAACGACCTGTCATGGAGGGATAGAAACAACCTGCTGAGGTGATCTGCTTCATCTTTCCTCACTCCCGGGAGGCAAGAGGTAGTCAAGTGGAAATCGTGCCTCACGGCAAAGTCCTTGACATTGAAGGTGGCATACCAGTCTCCTGGATCCATGGAATGGATTATGGGGGCTAGGCAGATCATGCAAAACCTGAGTCGTTTGACATATTTGTTTAGAAGACGCAGGGCGAATATGAATCTCAGACCCCCCCCTTTGCCTTGGGGATGAAGAAGTACCTCGAATAGAACCCCTAACCCCTTCTACCTTGAGGGACCATTTCCACCGCTCCCAGGTTGAGGAGGCTGTCCACCTCCTGCAAGAGAAGCTGCTCATGAGAGAGGTCCCTGAAGAGGGACAGAGGGGTAGGGTTGTTGGGGGGGGGTAGATGTAGGGCATAGTCCCCCAAGACTATCTCAAGGACCCAATGATCCAAAGTGCTTTTTGCCCATTTGGGATAATAGGGCCTTAAACCTGTTTAAGAAGGGGCGGAGCAGATCCAGGAGAGCAGTCGAGGCACCACCCTCGGGCACACCATCAAAGTTGTCTCCTTTGGTTGCCCAATCTCCTGGGGCAATAAGCCTCTTGCCGCCTGAAAAGCCTCCAGTGTTGACGGCGCCGGCAGGAGCACTCTCTCACTCCCAGGAGTTGCGGGAGGCTCTCTGACCAGAGATGCAGGCACCTGAGAAGTTTCAACGGTTCGGGTTCGATGCATCTCTGTACTCAACTCCGCCCACACCGATGACTGCAGGGGAGTGTCTGCACTCCGCACGCTGTTTCTTCCTCTTTGGTACCGGCGATGTTGCGCGATGCCAAATCAAGGGCGGTGCCGACGTTGCACTCTGAACCAAGGTCACGCTTGTTACCAAGGTGGAGCAAGTCAGATTGAACACTGGGTGGAGTGCTGCCTCCATCAACATCAACCGGATTTCTCGGTCCTTTTGAGTCCTCAGTTTGAAAGCCCTGCAGATCTTGCACCTCTCTTTTCTGTGGGCTTACCCCAAGCACTGAAGACAGCGGTCTTGGGGGTTGCTGAGCAGGAAGGCCTTCCTGAAGGAGACATACAGCTTAAAGCCCAGCGACCGGGGCATGGTCTGGCCACTCAAACTCCCCGGAAGGACTTGCCTTATCTCTAACTACTCTTACAACACTAAACTACTTAATCTAAATAAATCTAACTTAAAACATCAAGTCCAAACAAGGGGAATAGTACTCGCTGAGAGCAAGTTCCAGCAACTGTCGCAGGTAGAAAGAAGAAACTGAGGGGGCATAGGGCCGGCAGCACCTCATATACATGTGGCTACAGGGGGCACTGGAGCCAGCCCTATGGAATCTGCTAATTGGGAAATAATTCCTGGTAACCATGCACGGAGGTGCACACACACTAATAGTGGAATGGACATGAGCAAGCACTTGAAGAAGAATGTTGCTGAAGTCGCAAAATATTTCCTTAACAGGCATTTTGATTCAGCATCACTGAAGAGAACAAGAGGATCTGAACTAATTCTCCCTCAAGATGTTTGATGGAATTCTCTGGTTGATTGTTTTGAACAATTTATTAAGAACTGGCCTATTCTCATAAAACTTTGTGAAGCAAACCATGGTAAAATAAATGGAAGTATCTCATCCAAAGTATCTAACATTGGATTAAAGAGGAATGATGAGGATATGCTCAGTATTCTGAAGCCTATATCCATAGCCTTAAACAAACTTCAGACAAATTGTTGCTGCACTGCTGATGCTGTCACAATTTGGAAGGCACTTCAAGAGATACTGAAGAAAGAAGTACCTCACCAGAAAGTTAAACTGCAGGCAATAAAGAAGCAAATGGATCAAGCACTAATTCCACCTCACTTTCTTGTGAACATTCTCAACCCCAGATATAAAGGTAGATGCCTAAGTTCTGAAAATGATGCTGCCATGGCATGGGCATCTCAAAATCACTCCTCAGTTATGCCAGTCATAATAAATTTCAGGGCTAGAGCAGAACCATTTAAACAATACATTTTTACTGATGATGTTTTGAACAAAGTCACTCCCCTGAATTGGTGGAAATCATTAGCCAGGCACCTCAGAACAGAGTTCCTTCAGCTGCTAAGCCAACTTTTCACATCAGTAGCTTCCTCTGCAGAGAGAGAGAGAGAATATTTTCATTGTTTGGTATTATTAACTCAAAGCTAAGAAATCGACTGGGAGTTGAAAAAGCAGGAAAATTTGTATTTCTGTTTCAGTCTATGAATAAAAATGACAATGGAAGTGGGGGAGATGAGAGCTAGTTGTAGAAGTTTTAAGGACAGCTTACATTTAGTGTTGTGATGAATTGTCTGTTAGAATTAATAAAAATTTGAAAATTAAAAAAAAAAGTTTAAAGACAGCTGTCAGCCAGCAACTCAGGAGACTGCTGCAGTTGCAAATGTGAAACATTTATGTAACATTTAAAATTTAGTTTAACATATTAGTGCTATTGTGTTTGTGTACGTGATTTAATTCTTCAAATTCCTAATGTACTGCTGCTGCATCTGCATCTTGACATAGGTAATGAGTATTATAGCTAAATTAATAAAAATCAAGTTATCTAAAAAATTACAAAGTATACCCTCCTAGATGTTGTAAAATGCTGTATTGAGATATAAATTAACAATGTTTTAGTAATCAGATTTGCACCATTGTTTAAGAAATATGTGAAAAAGTATCAGTGGGAAATTTGATTTAAATCAATGATTTAATGATTTTCTCTTGGTGATTTAAATCAATTTACAGGTACAAAGGAATTGAAGCACTGGAAGAAAAGAGCTCTTGGAGAGCAAGAGATGATGGATTCCAGCTGATCATTGTAGGCGGTAAGAAGGAATTGAGGAGGCGGAGGGTCGGCAGACCCTTCTATAGGGCGTTACAGGCGTGCAACTCCAGAGGCTCCACAGCCGACTCTATGGGTACTACTGGTGGAAAATCCTTCCAACAACCTACACAAGGCGCGCGCACACCCAACTGGAATCAACATGAGCAAGCACTCAGAGAAGAATCATCATTTTATAAATAAGAAACATATTCATCACTTTCTAACAATTTCTAATTAAAAATGCAAAAATTAAGAATACATGTATGGTAAGCTAAAAACCATGTATAGGTTTAGTGTACCTTCCTGCTTAGAAAAGAGTAATACCAAATTTAGTATAAAAACTATATCTAGTTGCAAATCAGGGTGTTTTATTGGTTATCAAACAATGAAATCAACTTTTCTTTAGGAAAGTAACTAAAAATATAAATGCAAAACAAGATTAAAATAAGTGATTTAGGTCACTGATTTTCAAACTGGGGTATACATAACCTAAGGGTATATGAGCTCTGTCAAAATCCTATGTTGGACAGTGCATTTTATTTAGTAAAACTTGGCATTCTAACCATAGATATATTATGATCTTATCTCAGATGGGGATATGAGGTAGACTACATTATTTGAAAAGGAGTATGCAGCCTAAAAAGTTTGAAAACCACTGATTTAAATCAATACACCCTCTTCCTCCCAAATGAGTGAAGCCCTATAAATTTAATTGTGCAAGGACATTCCATTATGTTCTGAAACATTAATGATCACATAAATGAAACAGAGAGGGTTACAGAGCTCCCAGTATATTGAACAGCAGCTGTATAACATACAACTACAGGCAAATTTGGACTAAGTGAAAAAACCCAGAGTAGAAAGGCAGAAATTCAGCAGCCTAAGCAACAACCTGGTGATAACAAACATGCTATTTCAACCAACAAATTCCTAATGAGCAAACAAAGAACATGATAAGACATATTTGCGAATCAGAGGTGGAAATCAAGTGTGTGGTAGTGCAGATCTTTTGCGGCCAGGTTGGATCAGATCATAAATTAGTGTTGGCATCAATGAGCTGGAGGTAGAGAACAATCAACCAAGTACCAAGAACAAAGATCTAGGAAACGGACAGACTGAAACAGCTAAATATGGGAAATGAACATAAAGAAGCCATGCAGAAAAAATATCACATCTCTGGTGAAAGAAGAAATTAACACTGAAGAGATACAGAACACTGTAAAAAACAGGATTACAAGAGCTTTAACATATGTTGGGCTCCAAGGCCAAAACAAAGAAACTAAGGTGACGGATAAAGTGCTGGAGCTGAGTGACAAGCATAGGAAGCCAAAAGAGAATGAAAAGGAGGACAAAAATCTGAGAGCAGAGTACAACAATTTGACCAGAAAGATAAAACAGAAAGCAAAGAGACAAAAACCAACCGGATAAGCAAACAACATAAAAAAGCAGAGGAATACGTGAAGAGAAATGTGAGACAGGTTGTATCGCAAGGTAAGAGAAATGAATGGGATACGTGAGTTGAGGAGAGCAGCACTGAAAGGCAAGCATGGACAAATAACTGAGGACAAGCAAGCAAAGAATAAACAATGGAATGAATATTTTGAAGAACTGTGCAATATGCAGAAAACAGTACATGAAACAGTCCTGGAGAAGCTTCCCAAAACAAACAAGGGAGGGCAGATGCCAGAAGTCTGAGAAGTAATAAAGATCTTAATAGAAAGTTTGAAAAAGAAAAAGACACCGGGAAATGACATCATCACTGCAGAGCTGCTGCAAGCAGGTGAGGACACTCAGCCAAGGCGATAAACAAGCCTTTCAACAAGAATTCCAAATGATAGAAAGTGCCAAGTGAATGGGGCAAATAATACCAATCCATATAAAAAAGGCAATAAGAGTAAGTGCTAAGAACTACAGAGCAATCATCTCTTATTCAGTGTACTGGGAAAAACATTCATCAATACATGGCAGAGGAGACTGAAGAGGTATGTGGGAGCAGCACTTGCAGAGGAATAGGTTGGATTTTGACCAGGATGAAGTACAACAGATCAGTTATTTGTGATAAGACAGATACTGGACAAATACACAGAACAGAACCAAACCTGTTACAACAACTTTATAGACTTCAAATAGATTTTTGATAGCATTGAACAGAATGGATTATGGAAAGCTGATAATTTACAGCATCCCAAAAAATTGATCAAGCAGATAGAAAGCATCTACAGTAAGTCGAGGAGTGCAGTGACAGTCGATATGAAGCTGACTGAATGGTTCAGGACGATGACAGACGTGAGGCAAGAATGCATGATATCACCCGATTTGTTCAATTTGGTCCTGGAAGCAGTAATGACTAGCACTGAGAGATGAAATGGGAGGACTCACATGCTATGGTGGGACTGTGCATAACCTCAGATTAATGGACAATATTGACCTCACAGCATTGACTAAGGGGGATTTACACAGAATAACTGACAAGGTAGACAGAGAAAGCAGGAAATTTAGATTAACAAGCAGCACAAAGGCAAAAGTTACAGCAACTGGAAGACAAGAGAAAGAGATAAAGATTACACTCCGAGACAAAGAGCTAAAACAAGTGTGTACTTTGGGGGACTAGTATTGCAGCATGGGAATTTTGAAGTCAATATAAAAAGCAAAATTGGACTAGCCACTACTGCATTTGGAAAACACTACAAGATCGGAATGCTGGAATATGAATGGATGATTTTGACTGCAGAAATGAACTAGGTAAGGGAGATATAGAGAGTTTCAAGAGTGCAGAAAATAATAAATCAAGAGCTAAGAAAGCAGCAAGAACAAAAAATCTTGCTAAAACAGAAGATTCAAACAAGACAACTGTGATAGCTTGGACACAAGAATAGACTTGGAAAGGATACTACATATGGCAATACATACCAAAGTACAAGGAACTAGGACACCAAGGATACACTGAATAGACATGGTAAAGAATGTGACAGAACAAAAAGATTTAAAGGTTAATTAAGCTGTGAAGCTGGCACAAAACAGAAAGTGGTGGACAGACTTCATTCAGCCCCATTAAGATGATGTGCAGGAATCAAAGAATAAAGCTGTGTAACAACAGAAATATTTTTAGAAGAAAATTTTTTAGATCCAAAATATAAAATTGATGGTGGGGGTGGACATACTGGGCTTGATTCCCCACTTTGTCCAAGCTCTATTCAAGTGCAGTAGAGAGCGAGGACTTACAAGGAGCCAATGTAGAGCTCTCAGATTCCTTGGCTGCTTAGCCTTAGTGCAAGTTAAAGCTGCACTGGAATAGATTAAACTTATTCCACAGACAAAGTTTCTCAGGTACCATAAGCCAATGGAGAAACGGACATAAAAAAAAAACTTTGCTCCACCACACTCCCTCCCCCTACATTTGCCACACCCTAGGAAAAAACCTTACAGTAAGTGGAGTTCTTCAAAAGTGTGTGGTCTCAAATGGTATTCACTGTGGGTAGCTATACAATCATTCTTGCCCTATCCAGCTTGACTTTCCCAAGGATGAGAGGTGGCAGGGGAATGGGAGGGAAAATGTACATCAGCACATCCGACCACTTCACCAGGAAGGCTTCCTCTCTGGAGCTGAGAGCCTGGGCAGTTAGTTCTATAGCAATAGATTGGGCACTTCTGGGTTGCAATGAGGTCCCAGGATGGGAAGCCATCAATGAAAGATGTATTGCACTATAGAAAGGTGGAGCTCCTACTCATGATCCTTGCGCAAATGCTTGCTAAGGCTGTTCACTAAGGAGTCCATTACTTCCAGAATATATACTGCTGAGAAGGTAATCTGATTCTGTATGCACCAATTCCAGAGCTGGACCACCTCCTTGCAAAGTGGTGCTGATCTTGCTCACCCTGTTTATTCATATAATAGATATTGTCATGTTGTTCAATCCGACCTGGACATGTGTGGACAAAATAAGGGGCAAGAACATCTTACACACTTAGTGTATTATCCAAAGCTTGAGAAAATTGATATGCAGTTCGGATTCCTGCAGGGTCCAGGAACCATGTGCTGGCTGGTCATCTAGGTGCTCTCCCTGTCCCAACAGGGAAGCATCCGTAATGAACGTCTTTGTAGGAGATGCAGGGACCAAGGGAACACCAATGCAGACCTTCTTTCTGATCTCTCATCAGGTGCGTGATGCCTGGGCATTTTGGGGAAGGGAGACCAATTTGTTCAGAGAGTTCCTGCTGGAGTATAAATCATCCACAACCAGTCATGAAGGCACTATAGGTGCAACTTTGTAAATGGGATTATGTAGATGCACACAGCCAGATGACCTACCAGGACCAGACAGGACCGAACTGACATCTGAGAATGGAATCTAAACTGCACAATGAGGAATCACAAGGCAGTCCTGAGATAAGTACGTCCTTGCCTTAACTGAGTTCAGATTTGGGCCAATAAATTCTATAACTCAGGAGTTGGGGGCAGGTGTGGTTTGAAAGAGTGTTTTTCTGAATTTACATGAAGTCTCAGAGCATGAAAGAGGTCAAGTGACAAGAAGGCTATTGCTTGCCCTTCTTGATATGACCATCCCGTGAGCAGCCATCATCTAGGTAAGGAAATATTGGGCTGCCATCTGCAAAGGATCCCTGCTACCACTCTCAGGAACTTGGTGAAAAACCTCATGGCCATCAAGAGGCGGAAGGGGAGCACTCTGTATTAAAAGTTCTCTGGGCCCACTTTGAAGCACAGACACCTCCTGTGAGTTGGGTGAAAGTCTAAATGAAAATAGGAGTCCTTCAAATCAAGAACTGCAAATTGATCCTTTTTGTTCAAGGATTATTGAGACCTAGATGGTCATTCTGAATCCTGCATAACATATAAAGATGTTCAGCTGTCTGAGGTCCATGATGGGTCTCCAGCCCCTTCTTTTTGGGGATAAAAGAAGTATTTGGAATAAAAGCCCTTCCCCCTCTGTAGAAGGGTACAGGCTATATTGCGCCCCTACCTGAAGTAGGAAGTCCACCTCCTGTTTGAGAATTCTCTCGTGAGAGGGGTCCCTGAAGTGGGATGGAGAGAAGGTTCTGGAGAAGGGGCCAAAAGGAACTCTATCATATAGCTAGTTGAGATGTCTGAGGGTATGTTTCCACGGCAAAGAAAAACCTGCGGTGTCAAGGCTCAGAGCCTGGGTCAATTGACTTGGGCTCAGGCTACAGCGCTACAAAAATATGTATAGACATACCCACCCAGGCTGGAGCGCAGTTCTGAAACCCAGCGAGGGTGGAGGGTCTCAGAGCCTGGACTCCACCCCATGCAGGAGTGTCTACACTGCTATTTTTAGCCCCCCACCATGAGCTCCACATTTCCCAGTCAACTGACCAGGGCACAAAGGCTCCGTACCATGGGCTTTTCTTTACAGTGTAAACATACACTAAGATCCATTCCTTTGACAAAGCTAAGCCGCAACATGGGTCAGGTGGCCACCAAAAGGGTTGATAACCACAGATGGCATGGAGACTGGTTGACAGCTCTCAGGCCCCCAGAAACACCTTTAAAATGCCTTCTATAGTAGGCGGCTGGGACTGGAAAAGGGAGGATGGTGGTACACAGACTGCCACGCTGGGCCCGGAAAAGTGAGGGTGGCGGTACATAGCCTGCCACGCTGGGCCCTCACACTTTCTGTGGATTCATAGGCCTTTTGATATAAAACATTGAGGTGCCAAGAAGTTATCTATGAGAAGGCAACCTGAATTATATACCCTGGTACCCCATAGGAAATATCTCCAAAGAGTGAGGGATGGCATACAAATTGTTGAGGGAGTGAAGTGATTACTGTCTTACTGCTAAAAAATGGTCATCACCCTCAAAGGGGAGATCCTCTACCACTGCCTTGACCTCCTTGAGGAACCCTAAGAACTGTAATCACAAAATTGTATCAACCACCAAGGTAGCTGTGAAGTTGACACACCATCACACTGAGTGATGCTTGGAGGGATGATCCTGAGACCAGTTTTTCTTCATCCAAGATGGCCTAGAACTAGAGCCTAAATTCCTGCAGCAGCTTATTAGCAAATTCCAACAGTTTATTGTAATGAATGAAGTCATACTTGGACATTAATGCCTGGTAATTCACTATGCAGAATAATATGCTAGCTGATGAAAAAAGTTCTTTCTGCTGAAGATATCTACTCTCTTGGCATCCCTATCCAAAGGGGTGGACTTCGGCTGGTGCAGCCTGTTTCATTCTATGACCACCTAGCCTATTAAGAAATTGGGATTGGGGTGGGATAAAGGAAGGTTACTTACTGTAATGCCCCCCCGTCCCCTCTGCTATGGGCTCGATGCCTGTCAGTAAGAGGAAACTGAGCAGGCATCGCCCCACACAACTACATAAGACCTTCAACATACCACATGGGCAATGCAAGGCATGCACACGGGTTGACAGACACTGCTCTGAACTGTTCTGATTCTGGCGTACGGCATGTATGCGCACCCACATCTGGAATCCAAATAGGGACCACACATCTCAAAGAACGATCAGTTGCTGTAAGTAACCTCCCTTTCTTCTTCGAGTGCTGGTCCCTATTCCAGATTCCAGATGTGGGTAACATAGCAAGCAGTAACCAGTGTGGAGGTGAGCTGCTTGTGCTCTGCAGACATGAGAGTTTGTAGGACTGCGTGGCTTACTGGTGTATCCATTGAGGATGAGCTGGCTATGGTGCAACATCCAGTGAATGTGTGAACAGAGGCCCAGTTTGCAGCCTTGCAAATGTCGTGCCATGGGATGTTTGCGAGGAAGGCAAACATAGCTGCCTGTGTCCTTGTGCAGTGAGCTCTGATGCTCGGTGGTAGCAGAACGTGGCAAAGGAATAATACTCCATGATACAGTGGGAGATCCATTTAGAGATGCACTGGGAAGAGAGCACGCTGAGCAGTCACAGCAGTGCTCCACAACCACAACAAAGAGTCTTAGTGAGGCTTGGAAACTGAGGGTACAATGAAGGTAGAAGGCTAGCGCATGACAGATATCGAGGGAGTGCAGAGCATGCTCTCTGTTAGAGAAGTGTGGTTTAGGGTAAAAAATAGGTTTAGGAGGAAGGGTGAAACCACCTTCGGAAGAAACTTGATGTGGAATCATAGGGAGACTATCCTTGTGGAATACTGTGAAAGGAGGGTCTGCCGTCATGTCTGTCAGTTTGCTGACTCGTTGGGCTGAGGTCATGGCCAAGTACAAGTATGTAAGTAGGCAACTGGCCATGGGGGTTTATAAGAGCTGAAAGGACTAGGTTGAGGTCCCACACTGGGGTGGAAGGGAATTTACTCAGTAGGCCCAACAGGAATCAAGTAGAGGGGGGTGGCTAAATATGGGAGTCCCATCTACTCGTGGAAGGAAGGCGCTTATAGCTACCAGGTGCACTCTTATGGAGAAAAGAGTGAGGCCTGAGATGCAAAGATTGAGTAGGTAATACAGGATGATTGGAAGGGATACGTCTTATACGGCATGGTGGCTGTTGGAGGCCCATTTTGTGAATTGCCTCCACTTGGCTTGGGTAGGAAGCTCTAGTCGTGGGACGTTGACCATGTGTAATTACATCCCGTACAGGTATGGAGCACACATTATCTATTCGCAAGCCCCATCCAAATACCAGGCCACGAGGTATTTGCGGGTATTTGGGGAGGTTGCGGGTTTGGATGTTGGATCTGGTCCTGTTGCTGGCTAAGTAGGTTCGATGGGGGGAAAGAGGGATTGGTGGGCGGGCTGAGAGGTGGAGGAGGTCTGTGAACCAATACAGACAGGGCCAGGGTGGGGCTATTAGTGTCATTTGGTCCCATTTTGTTTTGCAAAGGACTTGTAGAATGAGCAGAATGGCACAACGGCAGTCCGGCGTCCATGGGAGGAGAAAGCCACCTCCTTGTGATTGCCGGAACTGAAGGCCAGTGGATGAATATACCTTATGATTCTCCGGCCTATCCCCTGTTCTTTCTGGCTGCAAGTCCTCTCATCTTCTATTCTCCCTTGTGATCCTTTGCAATCCATCCTTTATCCTACTTGAGCTCTTATTTGGTGGTATCTCCATTGGCTTATCCAGTCTTTGTCTAGGACGAGCTGCTCTTCTCTTCTTCCTTGCTCTCCCACTTTCAGTTATCACCTGCTGTGCACCCTTCTTCATTTTCCAACTCCACAAACCTGTTCCTGAGCTTTATTTCTCCTTCACTAACCCACCTTTTCCTCTGCCTGTTTCTCACAGTCGCATTTAAGGACTAATAAGAATTTTTGCTATAAGCTGAGAACACCTCAGTTGTGACAAAGAAGAAGAACCTGGGCATATTGGTTGATCACAGGATGACTATGTGCTGCCAATGTGATGCAGCCATGAGAAAAGCTAATGCGATCCTAGGATGCATCAGGAGAGGTATTTCCAGTAGAGGTAGGGAGGTGTTAGTACTGTTATACAAGGCACTTGTGAGACCTCATCTGCAATATTGCGTGCAGTGCTGGTCCCCCATATTTAAGAAAGCTTAATTCAAACTGGAACAGGTGCAGAAGGACTACTAAGATGATCCAAGGAATGGAAAACCTGCCTTATGAGAGGATACTCAAAGAGCTTGGCGTGTATAACCTAACTAAAAGATTGAGGGGAGATATGATTGCTCTCTATAAATTCATCAGAGGGATAAATACCAGGGAGGGAGAGAAATTATTTAAGTTCAGCGCCAATGTGGACACAAGAACAAATGGATATAAACTGCCCGTCAGGAAGTTTAGACTTGAAATTAGATGAAAGTTTCTAACCATCAGAGGCATGAAGTTCTGGAATAGCCTTCCAAGGGATGCAGTGGGGGCAAAAAAACCTAGGGAAGCAAGCAATTAGGCTTCAAGACTGAGCTTGATAAGTTTATGGAGGGGAGGTATGATGGAACAACCTCATTTGGCAATTAACTGATATTTGACTACTAGCGGTGAATATGCCTAATGGCCGGTGATGTTATGTGAGATGGGGTGGGTTCTGAGTTACTACAGAGAAATATTTTTTGGGTGTCTGGCTGGTGAATCTTGCAATCTTGCCCACATGCTCAGGGTTTAGCTGACTGCCATATTTAGGGTCTAGAAGGCATTTTCCTCCAAGGCAGAGTGGCAGAGGTCGGGGGGGGGGGGGGGAAGACGACACACGACACGGGTGTTGTTGCTGCCTTCCTCTGTAGCATGGGTCACTTGCTGATGGATTCTCTGTACCTTGAAGTCTTTAAACCATTATTTGAGGGCTTCAGTATCTCAGTTATAGGTTAGGGGTCTATTACTGGAGTTGGTGGGTGAGGTTCTGTGGCCTGCATTGTGTAAAAGGTCAGACTAGATGATCCTATTGGTCCCTTCTGACCTTCAAGTCTATGAGTCTATGGCCATGCGGCAATAAGAGGAAACTGAGGGGGTGTCAACCCATGCAGCCACCTAAGACCTCGGAAGTACCACAGGGACAATGTGAGGCGTGCATGCAGTTCACAGACATTGCTCTTAACAGTTCCAGCTCTAGTTCATGGCACACATTCACACTCACTTCTGGAATCCACATTGGGACCAGCGCACGAAGAACAAACATTCAACCCACTGAAGGGAACAAAGTACTACTTCTTAGCCCTCTTCAGAATCGTGGCACAAGTGGCAGGTGTGCACCAAATTCGTTAGCAAGCTCCAGTATGGCCTTGTTAATAGGGAGCACCACTTTTGAAGGAGCTGTAACCTAGAGAATATCACTAACTCGTGGACTGTAAAAGGAGGTGAAGAGTTATACATTTAATCAACTTCAGGGATGGCAGAGTAAAGGTGAGAGTTAGCGGGGCACATTGGAGCATTGCTGAAAGAGGGCAGAGTTAAGTTTGGATGAGCAACCTTAACTCTGCATTTCCTGGTTTTCAGATATTTGAGTTTTGCTCAACTCAACATTGTGCAAAGGGATGAAACACAACCAAAACACCTTAGCATAAACCTCTGCATTAATGTAGTTTTTTGCCACTGAACTTCCTAGTTTTTTGAACAAGAGAAATGTTGTTGGTAGAAGTTAGTATTCATTTAGGCACTTGAACATATCATATCCAATAATTAGCATTCTGCCCAGCTGTCCCCAAAATTAAAAGCACAAGTTCTGTTCCAAAATATTGACAGTTTTATGTTTGAGAGAAAGATCTTCTGACCTCTGTCCAATAGCGGGACCCATATCTGAGAAACACTGTGGTGTCAGAGTTTATAATGTTTCTGTGTCATACCGAATATATTTTCTAGTCCGCTGTGACCCCTCCCAATTTCCCCGATTAATGTTTTTTCAACAGTCATTAATAGTTCTCATGCAGTGGTGGGGTGCACTGGCAGAGCTGTGGAAAACAAATATTGGCGTGTAGTGTGGTTGGTGTGCACTGGAAGAGCGGTATAGTCCAGGAAGGTTGGAGAGCACTGGTAGCTCTGGGGCTATTGGGTAATCGGAGTGCAATGGCAGAACTGTGGGATGCAGGGTAGTTGAATTTCACTAGTAGAGCTGTGGGGTGCAGAGTGGTGGGAGTGCAGGAAGGTTGGGATACATCGGCAGAGCTGTTTTGTTGAATGCCATGCCTCCCTCACCTCAGGGGACCCAAAAGGGGTTGGATGCTATCGTCCAACCCAATTCATCTCCTCCTCATAACCTCCCTCACTTTGCTACAGCCCAAACCCCTCTCTCTGTTTCCCCACTCAGCAGTCACACATCAAATTTTTTTCCCAAAACTGAAATTTGATTACATTCCTCCACAAAATGAAATTGCAACCCATGGCTCACAAACTGTACAACCTTCAGCCTGTCAGTCCAAAATCTCATTTGGTTTTAGGTGAAGGCTTGTGATTACCTTATCATTCAATATCATCCAAAGGTCTGTGATTCATCCAATCATTAGTACCTCCCAGTTTAACAGTACACATGTGATCAGGAAAAAAACAACAGTGGAACTAAAAAGTTGTACACCAGGCATCCCCCAACAATAGCCTTTTGTTTCATCCCGTCCTCTACCCTTTGCCCATTGTGGTCTATTTAAAGCAGAGTTTATTAAAATCATATACATTTTGGAGCACAGGCTGTGTCTCAGTATCCTAACCTGGCACATGTAAGAAATATCAAGTACAAACGTGCAGGTCTATTCCCATGCAGATGGGCTTCAATTCACTGACGGGATGATACAGATGAGTTACTGTTCGAGAAAGTTGTCTAGCAGGATGGAAGCCCACCAATACATGGACTAGTTGCCCATGATGATGGATAATTCCTGCCGACACAGGAGAGGTACAAAGATAGAAAGGTGTATTTTCTGAACTAAGAATGTAGCTGGAAGGTTACATAAGGATTAGTAGTCAGAGTTTAAAGTTGACTAGATCACAGAGACAGCAGCACACCTTTAGGCTGACCATGAAAATTTGTCTGATGTGTCAGAGGCATGCCTGTACCTTACCCCACAATCTCCAAAAAGAGAATTCCATAAAAGATTGGTTTCCTGCTGAGAAGCCAAAGTGCCGCAGAGGACTGACTGTCCCACAGTGATTAATTTCCTGTCTTGTTATACAGGCATGTATATTGGATTTGGATTTAGTTCTGCCACAGACTCAACTACCTGACCATATTGTTTTCTCTATATATCAAATGTGGTTACATTTAAATCACCCATTTGGTGTTTCAAAAACTGGCATAGTGGTGCTAATTCTCTGATAAGCAGAAAAAACTAACCACATTACAAGTAGGATGACACACTTCATGCTGTTGAAAAACTTGAGTTTCAATTATCTTAACAGGCCCCATGAGCTGCTACCTCAGGATCTAGTGGCTGTGCCTACACTAGCCTCCTTTCTGTAAAAATTCCCACCAGCACAGCTAAACATGGTACAGCTCTAACATAAAAGGTTATATAAGAAAGTAAATAGTAGCTCTTGTGAATCTGCTTAATACTTAGACCCTTTGCTTGAAGTCAAGGGAAGAAATCTTGACTTCAGTCAAGACAATGGCAAAACTCCCTTTGACTTCAACAGGGATAGGATTTAACACAGTAAGGCTAAAGAAAATGTGTAGGCTTTTGTCCCCTTTCCTACTCATTAAGGGAGATTTTGCATTTTGGTTTGTCTCACTAACAACTCAGTACTATCCCTACCCCATTCCTCCAGGTCACAAAGCAACATTGCAAATGCTTCTTTGATACCTATTTTATGAAATTATTCTCTAAGCACTTAATGGAAAACCCACCCAAGCCTAGAGTCACAGGCAGTTCAGTTGGTTTAGTTCTCATAAGACTGTATAAAAATAAAATGACAGGGAAAATAATTATTTTCAGGCAATTCTTCAACTGCCTCGATAAGCTGTTCATCCAATGAAAAATAATGAGAATTTCAAGGAAAATATAAAGGTGTTTTTGTTGAATAAAGCAAGTTTACGACTCCTTCTCAGATTTTAAAAACTGCAGAATCCATGGGTTTCATTCCAATTGTGCCATTAGCTCCTATTAATCTCAGTAGATAGCACTACAGAAATTAAGACAAAGATGTAATGTTTGTTTTGTTTTTCTTTTAAGAACAGCCATTTAACACTTACCATTCCAATTTAAATGCCTGAATACAACTAAAATAAACCAGTCCATACATCACCATGCAACTAAATCCAAATGGTGGACATCTGTGCTCACACAAATCCTCATTAAATGGAGCGCCACAAAGGGTACAGTGAGCTGGTTGCAGAGTCACTTGCAGAATCAGGATCACATTTTGTAAAACTGTTACTTTTTTAAATAAGAAATTTGTGGATTTTACCTGGAGAGTGTTTCAGTGAGCATCACAAAGCCAGTGTAAGCTAATTCAAATGCCCCTCTATGCCTGGACTGCAAAAGATGATATTTAAAATAGTCTCCTATACCTTTAACCTAGAAAATTAAAAAAAAAAAAAAAAAAAAAAAAAAGCAAGTCATGACTTGAGTTGATTCAACTACTATATTTATTTACATAAAATACTTTTGAGACTGAAATTTCGAACAAGTGTTCCTCAATGATGTCCAAAACACCTTAGGCCTCTACACCTTTCATTTGAGACTCAGCAATATTTCCTCAAGTTAAAAAGGTCATACATAGGTATTTTCCTTGATTTGTTGATAACTAACTATAACACAAAATGACTAAAAGCATCTTACTATAAACATAAGAAAACTATTAAAAAATCATGCTAGACTCAATTCGTACACCCAATGGTGCAATTTCATTATTTGTCCTGTAGGACAAATTATACAAGACTATAGTGATCTATAGGAGCCACCGATTTCCAGAGCTACAAACAAGATTCTCTCTTGCTGTTTTAGTCAGGATGTTAGCAAAGGCTGGAGGCAAATGTCCACTGAAAAGCATGAATGGAAGTATATATTTGGAAGAGTATTTGTGAAGGGAAATAATATTTCTATTATATTTTAAGTAGCTGATCCGTTACATCTCAAAACTTTCCAAATTCATTACTTCTTACAGTAAGCGACCTTGTTCACAGCAAAAGAAAAACAGTTTGCCAAATGGAAAGCTTTTTATTTGGTAAGAAAATATACTTTATTTTTCAAGCTTCTAAAAGGGTTCTACTGACCAGAGATTGTAAAAAAGAGTCTCTACTCCCCATTTAATTGCTTAATATAATGAGAATTTCACATAAAGTGAGAGAGATACTAAAATGCTGTCTTCAAAGAATAAATGCCACTGACAACGTCTTATAATTCTATCAATCAAGTTTGTAAGCATCAGAAATACCATGATCTAGTTCTGCAAAAAACAAAACATCTTATCAATATTACTTATTCTCAGCAGCTTTCATGACTATTTACTAAAGATACCCAAAAATGGGATACATGAATCGTGTGACAAATCTAAGACAATTAAACATTTTTAGTGCAGATTCACAAAAGTTCAACCTGACAGGTGACTTAAATAAAACTCAGCAACAAAATTATATCAATTCATTTTGAGAGATAACTAAAGAAACACAGTTTATAAACTGCAGAGGTTATCATCACAAAACAGAAAGCAGCTGCATATAGTTTTCCACTCTACTGATTCGTAATTTATGTTGCCTAAACTATGGTAAAGCAAAAACTGGCACAAAACAGAAAAAGACATTTTACAGTCAAAGGAAATCTAAAATTTTGTTCATCATGTATTATGAAACCCATATATTAAGCTACAGGGAGAAAGAAACATCAATACTTGGAGATATTTGAGCTCAACAATCTACTGGAGTGAATTTTAATCCAAATTTCATCCTGGTGCACATATAAGATTTTAGCTTTCCAGGCAGAGGTAAGTGTAAATCTCTGTCCTTCTCAAATATGTTTTAAACAACACAAACAGTTTTGGCAATCTCAAATACTGAAAAGTCATGAATCAAGCCCCAAAAAATCAAGATATATTAAAAATACATTTGGAATTCTTTTTCTTTGCCTTCTAGCTTTTCAACCTTTAGGATTCATATTTGCAAGATTTTCCCCACAGCCATGAGGACTTGACTGTAGGTTCTAGGATATTAATACCAAACATTGAGAGACTCATGAAAAGACTGCAAGAGTTGGCAACTGCAGATCTAGGTACAGAGACATATTATATGTAAAAACACCAATACTTATTAGCAGGCATAGTCTTTACTATTGTACAGAATCCCACTGAAGTCACTTGGCCAGTAGTAAGAGTATACAAAATTAAAGCCTTAATATTTCAGTTTAATTTGTGAATGGTAAACAGCAATGAGCACTAAGACAAAAAATATCTTCTTGGCCAAGTAGTGGCAATTTTATGGAACTTGAAGTATGTTCCAAAAGCAACCTCTTCTGACAGCAGAGAGGAGAGGAGGATTAAGGTCACAGCCTCTCTAGACTGTCATCAGCCGCCTCGCTTTTTGATTCTCAAACCCAGTACATCTTAACACTTCTTAGATCTACAAAGACCACTTCATTTTCAGCCTTGGCCAAAGCCATAGCCCCCCAGAAAGCCACTGTATGAAGCAGCCACTGGATCCTGTACCAATGCCATGCGAATCCAACCTCTTATTCTAATGAAGTTGGGCTAATAATGAATTAGCAGAAAAAGAGAATTATCCCTAACTCTCAGCTGCAGAAAATCCATCAATCAAGAGCTGCCTCTCTGTGACTCTGCTCCTTTACAGGCAGATTCAGTCAGCCAGCCAATACAAGCTCTTGAAAAAAAGCAGTAGGAATTAGCCAATGGCAGACACTCTTACAAAGGAGAGCCATCACTGGCCAGCAAACACCTAGGGGCTGGAAAGTCCAACCCTCTTCATATAGAAACTGAAAAGTTAAGCACCCGAAGTGCTGAGCTCATTTAGTGCTTACAGCAAAGCACCAGTTTCCAAGTTCAAATTCTGATATGGGTCAGAGATTAACATAGCGACTCATCATAGTTTGCCATTGCTATTCCTCCTTGTCACAAAACCACCCACCTAATTGGGCACAATTCAACACAATTAGCAGTTGAAATTCAAGAAAGACTCAGGACTGGAAAGAAAGAAATATTACAGATCAAAACTGAAAAGGATTGGTAGTGGTATGTAAGGTAATTTGTACAAAAGCTTCCTGTCCTATACTCCTGGCTTAAGGCAATACTACTAAATTCTGTGTGTCTAAATACACTGAAAGACATTAATGAAGCAAGCACTAATTGGGGCTGCATTTCCAAATGAAGATGGGGATGTCAGATTCAGAGCTGAATAAACTCCAAGACACCAATTCCTGTTTGACTTGGAGCAGATTAAGGAACATAACAGTGGAGACATATTGCTGTTCTCTCATCTAAACTCCAGAACTTTGCAACAGTACAAATACAGTTGTTAACCAGATGCAAACATATGAGCTGGAGATAATGTGTGAATAAAAATATTAACATTATTTTCAAGGCACTACTCATGAGACAGAATAAGAAATCATCAGATCATCAGCATACTATACTGTTATTTATTTTGTTCTAGAATGTTGTAACACCTTAGGAAAAACTAAGTATTTATTTTCAATTGAAGAACATTAAACATGAAGTATGTGCTGCATATTTCAGTTTCCCATGCTGGCAACTGGTTTTGTTAAAACCATATGGAAAGGAAAAAGATCATCAATTAAAACCAGAAATCTAATAAATTCAAAACATTCCCAAATACAGCGCTTGTGGTAAGCTAATTTCTTGTAAACACTGAACTCAAGCCTCTTGAACATTCCCAGTCTGTGTGCTAGCTTTTGTGGTCTTCTTTAAAAACTGGGTAGGAGGACAGGACCGCACAAAACATCTATAATTTTAAATCAACCATATTATGGAGAACATGATACTCAGATACAATTAACATAATTCTCTCCACAAAATTACTGAGTATGAAGGCCAAGGAAAGAACACTTTCAACTGAAGTCTGAACTTCCATGCTTCCAAATGGAAACAAAGAAATAAATACTACTAAATGCAGTAAATACTAAATACAGTAAAATAAATAAATAGTAAAATAAAGTAAAAGTCATATTTCCAAATTAATATGTACAACACCTCCCACCCACTGGACAGAACGTCAATGGCTGCAGCCTATATATGGTAAAAGCCCTAACTTTACTGAACAAGAACAAACTGAGTTTCTGCTAGCAGAATATTAATTCCAGAAATTATGTACAATTTAATGTTATTCTATTTCTTCTCTTGTCTGTTATGACTACAGTTTTGATTACTTTTGCATGCCAGTTTATTTTTCAATAAATTGGCATGCAAAAGTAATCTAAAATGTAAAATAAAGAACATAATGAATGCAACTTTTCCCTAATACCAAACTTTTTCCCCCTTCAGAAATTTTTAGAAATCTCTTACAGAAATTAAAGATTTTATAGAGAAAGTACTTTTCATACCTGTTCTACTGTTATCAACCCATCAGAAGATTCATACACAGTCTGTAAAGGCAGAAGTTTACACAGCATCCCTAAAAGCAATGATATCTCCTTCATACTTCTCCAGCAACATACCAGTACCATTTGAGCTGTTACATCACAAGTTTGCCCTTCTTTACCTTATAAATGAAATAAAAAATGTGCAAGATCATATAGCTCAGTTACGTACATTTTAATAGAATTTTGTTTCATTGTTAGTGCTAAGTTTTATCTTCTTAGAAAAATAATTTTAATATGAACAAAATTTACCATTCTTGAGACATCTATACTACATTGTTGTGCTTGAAAAAGCCTATGGCATACAATTTTACAGGAGTAAGTGTGATATTTTAAAAAGTAAAAATCCTTTGTTCTGGGCAATGAAGCCATTATATGGGCAATAAAACCACACATATAAACTACAACTTCTGGATGAAAAATAAGCATAGGTTTCCCTTGTTTTGGAATTAAGCTTCAATACAAGTCAGAAATTTATCATTCATCACATTCTTATTTGTTTTTAACCAAGACTCAAAGTTTTATGAGACCTTCAAAAAACAAATGTTTATAACTCAATGGCCCCATCTAGTGGTTGTCACGTGAGCTACATTAAAAAGGAAGTCCAAAACACTATTTACAGTAGTTTCCATGAAATAAAAAAGCATAGCCCATCCATAACCATTTTAAACTATTGAAAATAAATGAGCCAAGAGAATTGAAAGTTTTCAAGCTTTTAACTTTAAAAAATTGTGTAAAATACAACTTTTTATATTTTAGAAATATTATTTGTCACCAGGAACAAAAACTCTCAAAAATGTATGAAAACTAAAATTTGCAATTCATCCAGTGCCAGTGGATTAATTATACATTAATCTGATTCTCATTCACTAATGCAGTCAGATGCTAATGAACACAAACCTGATTTACAAAATCCCGTCATATTTTAATAATGGAATCTTCAAAACAGAGGTTATTTCTTGTGTCAGTTTGAGAATTGGGTTTTATTACATTAATAAATTCCTTATTGGCCTTGTGTACATTGGACAGGGAAACTACATTAGCAACTTTCAGCAAAGCTGTGTTTAAGCCTAGCGTGATATAAAGGTGTTAAAAATTATCTGGCCAGTGTAGATAAGACAACAGATACTAGGCTAACACCAAATAACTCATTTTCACTTGTAGCCTGTGGCTGGGTCTACACTGATGGCAGCAAATTCGCCGCCGTCAGATCGATTGCTCTGGATCAACTGAGCGGTCTGTGTAGACCCACTCAGTCAATCCAGCAAGCGACGCAGGAAAACCACCCCGGTAAGTGGCGTAGCGCTGCGTCGAAGGGAACGCTCTTCCCTTCAAAGCAGCATACAGTGGACAGCAAGCGGAGGAGACGCTGCGAAGTCGACGGAAAACACGCAAGTGATTTATGTCACTTGCATATCTCCCGTCGACTGCCGCCGAATTGCAAAGTTAAGTGTAAACCAGACCTAAGAGAGATTAACCACAATCTTCTAGAAAACAGTGAATGAACCTTTAAAAGCATGCCCATAAATAAACTCGCTTCTGACAGATTTATTGTTAAAAGTGAAATGCTATACATAGCAAATAACTTCTAACTTGGATCGTCCATAAAAAATTGCTTATTCTGTGGAAAATACCGATTTAATTAAAAAAGCAGCATTTGAATTACCTCTAATTTCTCTGCAAACGTTTTCAGTTGGCTTGTCATCAGTCGGTTTTTCAAAGTCTACTCTGTGGTATTCTTTCAATATTTTTGCTTGAATGAAATAATCATTTGTATCTCGTGGTTGTATCTCATGCAGGATCATCTGCAAATGACCTGCAGTTTCTAAGTATTAAACAGGAAGATATTTAAGTTAATAATTCATCATTTTGGCATCTGTTTTACACAACTGTCCCCAGTCCCTCCCCCCCCCACACTCTTTCGAGGTATCTTACTAGAAAACAGTTCATTAGTAGTAAAAAGCAAATAGCTCCCTAATAATCAGTTCTGCCTTTGTTAAGAAAACAGTCTTCCTTCCACTCACTTTAAGTCAGATTTATGCTTCAAACTAATAATACCTCAGAAGAGCATAAGAAAATATGTCCCTTAGCCAAGTTGGCTAATGGTTTAAGATTCTGATATTTTAAAAGAAAACAACTCCAAAGAAAAAGTCTAGTACATATCCAAGAACTTTTAAAACAAAAAAGTTACTGTTCACTGTTGTTTTACAATATCAAACATGTATAACTAAAGTAAACTTTAACCAAAATTGCACACAGGTAGTGTTGCTCACCTTACTCAAAAAAGTAACCTGGCTGAAGACAACAGGACTATTTCAAATACAGAAATTCAGCAAGATTTGGCCTAGATGCTACATACCGTCTATATTGCTTGGAGCTCCCTATCAGGACCAGTATTAGTTTTGTGGAGCCCTGTGCAAAGGCAGGTGGTAGCTCAAAGCCTCCACCAATAGCTCTGTATATCTGAGGGAGGAGGAGGGAGGAGACTGCTGGCATCTGGGGAATGGATTTATTTCCTAACTCAGCCTCCCTTAACATGGTAACATACTTACTCATTTGTCCCTGTGGGACTCAGAAGGATTTTGGTAGCTGATGGTGAAGATGACTCAAGATGTTTGTCACTAATGTTAGGGGATAAGGACAAGGGGAGTTCAAAATGGGTAGGTTGCAGGTATGTGATGAAAGAGTAAGACAAAGTAGTCTAGTAGAACCAGTCCCAATACATACCGTGTCCTCCTGAGAGGATTTTAAATACTAATGTATGATTACAGACATTTCATTAAAAATAGTTTCTAATCATTCATAACTTTGGACTTATTAGCATTCAAATCATGTTAAATAAGACTCTGGCCATCTGAAATATTGCTAAAAATGGATTTAATTTACCTGAATCAGTATCCATTGGAATAAGACCCTCGGGTGATGAACTCTGGACAATGGGAGATACTACAGCCGAAAGTCTGTATGACATTAAAATAAGCTTTGCGACCATCTGCCTCCATTCAGTCACCAAGGTCAAGTTACTTTAAGAAAATATAATCAAGGAATTTAAAGTAATTACATATTAAAAACTCCAAGAAATAATTGAAATAAAAATTATAACATCTGCACTTTATTATACAATTTATTTTAAATAAGACGTTCCATAAATCGAGATTATGAAGTCAGCTCCCATTAAAAAACTAACTAAACAGTAAAGAATTCAGGCACTAGGACTATATACTGCTGATCTTATTGTGAATTCGATGGTATTCTTTATTGTGAATGGTTCTGAGACAGCTTCATTACTGATTTATCACTACACACAGCAGTATGTTTTACTTACTTTAAATGCAACTGTCGTAAAGCTCCAGTTATACAATGTACTCTCCCATACATTGGGAATGAAGCTGCTGCTTGCAGCAGAGACTTTTCAGCTTGGAATATTTCTCGCTCGAGGTTTGCCAACAAATATTTGATTACTAGAATAAAAAACATTACATAGAAAAGGAAAATGGTTTTTAAACACATACAGGTTAAGCTTATCAGCAAGACAATTAGCGTTAAATGCACAGTAATTGTTCTCTTTAAACCTAACAGTGTCCTTCATGGTTTTTTTCCCCAACATGTTATTCACATTTTTCACTCAGTCAATGTCCAACAATAAACTGTCAATTTGCAATCTTAGCCTGAGTTGACTACTGTTTGTAAGGACTAATGGCCAAACCATATCTTCAAACAATCACACAGCTCACACTGTAATCAATGGAAGTAACATACACATAATAGAAGGCAGAATTTGCCCTTAAAAAAGGTTTAATTAAATGACAACAACTTTGGCAGAACATTCAAACTTGGAGTCTCCTACCAGCCATGTAAATCCTTATGCAGGCACCTGAAATAAATAAGGCACCTGATTTTCTTAGTGGTACTTAGCACCTTAGGTCCTTTCCCCATCCTTACTACAACATTTATACTGGGGTGGCACTGAAAGACCACAACCAAACTGGGTCCAAAATATTACACTGGAGAGCATCATTACCTCTCACTCTACTCTAAGACAAAGATGTTAATCAATACATTAAATCACAGGTGTCAAAAATACTTTAAAAGACTGAGGTACTCAAATACTTTAGTATCTACGACTGACAGATGGATATGGTCTGTGGCTGAATCCAGCCTATATGTTGCATTGGTGGGGCCCACACAACATATGTAGCCTGACTGTGCAAAATCTCAGGTTTTGTTAAAAAAGATTACTAGTCCTCATAGCTGCAGTGAAAACCTCCCAAATGTGAACAAAACGTAACCAATGTTGTGTGCCTGAGATTGCAGATCACTTGAAACAGTGATTCAGAAGAGTGAACTCCTCCACCTAATTACTGTCACTGGGGTGTGTTAATGCTAAAGCCTAATGACATTTTAAATGTAAATACTATTTTATTGTTTATTTTTGCAGAGGAGTGCTGAAAAGGTTGAGACTTAAGCCAACACAGGTCATGGGCAAGCAATTAAGAGCTGCTGCATGAAAAAACAGCAGAAGAGACAGTGAAAAGGAAGAGAAAAAATGGCAGAAATAGCAGTGAAATCCAAAAGTGATCATATTTTCACACTGAGCAATGCAGAGAGCAATAATAAAGTATTGAGTAAATAAACAAGCTTATTTACTGCACAAAGGATATATTCTACCCTTGATCTCTGTGCAAACTGCTCACTGGTATCAGTGTTGAATATGGTATGGACCAGAGGTCCTCAAACTGTGGAGTGTATCCCCTTTTGGGGGCATGGAGGAATGTTGGGGGGGGGACAGCCAGCCAGCCAGGCCTGGGGCCATGGGTAGGCGGATCTTGCTCTTCTCCCTTCCCTCCCAGCAGCCAGGAGGAGCTCACTCTTCCCCGTGGCCAGGAAGAGCTCATTACCCCCCTCAACTCCTCCCACAGCCGAGAGGAGCTCACTCTTCCCCCTCATCCTCACAGTCCCAAGGCCAGAGGAGTTCAGTGCTCCCAATGATTATTGGGAGGGCATGCCCCTGCTTGCTCCCCTTGTGCATGCCCTTAAGAAAGCCCAAGCTTTCAGTATGAATATGCATAGGCAGTGGAGGATTATAAGGCTAAATCTAGTGCAGGAGAGAGGGGCAGTACATGTTTGGGGTAGGGTCCCTGAGTTGACCTGCAGAAGTTATCAGCTCTCAGACAGTCTTATACTAAGTATAATGCTTAAATCTAATCTAATTTCATAAGAAGTTTCTTTTTTCCATAAACCCCATAACAATAGCCTAAAAGAAAATAAGACGGGGGCTTCTAAACAAACAAATCCAAAAAGTTTCTATTCCTCAAAACTAACCAGCTAAAGTGTTCTTTTCCGTGGTGCTTCCAGACATATCCTCATCTCTCTGAAATGTATGTGCAACCAGTTGATTTTTTAAGCAAACACCCAGCAGCCCTTTATGATGTATTAAAAAGTTAATCAAATATGAGGCTGTAACGCAATCATAAGGTTTGGTACTTGTGCTAAGATCTATGCCGGCTTGAAATAAGAGATGTAGATTTTCAGAATCCTGAAATAAAAATATACAAGTTTAATAATTTTCAATATACATTTTTCTTGGGCTTGCATATCAATGGTGCTAATTATTTTAATTCAAACACTTTGACGTATGATTTTCAGTGACTTTGTTGGAATGCATCTGCTCACAGCTATCTGTTTTGTATGCTGAGTACTGCATGTACAAAACATGGATTTGCACAAGCACATTCAGTAAAGGCACACCTTCAAATCTATTGAAAATAAGACCTTTCATATATAAAGCAGTGCTCAGACACTTCAAAACATTATGAAAACAAAAGTGAAGGTCACCCATCCTGTGCAGTAACTGAGCTCCTTCGAGATGTGTGTCCCTGTGGGTGCTCTACTTCAGGTGACTGTAGAGCCATGTTCCACTGTGGATGGAAGGGGCTATAGAGTTGCTTGCGTGATCAAAGATAGCACTCTGAAGTCTAACTGCATATCCGAACCTGAGCCCTGTTCTATCAGAGTGTGTTCTATCAGCCCTGTTCTATCAGAGTGTGCCACAGCATCTTCAATGACAACATATGGTTTGGTCCTCAGGTTTTATGCCTCTTCAGGAAGATGGCATCTTCAACAACACAGTGCCTCAAGCATGCTAGAGATTGAAAACCGTTGAACCATGCATTTCACTATTACCTTCTAAGTAGTGACTTGGCCTGACCCCTCCTTAATATCTGAGATATGATGTAATCACAGGACAAGGTCATGTTGCTGCAAGTCATGTCTTAGGAATCATTCATTTTCTTGAAGTTCCTTTCCCTTCCCCCCTCAATTTTGCCCATCCTCCCAACCAACGAGACAAAAAAGGATATCATACAAAAAACAGATTTTCTTCACTGCGAAAATTACCATCAAATTTTGACTTTCCTCATTTGATGTGTGCTCTGTGTTCTTAAAACAATTAAAATGGAAGTATGATTTTTAGGTAATCCGTATCTTTAAACCAAAATTGTGTCATACCTGTAAATCTAACATATCATGTAGTTTCATAAGAAGTTCAAATGCTAAAACTTTTACTTCCTCAAAAGTGCTGGCAAAACACTGGATTAGAGTTTGAACACGGACAGGATCAATCTCTTGAGCCAACTGAAAGACTGCTTGTGCCTGATCTGTTCAAAGAAATTAATGTCTCCATTATGCTTTGTTATTATCAAAACAAAAACTTGTACTCCATTTTTATTTAATGGAACTAACACAAACCATAAGGGCTTGTCTACATGGTGGGGTAATGCATGCTACAGGGATTTGATTTCTAAAGCACACTAATGTGTTGAGCGTTAATTGGTCCATGTGGACCCTGATGGTGCGCACTGAATGTTCCCTAGTTAAATATTTAATGTGTGCCAGCTGGATCTATGTGGCCTGATCAATGCCCAACACATTGCTTCAGAAATCACACCTCCATAGTGCACACTATCCCATCATGTAGACAAGATCTAAGACTGTGTTAGAGCTAAACAGAGTAATGCTTTATTTCAATGTTAACACATTTTTCTTATTACTGCCCACAAATCAAATGCATGTTGTTTTTAAAAAATATTTGCGCCATACTAGAAAGCAAAGCCCAGATAGTACAAAAGGTACTTACAATATTAAAAAAATTCTAATATTAGTCAGTTGCCAACTCTCACCACATTATCTTTCCCCTAAAGCTCAAGCACCTGGAGCTATGTAATTAGGTGAGAAACTCGTATTACATTTTAAAAAAAAAGTTTCTAGCCCCTATGGCTTTGAAGAAAGACAGAAAATGTGACCAGAATGAATTCTAAAAGCTCAAAACCCAGAAGATAATAATAAGAATTAAAAATGTATTTTTCTTAAAAATACCCCTCGATTTTTGAAGCTCTGACTCATAACTGGCTACTTGGGATTGACAGGAATTAAACAACAGACTGAAAAGTTCATGCTGTTTTGAAAAGTACACTTTTACTCCTACCATATAAGAGCACTCTAGCTAAATTTCTAATACAGTCCACTAAAAATATTATCTAGTTTCTGAATTCGCTAGTATATCTTCAGTCTAGTGTCTGTGACTTCTGAAAGTCTCTATAACAATTCCCACTATGACTTGGTGTTCACAAGAGTGTCTTAGGAAAATAAGATGAATTCATTTATAGTTTGAACAGATGTTTTGGGGAAGAGGAAAAATGTAAGAATTTAATGAGTCATTCTCCTCTCGTTCAAATAATAGCCAGCGTTTTCTATGTAATTTTTACAAACCATTTTATTTTTAAGTTGCTCATACAATCTAAACATAGAATTTACTAATTATGAACACTTCAAAACAGGCTCCTATAATGAAACTTTAGAATGTTCAAATAATCCTGATACTGAAGAAATAGTGTCTCAATACTTTAACAGTTAACAGCACCAGAACATGAGCAATCACCTAACAAAAAAACCTTCCCCATTTCAGCATGCTGTACTTTGAGAATGAAGTCTCATTCAAGTCTTTTAAAATCTAACAGTGTTTATGGTTATGAAAACTTCATTTACCATCCCTTAATTTACACTTATTCCAAAACAATAATTTTTTTATTCTATTGGCACCTTCATTTTATTTAAAAAACAAACAACATAGCAAACTGTGGCTGAAGTCTAAATTTTGCAAAACTGACAAAGAAATTGAGTACCCAGTTAACTGTTTTGCTGTTGCTCCACCAAGAAAATTAGACATCTCACCTTCTGGAACAGAAAATATTTCCGCTATTGATCCCAGAACAGTTAATGCAGAAAATCTGGTTGGATGGGATGAGCCAGGAAACAGGGCTTCAAAAAGTTTGTCACATATAGATGACATAAAATCCTGCAGATTATAAAAGGCATATGTTGTGTACAGTTTGCGTGCTATACACATTAATAAAAATGTAGTGAGAATTAGATACAAGTTACCACTCACATAGTTATACCATCCAATACAGTGGCAAAAAATTAGAGCTGGACAGAAAATGGAAAACTCTTTCTTACCCTACCACCGCAAAAAAAGCAGAAGCAGCAGAGCTTTTAAAGTTTTTGCGCCCCAAACCAGGAAAAGATTTCAAAATGAATTCCATTGTGGGAGAACCAAAATGGAATTTTTGGGTTTCTCAGCTGCCCAGCCTCAAAGGCTCTTCTCAGTTTCACTTCAGAAAGTGAAAGCAAGAGCTTTCCAGACAGGCAGCTGGATATCCTTCATTTCAATTTTCTTGACTGTGTTGTAAGGATTAGTAGTTAATGCTTTTCAAGTGTTATAGAAATGCTAAGTATTATTATTATTATTATTATTATTATTACACTTCTTGTAACAGCTCCAATACTTACTTTGTATTGCCGTAAAGTCACAGAATGATCCCACTTAGCTGATTCTTTAATTAACTCTTGTTTGGTTTTATTTTGCTCCAGTTTATAAAGTACCTGAGAGCTTTCTTGTATCCTGCAGAACAGCTTTTAAACACAAGCAAAATGTAGTTGATCAGACACATTGAAAGCACAACAAGAGCAGATTTAAACAAAAGCATTTGGACATAGTTTTCAGGTTAGGTGGCTTATAGTTTCAAAAAGTGTAAAAGTCCACGCACCATGTAATAATCCCATTAGTGACATCATTCTTTGATCCTCCCCTCTCCCATCCTGATCTGCTCTTTCTCCTGCTAGCACAAATCTAGATCCTGGACCCGGTCTACACTTACCTTTGAGATTTGGCAGCAGTCGACGGGAGATACTCAAGTGACGTAAATCAACTTTGCAGCGTCTCCTCTGCGCGGCGTCCACACTGCGCTGCATCGAAGGGAACAGCGCTCCCTTCGACGCACTGCTACTCCATTTACCAAGGTGGTTTTCCTGCATCGCTTCCTGGATCGACTGAGCACATCTATACAGACCGCTCAGTTGATCCAGAGCAATCGATGTGACAGCAGCAAATTTGCTGCCGTCAGTGTAGACCCAGCCTAGATCCCATATTAACCTCCTCCATCCCTGCCACCACTCCTAACCTCATGCCCATTCTCCTCTTCCCCTTCTCTTGATGTCTCTGGAATGCACAGTTTCTAAAAAGTTCACAACCACAACCTCCTCATATCTCATTACCTTCAGCTCCTGCCTACCTCCAAGTCTCTCCTTTCTCCCACATCAGACACAGAAGTTTCATATTTCCTGTCCTCCTCCTAACCTTTCCACATGCCTCACTGACCTCATCCTACCCCATCTCCTGACTGCTCTGAGGCCCACTCTGATATCCTACCTTACTTTTCTCCTTTATTTGTTATTATCCTCTGATTCCTTCTTCGCCTAACAATACCAGAATGCTTTAGTCTCTTCCACCTTTAATACCACTCGTCTTTTCAACTCTCTTTCCACCACCCTTTCAACACTAAATGCATTGAACATGCTGTCTACAAATCACCATCTGGAATTCCTCTTCTTCAATTCCATGCTAGACCCACTCCAATTCAGCTTCTGCCCCTTGCAGATGCTCCTCTGATGCTGCTCATGCAAAATTCTCTATCATCCTCTTCCTCACCAAAGCTCAGAATCAGCTTTTCCAGCCACAGCCTCCTTGACCTGTCAGCAGCCTTCAACACAATCAACCGTGCTCTTCTTGAATCTTGTCTTCCCTTGAATTTCATGACCATCTTTTCCTGGTTCTCCTCTTTCTTCTCTAACTATTTCTTCAGCACACCTTTCAAAGGATGCTCCTTTACCCCCTCTCCAACTTATTCAGTCGGTTCTACCGCGCTTTGTCCTTGGTCCTCTTCTCTTCTCCTTCAACACCTTATCTCTAGGTAGCCTCATCTATAAACACAAATTCAACTACCTTCCCTAAGATGACAATTTGCAGATCAACTTCTCTACTCCAGACCTGTCTTCTCTGTGCAAACTAAAATCTCAGCCTGTCTCTGACATCTCCCCATGCTGCTACATCACTCTCCTATCCCACTGCTATCCACCTATCCACATCACCCTTCTTTGAATCCTTCCACTGGCTCCCACTTCCCTATCATAAACAAAGGTCCTTTTCTTCAGTTCCTTCATGGCCTTTCCCCACTCTACTACTTCTCATTCACTAATCAAAATGTCAACTTCCATCTCCAATTAGACAATGACAGCAGCCTCCATCACCCACTTGTTAAATTTTCAAACAAGCACATTTGTGCCTTCTCCTATGCTGCTCCTTATGCTTGTGAGAAGCTCTCCATAAATATCATCAAATCTACTTCATCATCCTCCTCAAAACACTTCATCAAGTTTTTTTACAGACATCATGGCAAGAGAAACGCACTAATAACTCTGACTAAAATGTTGACCAAATTTTCTTAATTCTGTTCTTGTATTTTCCCATCTCTCTGTAATCTTGTATTTAGAATGTAAGCTCTTGGGGGTAGGGACCATATTTTTGTTCTGTGTTTGTACAGTACCTAGCATAATAGGGCCTGATCCACAGCTAGAGCTTTTAAGCACTACAATATTATAAATAATATATATTTCAGTTGAAAGTCCTTATTTTATAACATGCTAAGAGGCTGGTTTTAAACAGCATTTTTGTTATGTTACAAATATATGGGCTTTGCTACATATTATTTATTTTTGAAGATTACCTTTTTTAGTAGGGAACAAATCTGTTGCCTCACTGCAGGAGTCTGGCTGTTCAAATTGTACATAATAAAAAACTGAATTAGTTGCATCTCTTCCATAGACAAGATTTCTGTGCTGCGATGAGTTTCACAAAGCAACCCTAAAGCATCAATCCGAACCTACAAAACATTCCAAAGTGAACCATAGATTTTTTTGTTTTTACCTGCAATAAATACTTGAGAGACAGTTCTATATTCATACTAAAATAAAACACTGTAAGGACTAACCAAGTCTTCAAACTTTAAAGCATAAAAATAACTTTCTTCTTCTACCTGATTATGCTGATGAACTAAACCTTGCTTTACACATTCAATGGATAGTAGACCACGCCTCATGATATCTGTAAATTGTAAGAGTCCATGAGCTCTAGCTGTTCTCAGGCATGCCATCAAGGCTCCAAGAGCACCTCTGGTATTGCAAGAGCCTAAAAAAGAAATAAATAATTTCTGTCTTATTAACACATTACTAGTTGGAATGTCAATACTGTACTTCAGGCATCCCCCCACCTTTCTAGTCTATGGACGACATCCTAAGGGAAGGATTCTCTCATGGATCCAACTAGGTCCCCCATTCCTTGTTCCCCTAAGTGTTTCATTCCAAGTACCACTAGAAATGGCTTAGAGAACCAATAGTAACAGCTCACAAAACCACTCTGAGAACCACCACTGAACCATGTAACTATAACAGCACCACAAACTTTTTAATCATAGCCCATTGTAAAAAAATATTTTATGAAAAGCTAACTACAAAGCTTACTAATTTGTTTCCTCTATATTTGTAGAGCAAGTGTTTATAAGAAATATAGGTAAAATATTTTAAAATATTTTAGAAGCTCTAATGCATTTTATAACTAAAAATTGATAAATAAGGAAACTATTAGGCAGGCTTAATTTAAAAAAATAACACAAACAAACCTAGAGTAACATTTTGCTTTATGGTAAGGTGTGAACACATAACTCAAGTGGAGAAGCTCTTATATATGCACTCAAGTCACCACTGTAAATTCCCTTGAGCTATGCTAAGAGCAACTAAGGAAGGCTTGGAATTTCTCACCCTTCATCTCCCACTTTTTACTTCCAAGAAATAATTAACCAGAAATGATCTCTTTTTCAAAATTGATGCAGCTTATCTAAACAATAAATATTAAGTTTATTTTCTTACCAATATTAGCATCAGCAGAAGCCTCAAGAATTTTAATCATGTAGCTCAAACTGTCAGGGCTACATTTCAGCAATTTTGGTAAATAGTAATCTATTATGTAAGTAGTTTGGTCAGGGTTCCCTTCACACAATATTAAAAGAAGAGGAGATACCCATGTGTCATGCCACTGATTAATCCAGGTGCTTTTTTGAAATGCAGATGTTAGATGACTCTTGTGATTTATAAACATGGTTTCCAAAAGATCACTTGCATAGGGTGCAAGAGTCTGATCACCCATTACATCCAAGATTTGCATTGGGATTGTTCTGTCCACTGTTAAAATATTTTCAACACCTACACACCACACAAGACAGCCAAGTGAAGCATATTTCCCTTTAACATGCCATTCTAAACTTAGCAAGTTCTCTGTCAACATTGACAAGAAAGGGTCTGATTTTACAACAGATCCTTTAACAGTAGATTGGTGTATCCGCAGGATATTCTTGAATATCAACTTGGCCTGGTGTCTAACAGCATCCAAAGGATGTTCCCAATGTGTGTACACATATTCCAGCAGTTTCCCAGTTGTGTTAGAATTTCCATTAAGACTGTACTTTAGATTTTGGGAGCTTGATTCAAGGACATCCAATGCTGAATTAGTCCAAATAGCTAGGATTCTAGATAAGGACACTGCCATATTGGAGTCTTTTAACCTTTAAAAAAAGAAAGAAAGAAAAAGTCTACAGTATTCCCATTTGTCATTATCCACTCACTATTACTTATTAAACATTGCTTTACTTTTTAAAAGGACTAAAAAAGAATAATTCATAATATCTCTCCTCCACCTTCCACTTAGGCAAGTAAGGAAATAGGTACCACACACTGAAGGTGGGAAAACTGAGGCTGAGAAGTTAATTGACAAGTCACACTGAGTCAGTGGCAGGATCAGAACTCAAATTCCATGCTGAGTCCACTAAACCACCCTGTCTTCTTTGTCATGGATTCTTATCACTACTAGAATTCCCTGAAAACTTAACAAGACCTTGACAAACAGCCAGCCAATGCTATTTTTAAATTAAGGCCAACTATTTGGACTAAGCCCATAGGAATTGAAATATTTGTTGATATCTGAGCAGCTTTACTACTTGTTGCATGATTACTTTACATCTACTTTAAAAATAAAATGATAAACTTTCTTCTTTGTTACAAGAAAATTAAACAGAGTATAATAATGACGCTATGTAAAAAACAGTAACCACCTCCTCACAGAATAGAGTTGACCCCTTAGGGAGGGAGGGGGGAGTTGGATATGGGATATATTTAAATCTACATTTTAATAGGGTTGATCGTTTTAAAAGGTCATCAGGTACTCAAAACTTGGTATCCACATAATTCATCACATTTTAAGGGTTCCACTCTCTTTATTCTGCAAGAAAATAAGAATCTTTGACAGAAAAGATTAAACCTAGTGAATAAGATATACATTATTATACAAGGACTGAGTCTGCCACGCTTTCTAATGCTAGTAATCCCTAACACCAATACTAGTCCCACTTAGATCAAAAGAAAAATGATATATATCTGCATTTCAGAAACAAGTGGAAAGCTGCAAAACACACCTAGGCTATGAAATATGCACATATTTTATAACTGATATCATGAGGAGTACTCAGAATAAGGTATTAAAGGAGACAAAATCTGGACAAGAGTAATTAAATTTCCAACTTCAGAAAAAGATATGGACTGCAGGACATTGTTAGTAAGTATGGTTTCAACCACAGAAATGTATATGGAAGAGGTCAGAAAAATAGCTAATAAAACAGCATTAATATATACACTTACTGTGAAGCCAAAGATAACAAAACCAATGCAATATCTAAGAGCAATTTCTCTCCGTTTTGACCCATATTGCAATTCTTCCACTCTAACATGGCCAGCGCTCCATGACAAAGAAAGAGGAGTACTGAATCAGAGAGTTCTTCAGTACAAAGGCTCCCACAGCTGCTCACAAACCAGTCTGGTACACTAGCACATTTCACTGAGCAGAGAAGCAAGTCACTGACCTGCAAAAACAAAATGAAGTTAGCATAGCAGGAGTATTGCCACAGAAGAAATAAATCATGTATATCTACAAACCTTAGAAAAAACAGTGTAAAACTGCAAAGCATTTCTCATCCATGAATACACAGATTTTTTTAATTTTTTGTTTTCCTTTTCCTAGCATAGTACCTCTAACATTTCAATGTGTCAAGAACAAAGAGGGTACAAAGTATTCCCCCCATACTCAAGGGCCAGCCAGAATCCTAATGGGGAGTACAGTCTCTATATCAATATTCCCTTCCTGGATGCCAGGAGCAGGAAAGAGAGTTAAGAGGGCAAGACTATGGTTCCTCTCCACACCTGCCAGCATGAAGAAGAAAGTACACTGAGTTCTCATAACAAGGGTGCAGTATGACCACTGAAGTATTCTACTTGGGAGCCCCGAAGAAAATTCTGGTGCAGTCAGCCAGAATTCCTCATGGGAACTTCAGATGCTGCACAGTCTCTTCCACAATGTTTTCTTAACTGACAATTAATGCCAATCTTATTGATTATTTAAAATAGAACATTCAACTGCATAATAATTGGAAGTAGTAAAAATAAATAATTTTAATTTTAAAAGAAAAAATAATTTTATTTTAAAAGAAAAAATATACTTACCAAACAAGGTAACTTTTCAATGGGCTCAAACATAGTCTTAGTGAAAAGAATGACAGCCAATGCTGAGGTAGTCTGAACAGTAGGCAAGAGACCTTCTACATGACAGGAAAAAAAAAACCAAACATTCTTCATTGTACAATCACTGTACTTTGACAGAAACTATTTCTTAGAACTGCATATATGAGATTTTATTTTTTTCTAAACAATGTAGAGTTATTTGCAAAGATTGCACTGCAACAGTATTGGAGCTCCTCATAAGTATTAATGAACTTATACTCAATACACGCACATGAGTTAGGAAAATATAATCCCCATTTTATGAATGGGGAAAGTGGACATTAAGTGACTTCCCCAAGTAACAAAGGAAGTCTCTGGCAGAGTCTGATATGCTCAGATTATAAATTTACAATACATTATAATGTAAGCAACATTTCTAAAGGAAATAGAGATGATTATTTATAAATATATAAAAAAGAATATAAGAACGGCCATAGTGGGTCAGACCAAGGGTCTGTCTAGCTCAGTATCCTGTCTTCAAACAAGCCAATCACAGGTGCTTCAGAGGGAATGAACAGAACAGGCAATAATCAAGTGATTCATCCTATTGTCCATTCCCACCTTCTGGCAATCAGAGGCTAGAGACACCCAAAGCATGTTGCATCCCTGACCATCCTGGCTAATACATAAAAACATAACGTCTGGCAATTCCGACTAAAGCTATTTGTTAATGTCTGAAAGACATTAGAAATGCCATTTACTCACTAAAAATATCTATTCAATATAATTGGTAAATCTAATTTCTCCCTCTCTACATTCTTCTCATTCTGAATTGATGATCACTTACTAAGTTCCCAATCTTACTTCTACCAAAATCAGTAGTACAACACTCAGAGACTTAAACTGAAGGAGGATAAGTCCAAAGGACAAGTATTTCAACAAAACTATTTCAATTTCTTACTAAGAAGCTTTATAGTATTTAAATACTGCTGATACTTACCATCCATTAAAAAGTTTGTGAAGCTGTTCAGTAAACCACACATATTTTGCCAAACAAGAGAACCAGGTTTCTTCCAAAGACTTCCCTGAAAATTTTCTTGTACTTTCTGTACTAGCATCATTGAAACTTTAATAGCCATCAATAAATCATGCATCAGTCGAGTTTGAGCAATACTATTTCCATTAAACTTTCTGAAAAGGAATATAAATATAAATATAATATATACACACACACACACACACTCAAATAAAGTCAACTACAATTTCTATTTCCCTCATGCAAATATTTTACCAAAGTTATAGAAAATAAGCAATCTACTTTGTTCAATCCAATGAAATGATAAAAATAAAACAGGCAAGCCAAGTCCAAGGCATATTCATTTTTGGTTTTTTAAAACAACTCATTGCATGCTGGTTAAACAAATGCATAACTTTGTGAACAGATCTCTAGGCAGTCTTCATATTGTTACAATCAATAATATAATCACAAAACAGTCACAAACATTTCAATTTCCTTTAATATTTTATCTAAGTTAAGCTAACACATACTGTGATAATTTTTTAACAAATCTGGTATTGGGAAACTCATGTGTAATACTAAAAACTTAACATGGAAAAGTTTCTATCTGGCTCTTGATATGTAAGCTAAGGTTCCATTCTCATTAATATCAAGAAAAGAATAGACTGCTAAGTGTTTAACAAATTGTGTAAGAAACATAAAAAAGTGATACACTATCTCAACTTTCCAAAGATGTCCCCGTTCGTTATGATGGAACCTGGGTTTCACCATTTTCAGTATTACATCAGTAAGTTAAGTGGCCAAACTCCTCTCTGTTCTTCCAGCATTTCCTCCTCTTCTATTCTTAATGACAAAAATACAGCATTCAGATGTCTGTTAATGGGGAGACTGGTAGGAGGACCACCTGAGCTATGTACCCAGTAGCACGCAGTAGTAGGTATTCTCAGTTATAGAGTGCTATTGGTCATAAGAGACACACCACTGTGTTCACAACTCAACTGTAGATACACAAAGCACATAAGGCCCATCTTAGTCTGCTGACCCCCAATTTCAGTAAAGGTGCAACAGAGAGGGCAAGTTGGTACATTGCTTATTCCCTCCCACTGCCCCTAGGAAAGCATGATCCTCCCAACCCAGAGTACAACTGTGAAAAAACATATTGGGTTGAATCGACCATATGCATAGGTTACAGAGAAACGAGCAGCTTTAATGTTAGTCTGTATTTAAAATGGACAAATTTCATTATGTCCTTTTTAGTTTCCTGGGTAAGTTCCAACGACAACCACTTCACTAATTTGGTATCCACACTAAGAAAAAATAGTCACATGGGAAGTGGAAGACCACATTATACATATTTCTCTGTGCAGTTTGATTCAAAGGTATCTATGAACGACATAGTTCACATCCAATTCTGCAATGAAGAAAATACTCACAATTTTAAGATTGGCAGCTACAACAGAGTCCACTGTCTATGCCTCTTGTACTGCCACATCCTAGTTTTCTGCCTTTTGCCCTTCTTTACGTTCCAGCATATATCAGGATGGGATAAGAAATTCCCTTCCCTTCTTATTTTAAATGGCCCAGTACTACACATATTAACGTTATCAGCATGTCATTTACATCATTAATGGATTTATTGTTACTAGAAACAATGTTCATAGTCAACAGTGTCTTCCACAGAGAGTGGATTTGAAAAAACTAAATACATTTCAAATTTCATTTCACTTGCCTGTTTTCCTCCTTTATTTCAAGAAGAGACTTCTGCAGAAACTGAAAAACTATTGAAAATAAAATACAGTAAGAAATTTTGTTTAAAAACAGATTGCACTGCAAATATAAATTGGTCCCACATGTATGTATGCATGCACACACAGCAAAATTATTTGCCAAATAGAAGCAACATTACAAAATAAATCAAGTTTGGGGACTACACTATAGTCCCACAGGAGTAGTGTTCAAAAGAAGTGAAAAAGATCCATTATGTAAACTGTTCAAATCCCCTGGGCTGTGCAACAGTAGGTCATGCTGAGAAAGTCAATAGAGATGGTTCAAAAATAAAGACTGACAACTTGCTGGAGGAAAGGAACTCGTTCACACAAGCTTTTCTCATGCAGCTTTACAATAGCCTAGGGTCTTCCAACGAGTGCAGCCTGGGCCACTGAGCTGAATTTTCCCTTGCTGCAAGGGCCTAATCCTACAAGACATTGAGTATGCTTAACTCCCTCTTCGATGCTGAACTGACATTAATAGTAGCTGAAGGTGCTGGAGCACTCCAGATGATAAGACTACAATTCCACAGGGGGGCCATGAATTTGGTCTGGACAAAGACCTAATTTTGCAATGTATCAAGTTGCGACTACCCTATGGTCTAGAAACTGAATATAATACATGATACAGTAATTAACTGTGCTATTGGCAGATCTCATTATTCATCACTGCCAATTCCTGGCTCTTGCTGTCTGGTCAGCAGAGGCTGATAAGAGTTCATAGATATCACATCCAACCTCAGGGTTGGGAATGGAAGAGAGAATCTCTCATGTCACTTAATAGCAATTCCTACTCTGAAACAATTCTACTGAGGTCTACTCAGTCAGAACAGCAATAAATGCAAGTAAGGGAACTGAAGATGGAACATGAAAAGCCATGGAAAACATAGAAGAATCTACCGAGTTCCAACTACAATAGAGAAGAATATTTTCATGCAATTTACTCATTTCTAGTCATCCCACTAAGAACTGTTCAAAAATTGTCTACATTGTCTTCGTATTTAGTTTGTGCTGGGTGTGAGTTTTCATAAAGGAGTAACAGTGGGGCTTACACACATTTAAAATTTCATGTCCGTCTTAGGCTATTCTCAAGAAAACCTAAGCAATCAAAAGTTACATTTATTAGATCTGCTACAGAAATAGCATGACCTTACCTTCTTTGAGTAAGTTGTTAATACTTGCTTTACCTGTGGAGAGGGGGGAAACATATATATTCAGTACGTATGTGTTGGAACCAATCATTTATTTTATCTAGATAGGGGTGAGACCAAGACTACTATAAACACCAAGTTCCAAATCGCAACTGATTAAGTTAAAAACATGAACGATAATATTGCATATCATACCTAGGCTAAAGTTTTCCATACAGGAAGCAAGATTGTCCATTACTTTTCGGTACAAGTGTAAGTCTGTAGTTTTTAGTTCTTCTTTAAGACAACAGACAAAACTGTGCACTGCTTCGGGCATAAGTTGTTCAGGAAGGCCATTTAGTGAACTACAGTAGAAAGAGAATCACCAGTTATTTCAAACAGAATATTAAAAAGCATTCATAATATCAAAGTCGCAAAATTGATGAAAAACTTAGGCCTCGGTCCTACAGCTGGATCCATGAACATCTGTATTTAACACCCACAACTTCATCAGGGTTTTGTGCAGCTGCAAGGCAATATCCATGTAGAACTGATTACAGGACCATAGTTTAAGGCATTTTACAACATTGAAAAAAATAAAAACATAAATGAATGCAAGTATAGAGGTATTCAGCAGAAACAAGTCTCAGTTATATTACTCTAAGACACAAGGCATTTTTAATTACATCCAGAAGTTCAAAGTTGTTTTTTTTTAAATTAGCTCCTCCCAAGCCTCTATGCCAGCGGTTCTCAACCTGTGGGTCGCGACCCCGGCGGCGGTCAAACGACCAAAACACAGGGGTCGCCTAAAGCCATCGGAAAATACATATTTCCGATGGCTTTAGCCCTGAGAAGTCGCGCTACCATCTGTAGCAGCGCTATTCAGCTGGAACGCACACCGTTATGGATGCGCGTTCCAAACTGAATGCCTGCGCGCATGCGCAGACGTGATTGCATCATCCGTCCGGGGCCTAAGGGGCGGGGGAAGCGGGGGGAACGCTCCACAGTCCATAGCAGCGCATTACGTGTGTCCGACGCTTGCTGACGTGATCAGTTTTGAAGTAGCCACCAAAATTATTTTTTGGTTTGGGGTCAGCGCAATATGAGGAACTGTATTGCGGGGTCACGGCATTAGAAAGGTTGAGAACCACTGCTCTATGCTAACTACTCCTTTATCTTTCCCCACCCCACCCCCATACTGCCTCTTTGACTTTCAGCAGCCTCCCTCTCCTCTTCTCACTCCTTAACTCCCCCTCCCCCAAAAAAATAAAGGAGGAAAGTGCTCTCACACAAACATTTGTTACATGAAATCCTACAGGGATTATCACTGCAAGATTCAGATTGCTTCAGTACCTCAAGTTTGCTTGTTACCCACTGTATCATCTGTTCAAAGCAGAATAATATTCTTAAGGCAGGGAGCTACTTTTGTATATGGTACCAAGCAACAATAGCATCCACAGCATTGGTCTTAAAAGTGTGATTAGATTAGATCAACAGTGTATTTAGAGTCTGATCCTGCAGTCCTTACTCAGGGAAAGATTCTGATGGGAATAAATAGCAAATTTCCCTGATTAAAGGCAGCAGGATTAGACCTTTATAATATATTACTGAACTAGTGTTTCTCCCTCCTCATTATGACATTTACATAATTTAACTGAAACAGTGATCAATGAGATAACTCATTGATGATGGAGAATTCAAAGCTACTGGAGAAAAATGTACAGAAAGTTTTCCCTACATGCCCATTTCTTTACCTAGAACAATTCTATATTATATACAGTTATTAATTTGACATCATTACTTAAGCTCGTTAAATGGCACTGTGCATTTTGTTTGACATTTAGTGTTCGGAGCCATAAAACAAACCTCAATGCAAAACAGAAGAGATATGAGCCTCAGGCTAAGTGAAAAGGACTCCGATCCATCACCTCTCACTTGGAATAAGGGAAATAAAAGAGAAGGAGCAATGAATATGTATCATCTAACTCTGCTATTCTGAAACATCCAAGACTATCGAGTAATCCATCAAAGGGGCTTCTGCATGGTCTTTTCTTCCTATATTTTAAGGACAGCCAACAGGGAGGTGGATCAAAGGACCTTCTTCCACTATACAGCAGTGGTTCTCAACCTTTCCAGACCTCTGTACCCCTTTCAGGAGTCTGATTTGTCTTGTGTATCCTGAGTTTCACCTCACTTAAATACCACTTTCTTACAATCAGACATAAAATACAAAAGTGTCACAGCACACTATTACTGAAAAATTGCTTACTTTTTCATTTTTACCACATAATTATAAAATAAATTGCAACCTGCAGGTTGAGAAACACTGATATAGTATATAAAGCAGTATAAATAAGTCATTGACAGTATCCAAACCAAAAATGTCATTTAAAAATGACATTTGGAAAGCATTTAGTGAATTACATACATACAAAGCGACTAGTCTTAAATTCTTTAATCTGAACAACTACTTTCGATACAATCATTATAAATAAAGGAAGAAAGTGGAGCACCTATGAGCGTAAATTCTCATATTGCTTACCTTGAATTCCTTTTTATAGTATTTACTTGCCTTTCCCTTAATGTTTTTAAAATTTCTCCAAATCAAGACTTTGCAGTATTTGTTCATTCTCCTGGGATAGTATGAACAAAATCCAGGTATGGATTAAGACTAAATAGAGCCTGGATATACCCAAATTTAACAGGCCTCTAAAAAACAATGATGCTCCCCTGTATGAGTTCTTCCACACCCTCCCAGACCACCTACCCCAGAACTCCTTGAGATTTCAAACTCCTCCAACCCAACAGATTCCTACTCCCCATGACTCCTTGGGCTTCTTGTTGCCTATTATCCCCTCAGAAGACTCAAAAGTGAAATCCTGATCCCAATGAAGGCTATGCGTGTTTTGGCAGGACATCACCCATGGTTTTCTGCACCAATTCCAAATCTTAAGCATCATACCTTAATCTACAGATCACCAGCAATAATGAGATCCACCTTGCAATGAGGTCATTGAGAGTCTAGCCAGTGTAAGGACCACAGGATCAGACCCAAGCAACTACAGAATTAGGATCAGATGCTACAAAAAGGTGTGGAGCTGGACTTCTGGGTCCACTACTGCACATTTCATCATAGAATCAAAGCCTCAGGTTCCAATCTTGCAACTAGCTGCATGTAAGCAAGCCCCCATGCCCACAAAGGCTCCCAATGACTTCAAGTCAATGGCGTTCTAAGCAGCTACAGGGGCACCAGTACACAATAAATTGCACAACTTAAGCTTTATATTGTATGTTAGAACACAGATAATTTCTTACTGCTTATGTTTTGGGATATATGCAATTCAGACACTTAACAGCTGGATCTCAAACCCCAAATGTATTAAAGGTGTAAAATTAATGAAAAGCATAAAGCAGTTCCTTCACAATACCTAAGGATAAATATGTGCCACCATAAAACAATTCTTTGTACGTGTCTGTGTTCCATATCCCAAATTTCATCTTGGAAATAATTTTTATTTGCTACCCAAATGCCATTTTTTGAGTTATATTTTAATGTAGTTTATAGTACTAACATGTATGTTACTTCTTTATGTTACACTTTCTATCATTTGTAGTCATAGAATATACCTCTAGACCATACATCAAATAATTTATTTGCTCAATAAATAAATTGTATTCAGCAATCAACATAAATCTATCATTTCTACAGAAGGTAGCTAATTTTAAGGCAGAAATAAGAACAACATGCATCCTTATTACAAAATAATGAATGTCAGTAATCAAACTATAATGCAATAAAGTATTTGAAAGTTAAATGAAATATTCTGCAGTGGCAGACATTCCTACTTAGGTAAAATTCTACTGTTCTTAGAAACAAAAAGGGGTTAAAATTTATTATCCAATTTGTTACCTTGCCAACACCTTTTTCAAGGGATTCTTTGCACCCAGTGAAAAATACATCACTCCAAAAATATCCAAACAGCATTTAATCATGGGGCTACATGCAGAGTTTCTATCCATCTTCTTCAGAAATGGAACAATCTGTGATCAACAAATTAAAAGTCAAACAGAGTTTAAACTTTTGTTTATGTCCTCATACATAAAAGAAATGAAATTCTCCTTTACCTAAAATCTCATTTTGCCAAATTTAAAAGAACATATTTTACAAGTTTCTTTTTCTGCCACAAATTTCAATTTTCAGAATAAAGGTTCATATTTTTTTTTCTGCTCTGTATTTTTTCTGCAGGCAAATACCTTATATAATCTGATTTCAGAGGTGTCGAGCACCTCCAGCTCCCACTGAAGTCTATCAGAGTGGTGGGTACTCAGCATTTCTGAAAAATCAGACTAAAATTTTAAGACATTTAAAGAAATACTGACTGCTCTTATAAACTGGTCCTGAGAATGTTTAAAATGTAAAAGTGTACATTAAAAATAGCTCTTGCTATTAGGTGACTAGAAGATTATCCCAGGTATCATGATAGATTTTCAGTTACAATTTACCATTAAATTAATATTACTGAAGTTTTCTTACCTGTTTGATAGAATGGATTTGCTGGATGCCATCAGAGAGCTGTACACAGTGCAACAGAAGAGAAGCCAGATTTTGCTCTTCATCATCTGCAAATGCTACATTTTATTTGGGAAAAAAAGCTCTCTTTATTTGGGAACCACATAATAAATAGTAAACTGAATTCCTGAACCAGAAAACAATTCACAATTATATAATATTTGTTACATATATCTATTGTTTTATCTTTTTTTCCCTACACTTAATATGCCTATTTCTCAAGCCTTTTATCAACATAACAATATTGAGCACTTGTAAGAGCACATTACATGTTCAATACATTGTATAGACCTTAATCTTTAGCCAGGTTCTTCATGGCGCAAATGTGACTGCACTTGTTTGAAAAAAGTGGATAAACATTAAAGCCAGAATCAGCCCATTATTATTCTGCAAAAGAATCTGTGTGGATGAAAGAATCTACTCATACACATATTTTTACAGAATATAAGAATATCCTGAAAAAAAAAACACACATACACAAAAACCTCATATTCATGTAACTTTTATAAGAAAATTACAAAATTTGATCAAAAAGGGAAAACCCATGCTAAATGAGAAGTTCAACTAGACAAAACCCAATGCAAAGAAAAAAATAAATGGAAACAGAAAATGCTATTTCAGACCTCATTTTTAAAAAGTCACTTGGAGTGACTCACAACAGGACCAATTTTAGAGCTTCTAGCATTCCACTTAAGATTTGATCATGTAGGCATCAATCCTGTAAAGAGAACTGCACAGGTAGACCACTGCAACTGACCACTCCTCTGTGCTGGGTAAAAGATACAGTGCCAAATACAGACAAAAATACTCATCTCAGATGAATTTGATGGGCAGCTGTTCCCAGTGTTCCTAAGGCCAACAATGTGTCTGTCACATCCTAACCAAGAGTTTTGGGAAGAAGGCATGAAGCAGAAGCCCAGCCCTAAGGACTAAAAGACCTGCTAACGGCAGATTTCCTTCCTAGAACACAAGAGAGATATGGTGGTGGGAGGGCGGTGTTCAAGCTTTTCTTACTTTATTTTAACCAGGGCCATGCGCAAGGGAGGGCAAGCTGGGGCATCCCCCCCTCAAAATCTGTGAGTGTCCCTGCAGCCCAGGCATTGCCTCTGCCTCCACCCCCTGACTCACCTCAGCAGGCAGTCTGCAAAGCAGGCAGCAGCTCTAGGACACCAGCAGCAGGGAAGGAAAAGAAGTCTACAGCAATAGTGGGGAGGAGGAGCTCAGCCAGCAGCCAGCTGCCCTGCTGCCCCCTCCCTTCCCAGGCTGCAGGGACAGTGCTGCTGCCAGAGAGAGCTGATGGCTCATCACTGCTGGGCATCCCTCCCGGAAGAATCCTGAGAAATCAGGGGGAGGGATCACAGGAACCTTTCATTTGGTGTTTTTAACATGTCCCTCCAAAAGTATTCAAATTTAAATTCCTGAGCACGCCCCTGATTTTAACTGATCCAAAAACGGTTATTGTGGCCAAAAACTGGGAAAGATTCAAAAAGGGACTGGACATTTACATGGACAACAAAACTATATAGTTACTGTACTGAATAACAACATTTCTGTAAGTGATATTAAACCATACACTTCAGGGCTCAAGCCATTCTAACTATGCAGTTATTCAGGCTCCAGCTGGACACCTACACTGCAATTTTATAGCCCCCACAATCTGAGCTCTGTGAGCCCAAGACAGCTATGGGTGTTGAACTGCAGTTTAAATGAACCCTAAGATCAGGATGGAACCTAATGTCAGAGACAGATTATCCCATATTTGCCTAGTATGGTGTTCTTAACCTTCCTTGGAAGCATCTGGTTTTAGCCACTACTGGAGACAAGATATTACACTACACGGACCTCAGATCCGTGTCTTAATTCCTATCTTCCTAATTGTAAGATATAGTCAAAATTTTCAGTAATATAAACATTCATACGTCTTTATTACTAGTTCCTCTTAAACAGACTACTGAAAACTTATATCACATTTGATCATCAAACACCCAACATTTTAAAAGTATCTGAACTACTTCTTCAAATCATATTGGCCCTGGGAAATCCAAGAATCAGGATAAATAACTGTAAAATAAAGCATTCATGTATTTAAATTGTCTTGTGTATTTTCTCCTCCTTAGGAATCCTTTGCATTTTTTTCATACTCCAAAAAGGTCCATTAATACTTTAAACCATCTATTCACACCCTTCAGTAACAGCCAAGATTCTTCAGAATGAAACAGGACTTCTGTGAAGCCTGTCAAGCTAAAAAGTCTTTAACAAAAATATATATATTTTTTTTTCCTCAGGGACAAAACATTTTAAAAAATAAAACAAAAATCAGGTAGCTATTCAGGTATTTCCACAAACAGACAAATTACATGAATTAAAGTTGGGGGAAAAAATACTTACACTGAAGTATTTTAAGCTTCTGGCACTCAAGAACGAACGCATCAACCTGAATTTCTTTCTTCTTCTTCAAAACCATTTTTGGTTGATTAAAATGTTATCTACTTTAAAAAAAAGTTTTAAACTTTAAGACCAACAAAATACTGTTTAAAAGCATGATCATTTTTAGATATTAACATATCTCCATATTTTCTCTAAAATATTGTTTGTTCCACCTCATTTTAATTGGCACAATGATTTTTACAGGAAATGTGCTAAATTCACTGCTGTTTCATTTTGTCACTTTTAAGCTCTTCAAGCTTTTCATCCAAAATTCACTGAGGATTCATGACAAAATAGAAGACAAAAACCACAGCATGGTCTCAAAATCAGTGGACGAAAAATAGGAACTACCGGTATATAGAAGTTTATACTGCACTCATCACATGGTATCTGAGAACTGCCCTTGGAGGGCAGCTAGGCCATGTAATAGCAGCAAAAAACAATGATAAAAAATTGTTGGGAGAACAAGAATTAGAGCTAAGTTTCAACTGGCCATGGTCCTATTTCACTTAACGTTTAAGGCCCACCTGACCTGTATAAACAGAATATGAAATCCACCAGGCAAGGTCTTTAAGAGAGCTATCAATATAGAGATGTCTGAGTTTCTAATAAAAAGTGTTAAAACAACAAACAAGTTATTTTTCACTACTAAAAAGATGTTTAAAAAGCCCAATTACATGTTATTTCATGCAAAACTATAAGAATTGGAAAGTGCATGCGACTGTAAATGGGATAGAGCCTTTCAGTTCTAGGTTAACAGTTCAAAGACCAGTTTAGGTTGATATTAACCAGAAAGCATCATTCTCCAAAGGTAGCTTGACATTTTATGTGAAATGAGATGGTAGTTTTAGCTTAGCTCATGGTGAACGGTCACTCACTTCACAAGAATTACCAGATTTTAACTCACAAAATGATTGTAGTGTGTAACCAAGCAGAATGGGTGAGTAAATTGAACTATTCTCTCACCAACAGAGTTGCAGCCAGATACACAAAGGGACTTAGGTGCCTAAATCTCAGACTTAAGTATCATTGTGATCCCCAAAACCCTCACTTACTTGCTGCCTAATCCTGCTGGTGCACAAAGTCACTTGACGTTTTTGTTTTCACTGTAAAAGTCCCCTACATGACTAAGTAGCTGCCTCTGGGTATTCAAACTGCTGCTTCATACAGGCACCTGGATGCCTTTCTAATGCATAAGCCACAGCATGATCCTCAAACCTGGGCAAGATATAAACAGAGGCTATCTCCTCCTCTGTCTAATCTTTAGGCCACTGGTTAAGGTACTCCCATGGGATGATGGAAAACCTAATTCAATTCCCCTTCTGCCTGATGAAGATATGAACAGGGATCTTCTTCCTCTGAGACAAATGCTCTAGCCACTCGACTAATGGATATTCTGATGTGGCTGTCCCATTCTACTTTAATTAAATCCTTAAATATTAATTGGGGCACAGAGAGTGGCATCACTCGATATAGTCCAGTGGTTAAGAGCATTCATGTGTGAGATAGGAGACCCCCCTGTTCGATTATTTCTTCTCCTTAGTTAAAGAGTCTACCACACCTCAGTTGCATACCCTAACCACTGGACTAAGATTCATAAAACAGGCTTTTTCCTCCCCAACCCAGGTGTTTTGCACTGAGTGAGAATGGCAAGAAACAGCTTAACTACCTGACTCCAGGAGAGATATTCCCAGCTGTGGATCACAAGCAGAGGCATTTCCCAACAACTCGGACTTCAACGCTTAACTCTCTGAGAGGAGCAAAGCTTAGGACACAGCCTTTTCATTACCATCTCCTGTTGGCTAGGCTAGGCAGCTCCCCACCTGGCTTTTTGGATCCCATTCTCTGGCATCTCTCCACACACTACATAGGGAGGCTAAGCACATAACTCAGGTTTTGTGGATTCCAGTGATTTTCAACACACCTACAAATTAGATGTTAATATGTTCAGCATCACAATGCCTAAGTCCCTTTGTGGATCTGGGCCCTGGTTCTTCCATATCGGTTTTGAGTCAGGTTATCAAGGCAGTGTGGGAAAGTTTGTACAGCTACTGATTATGCCATACTTGTTTTATTTATAGAAACTGAAACTTGTGGGTCTGTGAACAGCAATACTTTGACAAAACAATGACCCAGAAATGTTCATTTTTGTAGATTCTAGTGATTTTTTCCACTGAGACTGTCTGAGAAGAACTCAACATCATTTATAATTTAATACCATTATGCTATCTTTCAACAGGCTCAGTCATTGAAGGTGTAAAGGAAGGTTCAAATTGTCTCATCTTAGTCTATAGAAAAAGAATGAACCAACCTTAAGTTCTTGGAAGCCCCAAGAATTTAAATAATAATTCCATACTGAGGGCTAATTTGACTGATCTCTCTTTTCACTTCAAAAGAAACTTAAATTTACTGTTAAGGGATGCAATGGATAGGGCACAGCACAGAGCCAGGGCACACAAGTCTTATTCTTGGCTTTACAATCCAAATAACTTAGGATACGAGTCACAAAGGGATTCAGGCATTACAACACTGAGTATCACAGTGCCTAACTTTAAGGTGCCTAGAAAAATCACAGTATCCACCCAGCAATCCAAAAAAGCTGAGTAAGGCACCTTGGCTCCCTATACAATGACTAGAGAGATAAGCGCCTTAGAGTGTGATCCACAAATGCCAGCATGCAGGGTGAGGAGCCGCCTAAGTAAGCCAATGGGAGATGCCAATTAGAGGGGTATGTACCAAGTACCATCCCTTTCTCAGAGACTGCAGGGAGGTGCCTATCTCTACTTAAGAACTGGAATGTACCACCTGGAGTCACTCATTTTAGCACCTAAGCCACTTCTTGAAGGAATGAGTTAGGTAGCTGCCTCAACTACCCAAAAAATGGCCAAAGGAGAAAGAAGTGATGGTGTGAGAGAGAGAATGGAAATGACACTATAATCCAGTGGTTGGGGGCACCCACCTCAGGAGTAAGGGACTCGCTCTAAACCTCCTGCTCCAATCACTCATTATTTATCCAAAGTGGAACAGCTTCAACAGAAGACTAAAGAAGCCCTGTGTCAGAATATCCCATAGCTCAACGGTTAGAGCACTCTCTTGAGGGATGGGAGACCCCTGTTAAAATCCTCTCTCCCTTTCTGACAGAGGGGGGGAATTGAACCTGGGTGTCCTACAACCCAGGCAATGCAGCAGAGTAAAAATTACAAGGTGGTCAGCACCACCACTGCCTTCTCCAGCCAGATTTGGAATGGGACCTGATCCAATAGGCAAGCTCAGAGACCACCTACAGGATCGGACCCCAATGCGACTTAGGTGGCTGAATATCTGTCTTACCCATTACATGAATCACTCTTGGCTTAAATGGGAAACAGACATCCAGATGCCTCCAGTGGGGCAGCAGTGGGCACAACCCAGGCTCTATAGCTTAGATGCCTGAGGGACTTTTGCAGTGCACAATTAGCTACTGAGTAAGTTTGGGCACCTACAGCAGCCATTTAGAAGATTCATGGACTGCACTGGTGCTGTACACAGGGACTTTGGTACCTAACTCTGGAGTTTAGGCACCTAAATTGTTTTGTTGATTGCTCCCTTAACCTTTCCCTCTGCTCAGATTGCCTATCAGTAAAACTGGGTTACTTAACTACACTGTTTGTAAAACATTGTGCAAGCTAAAGATGAAAAACACCATAAGTGCTCAGTATTACTAAAAAAAAAAAATTAAAATCGTTTTCTTTCAAAGTTAGGTTTCCTCTACCCCATTAACATTTCAGCTACAAGTTCCAGGTTGTACCAGTTTTCCATTCTCCAGACTCAAGCACATCAGCAGCCACTTTAATGTCTTATGGAAACTAAATTTCCTAGTATAGATAATTCAACCACCAGTGCAATTCCACGGGTGGTAGCAAAAGCTAGATGACACACTGGCAGAAGTGCCTGGCATCCATAGCCTATACTACTGATACTACTAATGGAAAATTATGTGATACTTATATCATAAACACTGCCTACGAGGACTAATAAGCCAAATACGACCTCTTATGCCAAGGCTACCTTGTAGCTTTTTAGGTGAATAATTTGTGGTGAAAGAAACCATGATTTGAGTCAGGAAGAGTATCCTCCCACAGAAGAGACTGATTTTATTTATTGTAAATGCATAACTTTAGTTCCAATCTATGCAAATGAAAGAGAAAAAACCATGATTTGAAGACTTCAGTAACTCAGGGAGAGGTTAGAGGTCTATTACAGGAGTGGATGGGTAAGATTCTGTGATCTGCAACATGCAGGAGGTCAGCCTAGATGATCATGACGGCCCCATCTGACCTTAAAGTCTATGAGAGCCTGAAACTATTTTTCAGAACTAACTTTGCAATTGTAATATACTCCACTTCCACAGCGCCCTTCACTCAGCATCTCAAACTTCTCTGCAATACTTACTTTAGAGATGGGGAAACTGAAGTACATAGTGAAGAGCTAAATTTTCACCTGGCCTGAAACTGTACTCCGACATACATACATACCCACCCAATTGTGACCAATAGTGAGATTACTTCTTATACAATAATATGCCTCAGAGATCACACATATAAAGATCTGGCCAAGATAAATAAATGGCAACACCAGAGAAGAGGACCAAGGAGTCCAGTCCCTTGTTTTTCCACATGCAATGTGCCACCGTCTACTCACCCTGTAGGCAAGGGTGTGAAATGCAAGTGCACCAGGGAATTTACACTCTCCTTCTTCCATCACCACAGGATGGGCCTGTGCTCCCCCCACCTCTGGGGCATCTACCCCCCTTCTCTCCATCACTAGGAAAAGGGGCAGGATCTGCAACCCACACCCTCCTGGGGCATTTACCTCCCTCCCCCCCCCCATCACCGGGAAAGGGGCAGAACCTGCATTCCCCACCCCTCTGGGGCATGTACCCTCCCCAGGGAAAGGGAGCTGGACCTGCGGGTCCCCTCCCCCAGCACAGGTCAATGGCGCCTAAGGCCAATACATTATTTGCGGCCCCCCCGCGGCGACAGCGCCCCACTGTGCGAGTTCCGCGGGCCCGTTTCCCGCTCTCCCGCTGTGGGGACAGCGCGGGCGGCGGCAGCGGCCTGCCGAGGGGGCCATGCCCCCGGGCAACGGCCGGGCCCTCCTCGGAGGAGCCGCCCCCCGCCTCTTTCATCCCCGGCGGCCGCGCTGACCCGGCCCGCGACTCCCTCGCTGCGCCCAGAGCGGGTGCCAAGGGGGCGGGTCGGCGCGTCCGTTAGGGATATCAGCGGGCGGCGGGGGCGGCGCCTCTGAGGGATGGGGTTCCACACACGCACCCCCTTACCCGACGGAGGCACGAGCCGTGCTGTGGGAGGGGGGAAGGGAAGCGGCCACGCGCGCTCTGCACTCAGTCTCTGCTGCCGCCTCCTGGCCACCCACTCACAGCGACTGCCCCCTTCCCAGGGCGGGGCTGGGTCCCCTGCGGTGACGCGAAAGAGCCACGTGTCCCGCCCGCAGAGGGGAGGGGCGGAACCAAATGCCATCCCGCCATTGGTTGGCGCTGTAACTTTCCAGGGGAGACACTGACTGACAGATCCCTCCCGCCAATCACGATACAGACACGGCCCTGAGACCTCCAGCAGAGGCGGGTCTTAGAGGAGTCAATCATCTTCTTGCGTTCGGTTCCAGGGCCCTGGGGCCGGCATGAGCTGCGCAGCTAAGCGGGGCCTGCAAGGGGCGTGACGTGGCAGCAGTTGCATGGGGAAGCGAGTGTGCCGAGTGCTTGGCCCCGCAAGAAACTTGTCACTTTACCCAAGAGAGGTAGCGTGGCAACGCCCCCCAGCACGGTCACGGTTACCTCGGCGCACGTGCCGCTAGCAGCGCAGTGCGGTACACCTGTAAGCGCCAGCGGGCGAGCAGAACAAAAACAATCCCGAATAAGTAGCTGAGTGCGCTATAAAAATCCATGCCGGATTGCTGCTCTAGGCTCTATAGCGGAAGAGTCAAAACTGGCTCAGTTTGATTCACGGAAGCCCTGCATCAGGCGCTTGGGCCCATAACATAAGCAGCATGGCTTAGCCAACCTACTGGAAACATCTCTGTCCTCATTAGAAGTCCCCTCCTAGTCTTTGTCTTCCCAGGGTCCGGTAAACAGTGGTAGACGCTGGTTTGTTCCAAAACTTAGGTTTCATTTGAAAATCCTCCCTGTGACGTTGCCATTAGACTTCCTTGAACTTTCCCATACACGTTGAGGTTTTCTGGTTGCGGTGTGAGTATAAATGCGGTTGGTACAACTTAGGCAACCAGTTTTTAATATTTGACCCTACTATAATACCACTGGAGTTGCAATCAGCACTGACACAAGTTAGAGCACCCTGTTTAGACTGAAAGGGCTACTAAGAACATATTTTCTTTATGGGACCTTTACTATGCATGACAACTAAACTTCTTTGTTTTATACTGATGCTTTTAACTATTGTTAAGAGTACCCACAACAATAAAAGGGTACTTAAATATAAACCATAATACACACATTTACAAAAAAAAAATGCCATGTCACTCTATATAAGTTAGACTGTTACCTCTTTCTCCGGGACAAATTCCAGTGAGAGTAGTTCTGCTTTCTGTACCTGAACCATCCCCTGAATTTCAATTGGATATGGTATTCATCACTTCCTACCCTGAGCTGTCATTTAGCATTCCTGTATGCAACAGTAACTGGGTTTTTCTTCAGAGGTGATCACATTTTGCTTTGATGAAGTGATCCCCTTCAGTGGAAAATGAGCGCTCAGCAATTTTGCCAGATAGATCCTTAGACTGAAATTTCCTCATATCAGGCTTTCAGTCTGTTTTGTACATTGTGAAGTGCCTGGCAAAAATACAGTAACGCTTTGTCTGAAAATTGCCTTGCAGTTATACAAGTTTATTTTATATCTCCTGACCCACAAAATTTGAGGTGTTCACCACCCTATAAATAGCACTCCACTCGTCATCTTGTCACCTGTACACCTCTTTATAAAATTGTAAAACTAATAAAACAAAACTAAAGTTGATTCTGCTTTAGGTAGATAAGTAGAACTATTATTTTGCTATGCAAGCATTCCCCATTCATGTGTCAAATGAGATGGATTTTGTTAGACTGCAACTCCTGCACAAGGTGTCTTGCACCATTACCCACACACTAACTGGGACCCTCTAATGCTTCCGTAATACTTTGAAGCAACAGAACATCAAATTAGGATGATTTTTCCTCTTTCCAATCGGTGATTTATGATGGATGAGGGTCCTTTTTCCAAACAAATAAGCATCCTTATATTTCTGCACTCCTTACTCATGAAATTCTCATTGAAAACTGCAGCATTGGGCATTGAAAGACACTGCAGTAAAATAACATAATTCCTGTTTTCCTGGAGCCATCATGAAAATAATATCCCAGTGAGGAAAACTATATTTGATCCTTTTGTTAAAGACACTGGTTCATCTGTACTTATCACCTGGCAGTAATTTTTTCTAGAGGCCTAATTCGAAGTCTAGTGAAGTCAATGGTAGTCTCCCTAGACTTCAACAAACTTTGGATTAAGCTCTAAAATTGAAGCTTCACATCTATACAACCTTGTGATCTCTAAAAGAATGGGTCCAAGGGAAAAATAATATTTTTCTCCTGTCATAATTTATCTATACATTCACATCTGGGAGATTGACACAATCACCTTGGTACCTCATGCTCTGTGTCTCAGTTTCCCCTCTTCCAACTCAAAGCACTTCTGTCTCCAGCTCTTGGAGGGATGGAATGCTTCTAATATAGCTCTCCAACCCAGTCATACAGTTTGTCCCTCTTCCAGGGTAAACAGAGAATCCAACAAAACAAACCAGTCTTCAATTCTTCAGTCATACATCAGTAGATTCCAAGGCAAGAAGGGACTGTTGTTATCATCTGATCTGACCTCCTGTATGACACGGGTCATAAAACTTCCCCAAAATAATTCCTAGTGCAATGCTCAGGTCAACTCTTCCACATCCTTTTGGCCTTCCTCAAAGGTTCCTCAATCATTCTCATGTTAGAGCTTCTCATATCCCTTCCACGAGTCTCCCCATGTGCCTTGCTATCAGAGGTCCAGCAACAGATTTCTTGACTCTTATACAGCCTCCTTTCTGCCCTATTGTGAAAGGAGGAATCCCCAACATTTCCTATTACCTATCCATCTTACCTATAAAAAAACGTTTCTACTCCCTACTAGTCTCCCTCATGCTGACTAAGTAGGCTCCCTCTTATAGAAAGTACAGCTTCCAGGTTGCTGTCTTTGATGCTGATGCTTTGTCTACACTTAAAAATAAGTTGACCTAATATAGGTAATTACAGCGGTGGCTGATGTCCACACTACTCTCCTTGGGTTGGTGGAGTATTTCCTCTTCACCAGGAGCACTTATACCGACTTAAGTGTGGTGAGCTAAGAGTCCCATTTGGGAGACCCATTGGGGCAAAGATCCCCACTGGGTAAGCCGCAGGAGGCTGGAGCCTGGCGCACAGCTGTGAGCCGGGATGTGGGCTGCCTGATCCTGGCTCACAACTCGGAGCCGGGCTCCAGCTGTCCAGGCTTGCAGCAGCCTGGATTTCTCGCGGGGAACTGGAACCAACTGCCCGGTGGTAAAATTGACAAGAATGACAGCCCCATCAGTGATGAAAGGGGACACAATGTCTACATTGACACTGCGTTGCCCTATGCCAACAAAAGCCCTACACCTCTCATTGAGGTGGTTTTATTTTGCCAAAAAAAAACAGCGTGGAGGAGGGAGGAGGTGATTGCAGTGTGTACACCAACACTGTTTTGTTGACAAAAGCTGACTTTTGTTGACAAAACTCTCTAGTGTGGACCAGGCCTCAGTCACCTGACCCACTTGCAGGCCCAAACTCAGACCCATTCCCTGAGAGCTGGTGAGGTTAAGCCCAGCTCACTTAAAGGACCAGCCCACCCTGTGACAGACAACATTTAAAATTAATCATACATAATTTGTACAAGTGATGCCTTATCTGTTGCATGAAGGAATCATTCTAGGGATGAAGTAGATTTGCTGTATTTAATGCTAGTTTAGAAGAAATGAGGTAAATTCATAGATAAATACCAAAAATCTGATGGAAATTGATTATTATTATAAAGCAATGCACAATTTCACCACTCTGTGGCACTACGCTAATAGGAAATGTTTTTGGGTTGTTTTGGTTTGTTTGTTTTTTTTTTACCTTTGAAGGGACACTACAAACTTTGAGATTGTATTGTTTATATGCAGAAAAAGACTTTACTAATAATTGGCATTTATATAGTGGGATAAAGTCAGGCTGGAGGGTTACAAAAGGGTACAGAGGGTACAGAAGGGCAGGTATGTCTGCCAGAAAATGCTGAAGGCCCTTTTCCCTGCAGTCAGGGGTATGGTTACTGCAGCTCAATTGGAGGCACCTGTGCCCAATTAAAGGCTACTTCAGGCCTACTAAACACCCTCTGTGTCCCATCTCTAGCTTCTGCTAGAAAGAAGGGAAAAGAGACATAAGCTATCAAAAGGTTTGTGGCAGTAGGAGGAGAGACTTCCCTAGTATAAGAGAGCACTTCTCACCAAAAGGAGAGCAACAAAAGGGAAAAAAACCATGCACCAGCCTGAGGGAAGAGCTATTGCTTCCCCCTTGGGCTGCACCACAACGACAACTGTAGCACCACCACAGGAGCCAAGACAAGGTACTCTACTGGGGCCTGGGTGTTTAAACTCATTACTCCCCTCCCTGGGGGTCAGAGGGAACTTCCTCAGGTCCAAACCATGACCCACCCTGAACTCTATAGGACAGAGATGCTGAGGGGAGAACCAAAAGACTCATCCAGCGTGGGGCAGATTTACCCCAGGCCTGTCCCACCAGGGGATACAGCCCTAGCCCAGCAAGACTGAGGGGGAGCCACAATAGACCCTTTCATCCAGTGCTCCCAAAGCATATGAGAAATATTACAAACTATTTTTATAAAAGCCTCATTTCATCCATCACTGAAATGTATGTTGTATCCTGTAAACAGAAGACAATGTGTCAAATTAGGACAGTAAACTAGAGCTGGTCAGGAAATATTTTTTTCCACAAAACACTTTTAAATTGAAATGATCACTTTTGTCAATAATATTTGAGAAAAATTTAGATTGTTTAGAAAAATGTTCCATTTAGTTGACAAGCCATTTTCCATCAAGAAAAGTTTTGACAGAAGATTTTCAACTAGCTCTAACAATAAATGAATAGGATATTCTTCAGCTATATTAAATCTTTACCAGTGTAAAAATATTGTGTTTTTTTTCTATTAAAATCATAAAAGATATGTCATCCTTCAAAGATTCCACCTATAAGAACTCTTGTGGAAGAGGAAAAGAGCTGCTACCCATTATTACTCTTTGGGATTTACCCATCCTTCTGAAGTCAGGTCAGGAGTCTAATTACTATGTCAATGAAATCTAAATTTAAGATGAAGAATGGTTCCAATGTGTGTCTGTATGTGTGAGAATACCTGGAGATCAACTGGGAGAATCTAAGAGTAGTCATGACAGGTGTAAGATTCTGAGCCTGTGTGTTAAAAGCATCTTCTATGCGGATGCTGAAATCTTATAAAAACAACACATTTTAAAGACTTCAGCACCAGGCTTGATAGCAAATCTATCAACTCTGACCAGATGCCAATAGAATTCTGAGGTGGTCCGTACACCACCACACTGGATCAGATAGTTTATATGTATTTGAATTACATCAAAATCCAATCACACTGCACATTATAATTATAAATCAACAACCGAATTACATTCCTCTTTCCCCTATAAAAGCCAAATAACCAACTAAACTCCATACTTAAAAAGTAGATAAATGTAAGAGGAAAACAACTTGCAGGAAAGAGCAATGGCTATTCCTTGACAAAGAGGTTGTGCCAAAGGTGTGTAAAGATCCCATAGCCCATCAGACAATCAAATCATGCAGAGAACAGATATGCTTACTCTATGTATCACACAATACATGCTGTAAGTTCTCTTAAGCAGTACAACACAATACCAAATGCATATCTTCATTCCACATATACCCTGGAAAGCGGTTAACACTGCAGTATACCATTAAATTTAGTGGTTCTAGTGAAAAATACTTATTTACATTGAGCCACTTCACAGAGATTACTTCAATTTTCAGTATTTGGTGTTGTAGTCTTCTTCCGTGATATAAGCTTTTTATCAATGATATTTCTAAAGTTTTCTGTATACCCATAAGAGATTAAACCTCCAAATGGTCCATTGTAGAATAATAGAAGATTAGGGTTGGAAGGGACCTCAGGAGGTCATCTAGTCCAACTCCCTGCTCAAATCAGGACCAACCCCAACACAGGGTATGTCTACACTGTGGAGTTAAGTCGTTTTAATTTCAGTAGACTTTTACCCTCCCAACTTAAGAAGTTGGAGGAGTGTGATCACACTATGCACATTGCATCAGGGGTTTGCATCCCCACCAGCCATGCTTGCATCAATAGTCAAAGCAGTGCACTGTGGGTAGCTATCCCACAGTGCAACTACCTGCAGTGGCTTTTGGGAAGGTTGTCATCCTCCCATTATGCAATGTGCTTCCTCCTCCATCCCCTCTTGTCCAAAACAGACAAATGTTTTTTCGCACTATTTTTCCAAACCTGTCTCTGCCATGTGCATGCCCTTGCTGGAGAGGCATGGAGCCCACTCAGCTGTGCACAATCATTGTGAGCATCACAAATACCTCACAACTTTTCCTGCAGTATTTTCAAGGCTGAGACAGGAGCCGCAGCATGGAAAATTGTGATGTTACTGAAACCACCCTGCTGCAAGCCATAGAATGAAACAATTCCCATTTGCTGCATGCTGTCATGCACCATCTTCAGTCGGTGGAGCACTGCTTCTGGTCCTGGGAAACAAGTATTGATGAGTAGGAACACATCATTATGAATGTGTGGGATGATGAGCAGTGGCTGCAGAACTTTCATATGCAAAAGGCCATTTTCTCTAAACTTTGCACAGAGCTGTCCCCAGCCCTGAAACACATGTATACTCGCTTGAGATCTGCTGTGACAGTGGAGAAATGAGTGGCCATCGCTCTGTGGAACCTAGGAACCCCAAACTGCTATCGGTCAGTTGGGAATCAATTCGGAGTCAGTAAATCCACTGTGGGAGCTACTGTGATACAAGTGTGCAGCACCATTAATAGACTTCTGCTAAGAAGGTAGTGACTTTGAGAAACGTGCAGGACTTAGTGAACAGGTTTGTTGCAATGGGGTTCCCAAATTGGCAGGGCAATAGATGGCACGCATATCCCTATCTTAGTACCGGACCACCTTGTCATAGAGTACATAAACAGACAGAGATATTTCTCAGTGGTGTTGCAGGCCCTTGTAGATCACAGGGGATGCTTCACCAGCATCAGTGTGGAGTGGTCTGGAAAGGTGCACTTATCTTTAGGAACTCAGGTCTGTTAAAAAGATGCAGGTGGGCACTTTCTTTCCTGACCAAAGAATAAATATTGGTGATGTTGAAATGCCAATAGTGATCCTGCCTACCCCTTGCTCCCCTGGCTAATGAAGCCCTGCACCTGGCATCTGGACAGCGAGGAGGAGTGCTTCAATAATAGGCTCAGCAAGTACAGAATAGTGGCAGAATGTGCATTTGTCTGCTTAAAGGCTTGATGGTGCAGTTTGCTCACTAGGTTAGACCTCAGTGAACATAACATTCCAACTGTTATCTCTGCCTGGTATGTGTTCCATAATGTGTACAAAAGAAAGGGGGAAAAGTTCCCACTGGGCTAGGTTGTGAAGGCTGATAGTCTGGCCACAAATTTTGAGCAGCCAGATACCAGTGCAACACTGAGAGCCAACTGCGGAGCTCTACACCTCAGGGAAGCATTGAAAACCCATTTGTGCAATGTACATCTCTGTCAGTGCTGTCCCTTCCATTCCCATCCCCCACTTTCACACCATCGTTTCCCTCCCTCTTTTCCCCTCCCAACAACCCCTGAGCTCTCAATGAACAAGGAGTAATGTTTTTTAAGGCAGCAAAGTTTTATTGGTGATCTGTTACAGTGGAGGGAAAGAAAGATAATTTAACATTTTCATAAGGCTGTTAAGAGATCCAGAGCAAAGTGTGACTGTGCAAACAGCAAAGCATGCACATTCCCAGTTCTTAAAGGGGACTGGAGTGACGCACATACTGCATCCTGCTTAACCACCTCCTAGAGCACTTGGGGGTGGGAGCTGGAAAACAGCTTATCAGCTGAGCCTTTTGCAGGGGTTGCAGAGGGAGTCTGTCCTGCTGCTGCTCTTCCTGGAGCTCTACCAGATGCCTCAGCATGTCAGATTGATCACTCATAATATTCAACATCTCCTTTTATGTTGCATGCTCCTGCTCCTGGGCTGATTTTCTGTTTTCCGTATCCATGTTCAGTTTTTCTGGCAATGACATCCTCCCGGCTCTGAGCTCTGTGTCAGGAGCCCCGGAGGCATTCATTAGTTGGCTGAACACTCATCCTGAGTTGTTTTTTTCCACCTTCTAATCTGGGAAAGGCGCTCTGCAGGAGTAGAGCTGGGGTGAAGACCAAGCTGACCACTGTAAGGCAAGCAAAGTACAAAATTTCCATTGTTAGCTGGTCCCATGAATGAAAAGCAATGTTACAATGTAAAAAGAACTCCTCTTCATATTCACAAGGCAATGCCAGATCCACATACCGATCTGTATGTATGGCACAGATCAGAGTGGTGTTCCAGCCATGGTAAATAAGGAGCCCTTGCATCCATTATAGAGAAGTCTTTGTAGTGCTAAATTCCCCAGTTCACACTTGACCAAGGAGCAGGATCATTGGGCTCTGCTTTACCACCTCAAAGACTAGCTTGGGAGGAAGTGGTCCAAAGGGATTGGAGGAGGGTGTGGGTGAAATGTCGCTGGAGGAAACATAGGGGCACCTGTTCTTGGACCCCTAACACTCAGGACAACAATGTCATGGCTAGGAATTATCTGTGTTGGGGCCCAGGACACTGTCCATGGCAGGGGAATAACACACTGACTATATTGGTCAGGTAGTGTAAACTTGTGCCATTTTCCCTAGGTGACCACATGTGATATCAGTCTCCTGAGGGTAACAGAGGAGGAAAAGGAAGATTTTCTGCAAGCATCTGGGTATAGGCCTGGCCCATATGCTGCTATACTGTGTTCCACAGTGATGCCTTGAGAGTGGTGGGGGAAAGTGTCCTACCATGGCAGAAGAAAGAAGGCTGCCCTCCCCAGAAACCTTCTGCAAAGGATTGCAGAGTACCTTTGTGAAAGTTTCCTGAAGATATCCACAGAGGATACTTGGAGCATCCCTGTGCACATAAATAGTCTGTTCTGGGGGTAATCCTCTGCTTAAGTGGACCAGCACCGAGGAAGCCCAGGCCCACAAATACACAGATTTCTTTTTTCGCAGAAATAAGAAACTGGACTGGGGCTATAACCACAGAAATATGATTTGCTATACGCACTCACCAGATGTGCCTTCTCCAGCATCTCAGTCACTCACACTGTCCTGCATCTGGCTGGACTGCTCTGGGGTAATAAACAAGTCCTGGCTCTCAGGGAGAATGGATACCCAACTCACCTGCCCCCTGTTCTCCTCATCCTCCTCATCCACAGAGTCTTCCTCATTCATCCTGGACTGGGATTCTATGGAGGTATCTAAGCTGTGTGGTGGGGTCACTGCCGAGAATCGCATGCAGCACCTCATAAAAGTGCACGCCTTTGGTGATGAGCCAGAATGATTGTTCACTTTCCTAGTTTTCTGATATGCCTGCCTCAGCTCTTTGATTTTAACTCAGCACTGTTGCATGTCCCTGTTGTGGCCCTTCTCCACCATATTACAGGATATCTTCTCAGAAGTATCTGAATTTCTTTTGCTGGCTTGGAGCTGAGCCAGAACAAACTCTTTGCCCCACAGACTGATGAGATCCAAGATCTCAGGTCAACTCCATGCTGGAGCGCATTTGGGGCATGCAATTGCCATAAGCAGTTAAGCTACAAAGCTCTCTCCATGCTGACCAAACGGGAAATGAGAATTCAAAATTTCCTGGGGCTTGAGAGGTGGGGTTGTTTCCTGTGCATGTGGATTTGGTGTAGCAGAGTGAGAATGTCCAAAATAGGCACAAGAGAACATTATGGGATACCTCCCAGAGGCCAATGATGTCGATTTATGTTGCACTCTGCCTACACTGACGCTCATTCAATCCCTACAATTCAATTTCATTGCTATGTCACTTGCGGAGGTGGTTGTATTAATTTGAATTTTACCATGATTTAGGTTGGCGGAACTGACATGCCAATGGAGATGCATGTTTCATGTGGTTGATGGAAGCTGCATTGTGTTGACCTACATTGTCAGTGTAGACCAGGCCTCAATCATCCCAGAAACGGCTTTGTCAAATGGGGCCTTAAAAATCTCTAAGAATGGAGATTCCACCACCTCTCTAGGTAACCAATTCAAGTGCTTCACCACCCTCATAGTGAAAAAGCTTTTCCTAATATCCAACCCCATTGCAACTTGAGACCATTGCTCCTTGTTCTGTCATCTGCCACCACTGAGAACAACCTACTTCCATCTTCCCTGGAACCCCCCCTTCAGGTAGTTGCAGGCTGCTATCAAATCCTCCCTCACTCTTCTCTTCTGCAGACTAAACAAGCCCAATTCACTCAATCTCTCCTCGTAAGTCATATGCTCCAGACCCCTAATAATTTTTGTTGCCCTCCTCTGGACTCTCTCCAATTTCTCCACATTCTTTCTGTAGTGGAGACCCAAAACTGGACACAATACACCAGATGTGACCTCACCAGTGCTGAATAGAGGAGAATTACTTCCCTTGGTCTGCTGGCAATGCTCCTACTAATGCAGCCCAATATGCCATTAGCTTTCTTGGTGACAAGGGTACACTGTTGACCAATATCTAGTTTCTTGTGCACTGTAACACCCAGGTCTTTTTCTGCAGAACTGCTCCCTAGCCAGACAGTCCCCAGTCTGTAGCAGTGCATGGGATTCTTTTGTCCTAAGTGCAGGACTCTGCACTTGTCCTTGTTGAACTTCATCAGATTTCTTTTGGCCCAATCCTCCAATTTGTCTAGGTCACTCTGTATCCTGTCCCTAACCTCCAACATATCTACCACTCCCCCCATCTTAGTGTCACCTACAAACTTGCTGAGAGTGCAATCCACCCCATCTTCCAGATCATTAATGAAGATGTTGAATAAAACATCCCCCAGGACTGACCCCTGGGCACTCCACTTGTTACTGACTGCCAACTAGACATCGAGCCATTGATCACTACCCATTTTGCCTGATGATCTACCCAGCTTTCTATCCACTTTATAGTCCATTCATCCAACCAATACATCTTTAACTTGCTGGCAAGACCATATCAAGTTTTGCTAAAGTCAAGATATATCACATCCAACACTTTCACCACAGGCACAGATCTAGTCATCTCATCCAAGAAGGCAATCAGGTTGGTCAGGCATGACTTGCCCTTAGTGAATCCATGCTGATTGTTCCTGATCACCTTCCTCTCTTTCAAGTGCTTCAAAATGCACTCCTTGAGGACCTGCTCCATGATTTGTCTGGGGACTGAGGTGAGGCTGACTGGTCTGTAATTCCCCAGATCCTCCTCCTTCTCTTTCTTGAAAATAGGCACTATATTTGCTTTTTTCCAGTTGTCCGGGATCTCCCCCTATTGCCACAAGTTTTCAAAGATAATGGCCAATGACTCTGCAATCACATCAGCCAACTCCCTCAGCACCATCTGGCCCCATGGACTTGTGTATGTCTAGTTTTTCTAAAAAGTCCTGAATCTGATCTTTCACGACTGAAGGCTGCTCACCTCCACCCCATTCTGTACTGCCCAGTGCAGTAGTCTGGGACCTGACTTTGTCTGTGAAGACAGAGGCAAAAAAAGCATTGAGGACCTCAGCTTTTTCCTCATCATCTGTCACTAGGTTGCCTCCCCTATTCAGTAAGGGGCCCACACTTTCCCTGACCTTCTTCTTGTTGCTAATGTACTTGCAGAAACCCTTCTTTTTACCCTTCAGGTCCCTTGCCAGCTGCAACTTCAGTTGCGTTTGGCCTTTCTGATTTCACTCCTGCATGCTCAAGCAGTAGTTTTGTACTCCTCCCTAGTCATCTGATCAAGCTTCCACTTCTTGTAAGCTTTCTTTTTGTGCTTAAGCTTACCAAAGATTTCTCTGTTAAGCCAAGCCATATTTGCTATTTTTTTGCACATTGGGATGGTTTGTTCCTGTGCCTTCAAATAAGGTTTCTTTAAAATACAGTCAGCTCTCTTGGACTCCTTTCTGCCTCATATTAACCTCCCAGGGGATCCTGCCCAGCAGCTCCCCACTTTTTTGAAGTCCAGGGTCTGTATTCTGTTGTTCTCCTTTCTTCCTTTTGTCAGGATCCTGCACTCTACCATCTCATAGTCACTGCTGTGTAGGTTGCCACCCACGTATACTTCCCCTACCAATTCTTCCCTGTTTGTGAGCGGCAGGTCAAGAGGAACATAACCCCTAGTTGGTTGCTCCAGCACTTGCCCACTTACACCAGGAAGTTGTTTGCAACACTCTCCAAAAACTTCCTGGATTGTCTGTGCACTGCTGTATTGCTCTCCCAGCAGATGTCAAGGTAAATGAAGTCCCCCGTGAGAACCAGGGCCTGTGATCTGAAAACTTCTGTCAGTTGTCTGAAGAAAGTCTCATCTACTTCATCCTCCTGGTTTGGTAGTCTGTTACAAATGCTCACCACAACATCACCCGTGATGCTCTCCCCTCTCAATTTAATCCAAAGACTCTCAACAGGTTTTTCTCCAGTTTCATACGGGACCACTGAGCAGTCATAGCGCTCTCTTACATACAGTGCAACTTCTCCACCTTTTATCCCCTGCCTATCCTTCCTGAATAGTTTATACCATCCATGATTGTGCTCCAGTTGTGTGAGTTACCGCACCAAGTTTTGGTTACTCCCATCACATAACAGTTAGTTGACTGTGCCAGGACTTCCAATTCCTTCTGCTTGTTTCTCAGGCTTTTTGCATTCGTATACAGGCACCTAAGATAACTAGCTGATTGCCCTATTTTTTCAGTAGGGGTCAAGAGGCCTCTCCTGTTGCACCCTCCTCGTGCTTCCTCCAGGTATCCCACTTCCCCACTTACCTCCAGGTTTAGGTCCCCGTCCCCTGGTGAACCTAGTTTAAAGCCCGCCTGACCATGTTAGCAAGCCTATCTGTGAAGATGCTCTTCCCTCTCTTCATCAGGTGGATCCCATCTCTTTATTTCAATCCTTCTTCCTGGAACGATTACATGCATGTAACTTCCACAAATGGCAGTAGGAGTTAGAAATAAATCTCTATTAGAAAATAGATTGTACATGTGTCCATTGTTTAGTTATTCTTTTATGCATGCTTGTTTCTTTGCTTTAAAGATTCATGACTTCCTCCCGTTTGATGTTCTGAGAGCAGGACTGCATTTCTGCTAACATTTGACATGTGTTTCTGTTATGCAGATTAATCGTTTAGTGATTTTTTTATTATTTTTCCTACACATATTTGAACAGGGGTTCTAACTTCACCTAGGCATAACACAAGTGAGATTATTTCAAAAGCAATCCCAACAGTTCCCAGCCCATCAACACTGATAGTTGTTTATGCCTGCTTCATAACCCCATTTTTATGCCTATGATTGCACTTCTCTTATTCTCCGAGGCTAAAGGAAATGCCAGTCCATGAATCAAACAGAAAGAAGTACTGATTTAGTGAATAGCCTTGACAAGCTCCCTCACCAAAGGTGCTTGAGCAAAGTAAGGAGTCATGGGATAAGAGGGAAGTCTTCTCGTGGATCAGTAATTGATTAAAGGAAACAAAGGGTAGGAATAAACCATCAGTTTTCACAATGGAGAGATAAACAGAAGGGTTCCCTGAGGATCTATGCTATTCAACATATTCATACATGATCTGAAAAAAAAGGGTAAAACAGTGAGGTGGCAAAGTTTTCAGGTGATACAAAATTACTCAAGATAGCTAAGTCCAAAGCTAACTGCAAAGAGTTACAAAAGGATCCCACAAAACTGGGTGACTGGGCAATAAAATGGCAGGTGAAATTCACTGTGGATAAATGCAAAGTAATGCACATTGGAAAACATAATCCCAATTATACATTCAAAATGCTGGGGTTCAAATTAGTTGTTACCATTCAAAAAAGATCTTGGAGTTGTCATGGATAGTTCTCTGAAAGCATCTGCTCAATGTGCAGTGGCAGTTAAAAATGCTAACAGAATGTTAGGAATCATTAGGAAAGGGATAGATAATAACACAGAAAATATTATGATGCCACTATATAAATCCATGGTAAGCCCAAACCTTGAATACTGCATGCAGTTCTTATAACCCCATCTCAAAAAAGATATATTAGAATTGGAAAAAGTACAGAGAAGGCCAACTAAAATGATTAGGAGTATGGAATGGCTTCCATGTGTGTAGAGATTAAAAAAATGGGGGACTGTTCAGCTTGGAAAAGAGATGACTAAAAGGGATATAATAAAAGATCTATAAAATCATAAATGGTGTGGAGAAAGTGAATAAGGAAGTGTTATTTATCCCTTCACATAACTCACAAAATGGGTTACCTGATTAAATTAATAGGTGGCAGGTATAAAATTAAGATAAGAAAGTAATTCTTCACACAACATACTGTCAATCTGTGGAACTCATTGCCAGGGGATGCTATGAAGGCAAAAAGTGTAAGTGAGTTCAAAAAAGAATTAGATAAATTCATGGAGGACAGGTATGTCAATGGCTGTTAGCCAAGATGGTCAGGGATGCAACCTCATGCTCTGGGTGTCCTTAAACCTTTGACTGCTGGAACCTGGGAGTGGATGACGGGATGAATCACTCAATAAATTGCCCTATACTGTTCACTCCCTCTGAAGCATCTGGCACTAACCACTGTCAGAAGACAGGTTACTGGGCTAGATGAACCATTTGTCTGATCCAGTATGGCACTTCTTATGTCCCCTCTCTCTCGAGATCTAAGCATATCACTGTTGTAGCCCCAAAATATTCTGAATCCAGACTTCGCGTCAGGACCGTCCAGATGGGGTGGGATGTGGGAGAAGGGAAAAAGGCCAGTTTGCCTTAGACCCCCTATTTGAGAGGATTCCCAAAAAGACAGAGAAGTGGCTCGGTCACATTTGAGTGAGAAGCATTGTAACCTTGTGCATGGGGTCACAGTGCCACTCAGGTTTGGCACCCATCATCGATAGTGAGGACAGCAACTCGTTGGTCCCAGTCAGACCCAGATCCCACTGTTGCAGGCCTGAGATGACCTGCCAGGCCAAGAATCCAGAGGTAAGTGCGGTGTGAGGGCTTCCACCACTAGTAGGGATAGAATTCAGGGAGAGGTCAGACCAGAAGAGGCACCCCAGCCACATACATGGCACAGCCCTCTTATCCCTAAGGGAAAGGCAGCAACCTTATAGGCCTGGGCTCTCTATGACCCCCCCGTATCCTTGCAGTGAAGGCAGCGACACCACAAGGCTTCTTGCTGTCTGCCCCCTGCCCCATATCCCTTCCTCTCAACTTAAACTATTTTTTCTCCATGGTAATATTTTTGGAAGGGTAGGGGGCTTCAGTTGATGATTTTGCCCAAAGATCTCTGTGCAGCTATGTCTATTTGATACACTTTAATTGCCATATTAAAGACAACATCATTTTACAAGACAAGTTGTACCCATACAACAATAAACAAAATTGTCATGAAATACAGATTTTAATTAATTTTATATGGAATTTGTGAGGAGAATAAAGGAGATAATTTAAAAAAGATTTTGCTATAAAAAACAAAGAAAATCAGTAAAACTTCAGTACAATGTATAATTTTTAAGAGTCATTGTTTCTATTAAGTGGCTTCTATGTGGAAAGTTCACCTGAACAGCCTATTAGATTAGGGGCAAAATCAATAACATTTTCTATTCAAACAACCATAATATTCTTGAACATATTTTTAAGTGACTGCTATTTAGAAAATCATGAAGTATGAAGGATAAATGACAGAACAGGTATCATTATATTAACCTGTTTAAAATAAGTTGGTTGGATACTTGGTTTGATGTCACTCCATGTGGATGGAAAAACTGAAGGCTGTATAGAGCCAAATAGGAAAAAAAATAATTGTGTGTGTGATATCAGCTATGGAATATATGAGCTTTTAAAATACAACATTCTCTGCAAACAAGAAAAGTGTATCACAAGTACATCATGGGCCAGCTGGAGCAGTGGCAGATTACACAAGAGGTCTGTACACCTGCATTAGCATATAAATACCTTGAGAGAAAAAATGTGGTAATGTGCAACTCGTTTACAAACAGGAAGTTGCAGCAAAATGTTTTGCCTCTTTAAATCATAAGACAAGCTAAAAATATTCCCTACATAACAGTCCATGTGAAAACAGACAAATGAGACAAAGTTTTACATATTTCAGCCAAGTCACAAGCTAACCAGCTATTTTAAATAAATCCTAGTAGAAGAGAGACTTCTGATCACAATTCCTTCCCTGATCATTTGGGAATCAGGTGCCTGCTGCCAGCATATGATTCATTAGCATCTGCTAATTCACCTGTCTCCATTGCTAGAGTGCAACCTGGTTAGCTATTTGGACAGAGATTTTTAATTCTTTTCCTGCCAGAATCTATGTGGGGCCCATTAAATTCATCACAGTGTGTCTTAACATATATTCTCATGTTTTATGACATTATAGAGAAAGTTAAGATAAATTATATTAATTCCTACCCTTCATTTTTCTCTTTCTGTAATAACATATGTTTATTGTAATAAAATAATATATTTTAAATTATTTTATAATTATAAAATAGTTTTTCAAACAATTCAAATACAAATATTTTGCATTGTTTCAATTTTTAACTGATAAAAACATTACTATATAAATCATTTATTTCACATGACATACATTCTCAATTTAAATAATAGTGCTAAGTGCTTTAAAATGCAAATAAATAGACCTTTATAGTCTGTAGTTAATTGCTGTTCTTTTATATTGATACACAGCATGGTGTGGAGTACAGCCTCTTAGAAGCAGATGGAGCACAATGTTCTTAACAGTGGACCAACCCGTCTGAAACTGGACAGATTCCTTCACTGTGCTCAAGGGCTACATGGTTACAGAAGACAGTGCTGGATACATTATAAACACTTAAGATAGCTAGATAACCAAAAGACAGATTGCTGAGCCATGGACTGGTCTGCTTATTTAATGAAAAAAATATAAAAACTAAAAGTCCCATTTTATGTAATGAAAGTCAAACCACTGCTTCAACTCCTGAGTTTATATTTGGCAAATTATCCAGCAAAAAAAGGTAGTATGTTAACAGCACTGTCACTCACATTTTAGAGGCACTGATAAACTTCAGGATCAGGAGGATGTGTTTAAGTTATTCTTAGGGAAAGTAGAGAGAGACTGAGAAAAATCCATATAATATAGAATAATGTAAAACAAAATGGGAGTGAAGGATAAAGAAAAAACAAACCAAAAATCAAGGAAAAAGCTTCTGAACCACCAATCTGGATCACACCCATGGACCATCTACTCCAGTATCCTGTTTCCTACAGTGGCCAGCAACAGATGCTTCAGAGGAAGATGAAAGACTCCGTGTAGACAACTGTGGGATAATCTGTCCCCCTCTCTCTTCAGTTAAGGTCTCATCATAATTCCTAATAATTAGATATTGATTTAACCCTTGAAGCATGAGATTTTATAGTCCTTCCAAAATTTTTTAGCATTAACTATTATAATTCTGGACATTCTTGTTATTCATATAAATGTCCAGTATCTCTTAGAATCTTGCTAAATTTGGCCTCAACTAGTGGCAGTGAGTTCCACAGTCCAATTACATGTTGTATATGAAAAGTATTTAATTAACTTTGAATTTGCCATTTTTTCATTTCATTGGATATCGCCTTGTTCTTGTCTTATAAGACAGGGAGAATGTCAGTTTGCAGTCTGCCTCCTCTGTACTGTTCATTATTTTATATATTTTTAACATGCCGTCTTCTATTTATCTAAGGTAAACTATTCCATTCTTTTCAATCTCTCTTCATATGGGAGTTCTTTCATGCCCTTAATCATTCTCAGTACCCTTCCTTGAACCCTCTGTACATCTATAATAACTTTTTTGAGATGGGGTAATCAGCTCTGCTCACAAAATTCTCTGTGACAGTGAATCACTTACTTATATTGGTAAATTATTCTGAAAAAAGGTACAAGTTTAATTATGTGAATACACAACATCCATTTATATGTTCATTGTAATGTATCCGCATATCAATAGATGGATTTGTGTGGATTTTTTTTTTGCATCTTCCTACATTTAAAACTTACATAGGAATAACAGATGAGATATAAAACTGATGTTCTGGCTATTTATGGATTCATTTAACTTTTTGCATGAGCAGGGATTTCATGTCCATTACTTCGGCTGAACTGCAATTCGGGTAATTATATTCTGCCCTGTTTAAAAGTCACCCTACATTTTCAGCCCAGAGATAGCTGCATCATTTTGTGTAGTTAGTATATCAATCTGTTAACTTTATCATATGATTTAGAATCCCATAAGATTAAAGTTACAATAGAAATGCAGGTTATTATATGATTCCCTTCCAAAAGTTTTGAATACAACAAATTACATTTTGTATTAGTTCTTTATAAACCAACTATTCTATATAACAGTTTCACTAACAGAATTAATTTCAGTCCTTACAAATTATTTTATGATCTTCTCAACCTAGCATTTCCACTAATTGCTTAAGAGGAGCAAAGGAGAAGCAATCCTCTTGTACTTTAAAAATATTTTTACTGGGGACTTTTTGGTAAAGAAAACTCTCCTGCAAGATTCCAAAGATATGCTGTGGAAAGCTAATATAATAAATGCAATTATATCAAAATGAAGATAAATTAAATAGAGAAAATAGCAAATGCTCATTTCTTTAACATACACTGTAAGTGATATGCCTGACATGATCAGCTCTCCAGCTCACACTTAGGCTCTGCTCCTGTGAAGTGAACCATGTGGACAGACCCCATTGTGGAGTCAATGGGTCTTCTTTTCAGCACAGAGGTCCACCTCTAGTTTTCTTTACAGGATCTGGGGCTCAGCCTGTAGTATGACAAGGTACTGTCCATTTGGATCAATGCATTAAATGATTAATCCTTCAAATATTTCAGATGGAAAAGTTTTAAGATAGGGAATTTATTACAGGTTACAAATGACTGAAGTGAAAGAACCAGGACTTGATAACAACAGTAGGAAATTCCCAAATGAAAAGGAAATTGAAAAACATTAATAAAAGATTTTTAAATAGCTTATTTATTACCTTCTTGTTCTCTGATCCTGGAGACTTGCATGTATATTTAACTGTAACCATATGAGTAGTTCCACTGATGTCTGTGCAGGAATGGCCACTTGATAAGGGAAAACAGGAAAGCCATTTAGAGTTCTCGAAGTAACAAAACTGGGTATATCATTATAGAGATTTCTTCATGCAAGGGTTTTCCTGTTAGAGGGCTGGAATCCTTTGCCTTCACTCAGAACATGATCCTCTGGGTTTATAAGTCATTTGTAATTACAGGTGAAGAGGGGAGCTAATAGCAACACCTGTAGTTAAGATCACCCAACACTGTCTGTCTTTATCGAACATATTCCATCCCAAGGCTGCATGGGTTGAGCAGGAGTGGGTCCCAGCGCCCCAAAGGGGGGGGCCCTGGTCGGCACTGTGACAGGGGTCCCTGCGCCTCGATGCAGTACCCTGGCACATACTATTGACAGAGGGGTTCCCCTGTCAGGCATGACACAGGTCCCTCCGTGACCTGATGGGCAAGTACTGACACAGAGGTCCCTGCACACCCATGGGGTCACTTCTGGTGGGCACCGGAGGTCCCTGGACACCAATGGGGGTGCCCCTGGTGGGCAGAGACAGAGGTCCCTGCACCCTGACAGGGGTGCCCCAGTGGGCAGTGACACGGGGTCCCCTTACCTCAGCAGGGGTGTCAGTGTCCCTGGCAGGCACTGACATAGGGGTCCCCATGTCCCAACGGGGGGGCCCTGACGAGCACCGACACAGGGAGCCCTGCACCCCACCGGGGGTGCCCCGGCAGACACCGACACGGGAGTCCCCTCACCTCAACGGGGGCGCCCCTGGTATGCAGGGATGCCCGGGCCCCAGTGGGGGCGCCCCTGGGGAGCACCACACAGAGATCCCCACGCCCCGACGGGCCGCACGGGGGCTTTGGCCACAGGGAGCCGTCCCACGCCCGCGTCGCCGCTAGCTACGGCTGGGCGGGAGCCGCGGGGCCTGGGAACGTCCCTCTCGGCTCTGCCCTGGCGCTGCCCCCTCCTCGCAGCCGCGGGAGGAGACGGGTGGCCCCGCCCGCCGGCCTGTGGCCCGGCAGCCTCTGGCTCCTCAGTGGCCGGCGCGGCTGCCGCTCACTCAGGCCCCTCGCGGGGGTGGTGGGACGGGCGCTGCGGGGGAAGCGCTTAGAGCCGCGGCGGCTTCGACCCCGGCGGAGCCCGGCGCTGCGGGACGAGAGACGGGACCCGGCGCGGGACCGGCCTCCTGCTCAGCAGCCAGCCGGAGCCCTGCCAGGTTTGACGGGACTGCTTCCCGCCTTCGGGGCAGGGGCCGCCTCGCCCTGCGGGCGGGGCCGCCCCCTCCCCCCGCAGTCAGCTCCCGGGGCCTGTGGGGGGAGAGGGGAGAGCCGGGCGGGCGCCCTCCGCGGAGCCTCGTCGGGTCTCAAGCAGGCCGGCCTGACGGTCGGGGCACAGCGTGTGACATCGGTCTGTGGTACCATAGCGTCAGGATGAGGGCAGCCTAACGTGTCCCTCGCTTTGGGGCATGCTGTCACTGCCCAGGGACAACGGGGCTGTCCCCGGGGATGACACAGTGAGGCACCAAAGCGGCTTGCTTTGTCTGTACAAGACCTGGCTAAAGGGGGGAATTGAAAACGCTCAGCTCTGCCGCGTGGTAGGTTCCTGTAGTCCTGGCACTAACGTTTCTCTGCGCTCCATGCCCTCGCCCAGGAAGAATCCCCCAAACTTAACACTAAAGAAATAGGTGTATTTGGAAAGGTGTAGATACCACCAATTTGCAAATCCCCTTAGTGAGTGCAAAGCTCGTTCTTACTGTAATAATGAGTTACACTTCTTATAATTTAAAAGTCAGTGAAAAAAGTCTTCTGTTTATCTATCTGACAGTGTTCTGTGTACAGCGGCTTATCGTTGTGGACTCTATTAAGCCCTGATCCTAATATGAACTCTATGTGGGCAAGCCTGTACACTCTCACACCTTTCCATTGCAACCAGTAGAGCTCTTCAGGGGTTCACCTATGTAGTGCTTATTACAGAATCAGGTCCATAGTTGATTTCCCCCTGATGAAAATACCCTTATAAAAATTTATAGGAGAGTAGGAAGACCCTTTATAAATCAGTTAAGGTATTTTTTAAAAATTCAGGACATCTCTCTATCATAACCTGGAATTATAGAAAAGGAGTCAATTAAAAAAACAACTAAAGTTACGTGTTCCTTCATGACAGCACAGTGGTTGGTCACACGCTCAAAAATGTCTTCTATGAAGCACTCCCAGACAGGGGCTCTCTCTCTAGCCAACATCACTTTTACAGCTGAAACGCTGAATATCCTGGGAATTTTGGGGCCCTCAAATTAGGTAGGTATGGTCCCTTTATCACTAGGCAGTAATATCTCACAGTGATTATATCTTCTGAGGCTGGGAGAAAATCCCAAGGACTGTTTTGAAAACAGTGTAATCCTGGGGAAATAGCAAGATTTATCCAACTTTCTCCAGCCCCCCACTGTGAGGCTTAAACACATTGTTAAACTAAAACCGTCTGTTAAAAAGACACAGAAAACATAAAAAATTGGTGATATTTAAACAAAGTTTTGATTTTTATAAGGAAAGGAAAACTAGCCCTTTCTTTCAGGTAAATGACATTCTGGCTCTTGACATGTGTGCAGAAGTTAATAAATTTACAAAAATGAAAAAAAAGAGTTTAATCTTACCAGGCTTGTCAAACTTGTCTCAATTAATGTCTGATGCCATAATTATAACTTACAGTTTTAATAGGTGTTTGTTAGTTTATAAAAGAACTTATAGTTTTTTTTAAAAAATTGAAGGGGAGAGTGGGGGTAGGAAGAAAAGGAAACTTATGTAGGTTACAGTGCTGAATCAGAACACTTGCTTAAAGCCAAGAGATGAACTCATTTTTCCCCCCTTGAGGAATCAAATAAGAAACAGGAAGTCATTGATTCAAAGAAAATCATTCACTCCAGTTGTAAGTAGTTTATTTTGTGCCAGTAAATATTTTCAGAACCCTTTAGGCTTTTTGGAAAATAGGAAATAAGTTATCAGTAACAAGCATCCCATAAAAGTTATTTTCATGCTTTATATCAGTGATATTAAGGCTATGTCTATACACCAACATAAGCTTTTGCGTGCACAGTGCTGTCGGGGGGGAGAGCTTCTCCCACTGACAGTTTATGCCGCTTGTGGAGGTGGGTTTATGCTGACAGGTGAACCCCCTGTTGTCAGAGTGCCTTCAGCAGATGCACTGCAAAGGTGGAGCTGTATCAGAACAGATGCAGCGTTGTGTGTGTATGATTCTCTCTCTCTATATCGAGAGAGAGAGAGAGAGACCCATAGACAGTAACTAGAAGTTAATTAGCTTGTACAATGAGAAGTTCCACTTAGCTTACACACTGTTCCTTAACATATACCATGTACTGAAATGTTGTGTTTGTGCAACATGCAAAAAGCTTTAACTCTACCCTGCAGTGGTACTCTTATAGAGAAGCAAAAACTCTATGACAACCTTTGCTGTATACATTTTCATCTTCCCAGAAACCACAAGAACTGGAATGTCTTACTGTTAACCAGACATTGGCTGAGCTGACTCCATCCTTTTTGGCAGTAATTGGTCAAAAGGGTAAAAAAATACTATAAAAATGCTTAACTGGACAAATAGCATAAAGAAAGCTTCAATCCCTATTAAAAGTCCATTATACATATTGTCCCCCCAGATTTCTCTAGCCACCCACCAAGAGGCTTAAACAAATGGTTAAACTAAAACAGTGGTATGTTAAAGACAAAAATAAAAACTTTGTTTAAATCAGGAAAGGAAAACTATCCCCATCTTTCAGGATGGAACTCCCCTTGTATGGATCTGCTTCTTCTCACACAAAGTTTTGGGATTAGTTGCCTCTGTGGCACCATCTTCTTGGTTCTGCAGAAGGAGTGAGGTTGGAGACTTGGGGACCCAGTGACAGTGGTAGACAGGCTGGGAATCAATTAACGTAATGCTTTTTGCAGCTCTGCAGAGATTCCTGGGGAAAAAAAAAATACAGCATGAGGTTGGGTCCCTAGTACTATGCTCTCAGAAAGGGTGATGAGAGTCAGAGACCGTATTTTCCAAAGATAAAGAGGAATGGAGAAATTACCCTTACCCGGTATGTTTACAATCTAAGACCCTGGTGTTGTAAAACATTTATGTACTCATATGAGTAGTCAGATTGAAGTCGATAGAACTATTTGTGTGCTTATAAAGTTAAAAACATGCATAACTATTTATGGGATTGAAGTCTGAGGCCCTGATTCAGGAAGGCATGCCTATTAAAGTTAAGCACATGCTTAAGTCTTGTTGACTTCAGAGGGCAGTTACATGCCTAAGTGCTTGTCTGGACAGGGATAGAGTTTAGTACATGCCTGACTGCTTTCTTGTATTGCGACCTAAAAGACAGATGCTTGAACAGTTGGGGATGGGGATGCAAGCAACTGAATATGGTGAAGAATTGACAGCCTTTGTCAGTCACATTTGGTTGTTGGTAGTTTTTATTTCTTCCTTTCTTCTAATTTTTTTAAGTAGGTAGAGGTCGGGATGAATTGGGAAGTTAGTAAGAGTGAAGGAGTTAGTAAGAACAAAGTAATAGGGAAAAGGAAGAGGCACAATCAGTTTGTTACCTGCCTAGCCATGATCAGCAAATGGTTTTGTAGGCATCACAGCAGAAGTCAATCTTAAATAGGGATTTGAAGTATAAAGCAGTAGCTGTACAGATTTTATGAAATAGGAAAAAGCATGAAGATGGCTGTGGATTGGCCACTTTGGCTAATGTAAACTAGTTCAAACAAGATCTATAATTAACACATGGAACAATTAATTTCAACATTTACTTGAATTAACTGCCCAAAAGCATGGTTACCACAGAATTATAGTTTCCCAGTGGTTCCTTGTGTTCTTCCAGCATCTGGAGAGTGGCTAAACTTTATTCTCTGAAAGCTAAGCAAAGAAGAGTTAAGGTAACAAATGTAAACCCCTGAAAACCAAATGTTTAAGTTTAGCCACACTCTACATGCTGAGGGCATGTGTCAGCTGTAGGTAACCTTGACTCTGCATTAATTATGGTTTTGGACAGTTAATTTCCTTGCTTTTTTTTTTTTTAAATCAGCCCTTCTCCTCAATGTCCCCCAGCTTACTGTTCCCCTCCACTACTTCTGGCACATTGGCATAGAGTACTGCAGTCAGAAGGCACTGACATGTAAGTGTTAGTCCTTTCACTCCCTTAACATCAGCTCCTTGTTTCCCATCCCTCTGCCTTTCCAATACAGATGAGTCCTCACTCCTTAGTGTTGCCAAATCTCAAAAATTTATCACAACTAATGCAATTTTGGCATCTTCTGGAGCAAGTCTTACAATGACAGGAGAAGCTGCAGCATTCATGCAATTTTCAGACGATACATGGGAAAACCCCATTTGATTGGCTGTTTTCCCCACTTTTCAGCCTCCTGGAGAACAGCTAATCACAGCTGCTTTAGGAGGCAGGCAGAATTCTCTCTCTTTTCCCTCAGGAGCCAAGAGAAGGTTTTTGAATAAGGAAAGGAAGACATGGAGAAGGCAGTACATTTCACAAGAGAGATGAAAAGAAGAGGTAGCAGAAAGAACCCTGAAGCTTAGGGCTCCTTCCCTCCACCTCTCCTGTGAAAGATAGGTGAAGTTCTTCTCTATTCCTCCCTCTTCCTTTCTAATGCTGTAATCCCAGGCCTATGATGGGAGAAAGGAGAACCCTCTTAGACCTGTCCTCTTACCAGGCATGGAATGGGTGAAGAATTTCTACACCTCCAGGAGGAGGACAGGTACTCTGGGGCAAGGGACAGATGTGAGGCTGCAGGCAATCGGAATTGCAGAGTTGTATGGCTAGGTTGACAGGCTTCATAGGGTACTGGGCTGGATGGGAGATCTGAAGAGGCACAAAAAGTAACTAATTGGGTTGGAGGGTGCAAAGTCAGTGTGAGGGCTGGGGCTCAAAATTGATTTATATAGGAGTGTAGTGGCCCAAACCTACTTTACTACAGATTGACCACACTAATTGTCAGATACATTGGGGAAAATAGGCAGTGTTCAAAAGTAAGAAGACAGCTCAGCCTCAGAAAACATTATTTAATCTTTAAAAAAAGTTTTGGGGAGATGTGTGGCTCAGTGTGATGAGGGTGCTCTGCTCACTATTGGACAAAACACCCTTCAGGCAACTCGGGATTAGCTCCACCCAGGATGGCACCCCTTTCCAACAGTTGCAGTCTATCATCCTGCTCCCTCCTTCCCTCTCTTCCACCATTTGTCACTCTCCTCTTGCACAAGGAGTCACAGTGCAGCTACTTCATGATTCAGCCCTCCTGCCAGGTCCCAACATGGTTTCCCCTTCCAGGAGAACAAGAGGGAGGGGGCAGATACTTTTCAAGCATCTCTGGACAAGCAGTGTTCAGCAGTCCTTACGCCTGCTGCCATAACCCTGTCACTTCTTCTGTGACTCAGGCCATCTGCTAGTTTGCTGTCCCTCACAGCAGCACTTGGCAGTGGTTCCCAGGACCACCCTCTGCTCTGGGTTGCAGTTCAGGATCCTTTACCAAGCAGATAAAGTCAGCAGCTTCCCTCATCTTACTGCTCTCAGCCTTAGACTACTTCGTACCTTGCTTTAACTCTTCCTACTCAAATCCCTGTCTTTTAGGATCTACTATATCTCAGGAATTCCTATCCCCCTTCCCTCTCCCTTACCTCATAGACTCAGACTCATAGGTCAGAAGGGACCAATATGATCATCTAGTCTGACCTCCTGCACAAGGCAGGCCACAAAACCCTACCCATACACATTTATAACAACCCCGAACCCATGACTGAGTTATTGAAATCCTCAAAAGTGAGATTTGAAGACCTCAAGCTGCAGGGAATCCATCAGCAAGCGACCCATGCCCCACGCTGCAGAGGAAGGCGAAAAACCTCCGGGGCCTCTGCCAATCCGCCCCGGAGGAAAATTCCTTCCCGACCCCAAATATGGCGATCAGCTAAACCCCGAGCATGTGGGCAAGACTCACCAGCCAGCACCCAAAAAAGAATTCTCTGCAGTAACTCAGTTCCCATCCCATCAACATTCCCACAGACCATTGAGCAGACTTATCTGCCGATAATCCAAATCAATTGCTCAAATTAAACTATCCCATCATAACATCCCCTACATATACCTCAGGGAGAGAGACTGCTACTCTTTACCCTGCAGTTTCTCTGGTGCCAGTGTGTTGGCTTTATGTAAGCCCCGCCTGTTCCCTCACGGGTGTGCTTGCTTCCAATTAGCCACTTCCTCCTAGGTTGATTGGACCTACATGGCCTGATTCAACCCTTTCAGGGCCAGCGTGGGGAGTCCTATCCCCCATCACACTAAAGATTTTTGAACTTTTGGGGTTGTCAGTACTGGGAAGGTGGGGGCAGGCATTGGTAGGGACCCCTCTAGTTGAGGAGGTGGAGAAAGAATGCAGGAGCAGTGCAGGCACTGAAGGTTGGGGTAGGGTGGGCACTTTCTGAAGGGAAGACAGAATGGGTGGGCATACATGCAGCAGGTTTTTTGGTGGCAGAACTGAAGACCTTCTTATATATCACCAACACTGTATAATCTCTGACCCACATCCTCCTCTGCATTGCTGACTCCCCTAACCCCCCCTCACTCCCCCCCCCCCCCAAAAAAACAAAAAAAACAGCTGCATGAGAGGGAAGAGTGAGTGCGGAATCCCTTCCCAGCTGCTTGAGCAGCCTGAGGAAGAAGTGGAGTTCTGGTTCTTTCCCCTGTTCAGGCAGCAGTGGAGGGAAGGGAAGCCCTGGATCATCCTCTCCCCCCCCCCCGCCTGATGAAGTATCCATCCCCCGCCTGATGAAGTTGGGAGATCAGGGTATTTGTAGGGGCTGGGAGGAGAGCACCACTGTAGTCAGTGTTGGCCCAACTCCCAACCGTACACTAGGCCTGTCTATTATGGATGTTTCCTGATGCTTAACAGCTCCTTTGATTATGTTGATAGTGATGGGCGTGGCAGCTACTTGGTTTTCTTTGATCATGTAATTTAATTGTTCAGGAAGTGGATGATAAGTATGATGTGAATCATTACCTTAATGCTGCTTCTTACTAGAGAGTCTTTCATCTTCTTTCTGGATTAAATACTATTTCTCTTTGCAAAACAATAAATTGTGAATATGCATAGGGATTTTAGAGCACTTTATCAGCTCTTAAATCAGAAGCCTAGCTTTTAGGGCAGAACATCAAGAAGGAGCCCCTCCAAAATTCAACACATTCTTAGAAAATGAAAATGGGCAGGACTAACACATTAGGAGTGTTGCTTGGGTTCAATGGCCACAGCTTGTCATCGTGATCCATCTACTTGCACCAATGCCAGGCTTTCTACAAATATTTTGGCTTTCAACAATGAGCAGTTGTGCTGCACATGGACAAATGACTTTCTCAGGGTTGTCAGCTTGGCTCAAGCAAAACTGAATAGCCAACTATTACTCTGAATAACTTTAAAAATATTGCTTCCCCAAAGCAGCATGGGTGCTATATGCTAGCAGAGATTAGTCCTGATTGGGTCATAGCAGTTTGGGGAGGATCAGAGCATTAGGTTGAGCTCTAGCTGTCTGGAAAAGACAAGACAAACCAAACCCCCCCCAGTTTTAACTTCTCTCTCTTTTTTTAAATGAGGCTGTCTGTTGAGAGGCCCTGGCTCAAATTATTTCAAATTTGGACCACTAAGATTTGGACCCAGATCTCATGAGGCACAGCAACATAGCAATTTCCAAGACAGTTCCAGTAAGCATTTGGATTTTAAAGAGGACTTTAATTATTATTTTTTTAAAACAGTAAGGTAGCTTCAACTATTACTATTTTGGTACTACCACCCTACTATATGGTGTTTTCCTTCCTGGAAAAGGCTTAGTTCTTTGCAAATTTAATCTATGCATGAACTAGGGCATAGTAGCCAGAGTCTAAGACATTTGATGTTTTCCCACTTATCAAAGGAAAATGTTTTGCAGCTCTGTAATAACTTACAAAATAAATACAGATAAATGCCCTTATGATCTTAGATTTCATGAAACATCCCTTTACTCTAAATTTCTGTGTAGGCCATCATATTTTCCCCTGCTTTTAAAAGACAGCCATGTACAGAAGTTTTGGGGGTCCCCTAAGATTTACATCAAACTGAGGTTAACATGTATATAAAAATAATCCCAGATGTACTACATGCAATCTGATTTTTCTCCTCCTAGCATAAGTATGGCAGATTTTTCAGAGACAGAAGAAGCTGTAAATTGGAAAGAAAGATGTGTAACTCTGGAGTCACAGCTGATGAAGTTTCGTCTCCAGGCAAGCAAAATCAGAGAGCTGTTAGCAGAGAAGGTAGGTCTTATTAAAAACAATATATAGACAGTTTAATTGAATAATAGAGAATGAGACTAGCTTCAGACTTTTGCTCTTTTTATTTTTTTGGACAAAAAAATAGACAATATTTACTGCTAATGTAAGAATTTTGAACGTCTAATTTCTTACAATGAATGCTCATTTTCAAATCATCCCAGACAGTGACAATCAAGCAAAGGTTCTGCCATAGATGAAAATGTGTACCAAAAAGCCCTTTTTGCAACATTATAATTAATAATTGACACTTCTAAGTATTTAGGGTTTGGTCCAAAGCCCACTCAAGTCAGTGGAAAAGTTTCCTACTTATCCCACTGCAGCGTTTTAGGTGTAGACCTGCGCACTATTACTAAGAATAAGCACCACTTGGGGAACTAATTCATGCAGAGACAGGGATCCAGAAACAGCAGGAGTCTATGGGTAGGTTTTGTTGTTTTGCTTAATTTTCTTTAAAGAAAATTACAGGGGGTATAGTGTTAAAGGGAAGTCTCCCCCCTCAAAGTCAAATAAAAATAGCACCATTTCTTCTCTCCCTCATAACCAGTATTTTCTCCTAAGTTTGCCTGCTGTTTTATTTATAAGTAGGGAATGTCTGATTCAAGAGATTTTTCCTATATTAGAAGCACTTCAGACTTTCGTTACATATAAATGTAGTAAGTTGTAGACAGAAAGGTAAACTTTCAACATATTATATTAGCGTCTAGTGGTTTACAAAGTAGAGTGCAAATGGGAAAGTAATTAGCAGGTATGATGAACTTCATGTTGCTGTATCTCTTGGAAGAAAAAAAATTGAAGAAACCAAGCTCTCAGTCCATGAGACATGCACTACTTTTTCCTTTTACTAGAAATACCATGCAAATTAAGTCTTTGACTCTAGAAACACAATGATAGAATGCAAATAGTGTAGGTGGTCTCTGTGTTTACATTCTAATTTTTTTATGCAAAAGTGTGTGTGTGTGTGTGTGTGTGTGTGTGTGTGTTTGGGGCACATGTTAATACAGAGGACCAAGTTCACTAGTATGCTCTAGCTACTTTGTGCTGCTCTAGTGATGCAAAGCAATTGTAAACCTGTCTAACTCAGATTTATGTCTGAATTACAATGCTGTTGTAGTGCAATGTAACTAAAGTATACTGTTAAAATAAAACTGACCATTTCATGGCAACTTCAAGGTTTTTCATTAGAATGAAAACTTTAAAAAGCTTTTGCAAAAATGGAATTGTGGGTGGGTAGGATATTGGCTGAGATGTGGGAGATACAGGTTCAACTTGCTGCTTTGCCTGATTCAGAACACATGGTTTTTCCAATCCCTCATCACTTCGGATGAAACAGAACAGCGACTTGAACCCGTCATCTGCATCTCAGGCCAGTACGCTAACCACACAGCAGTAAAGTTTGTCACTCTCTCAATATCTACTCCTCCCTTGCCCAAAAATATCTTCCAGATGCAAGTTGTGGAAATGAGTACATCTCTCTGAAAAAAAAGTGTTTGGTCTTCAACAAAACAGTATATTTCACTGAAACAAAATTGTTCTTACCAGCTCTACTGCTGAATCAGTCCAGAATAGATTGTTGTAGGTTTAACAAAATATGAACTGTACAGAAGAGTCAGAAAAATAAAGAAATCTAGAACAGTGCTAGCCAATGGCTAACTTGGCTATTTTTATAGAATTGACAAAGTTTAAAAACAAATGGAATTTGAGAATACCCTCATTCCCCCCACTGTTTCTTGTTGAATAGTGTTAAACCAGAGTCTTGTGTAGGCCATCATACTGTGTGTCTTTTTGTAACCAAGAGACATTTGGACTGGGAATTATTTCTCACATTTTGTACTAGATGTATAGCTTAACTATTCCTATTTTTGAAGGAGGACACACATTCAAATAAAATAAAGCCCATATAGAATGATTGCAATTTTTAAATGCTTCCCTAAGCCATAAGGTATCACCATCTTGCCCAAAGATATGCCACAGTAAGTCAGGCAGAATTTGCATACCGAGGCCTTGCTTTCCATGGATGCAGAAGGCCCTACTGGGAACCATCATGCTTCTAATGCACACACTAGCCAAGCCAAGAAGAGGCTGTGAAATGGGAAGGAACGGCTACATTCATCTGGGCTCTGTACCCATAGAGTTATGGCCCTTTCCATAACATTGCATAAGAGTTAAGTGGCAGCATGGCTAGTGGGTCCACAACTATGTGGCTCAAAAGCCAGATTTCTTCAGGAAGAAGTGTAGGAACAATAGCCACTGTGGTGTGAAGACAGTTCAAGCAAGTTGTAGCTGAGATTCAAATGGCTACTACTGACATGCTGGATCAAAGGTTCTTGGATGGTTCCCTCTCCCAATTTATCACTAAACCCATTGTAAGACTGTGTCCTCACGTATAGGTGGCCCATCATGCCCAGACATGGCATTGCAGAGGACTTTGTGCCTCACATCCCTTCCCCTGTCTGCCTCATAGGCGCTACTTCCTTGACTCTGCAATGGCCAGTCTCACCTGGCATCTTCTCCTGACTCCCTCTCTGGCTGTTCATTGGCTGGACCCTCCAGCCAGTCACATAACAGTTCTAGAGTAACTGGAGGTCCAACCGAAAGTTCTACAATGTCTACATTTATAGTTCTGCTGCCACTCTTAGGTTCAACTAAAATCCTCTGCTTCCTGGCTCCTTCTGAGATTCTCTTCAACCATTTTATCCCCAGTAGAATTCTTCCACCGCTTCCCTTTGCAAAGGACTCCATCAGTTTACCTCAGAGGAGCTTTGTAGGCCCTATCTCAGGGCTCCCACCACAAGAACCTACTCTGCTTCCTGTTGGTGACTGCCTGAGGCCCTTGCCAGACAGGCACTACCTTTGTTCCTGTCTCTAGGGTCTTTCTCCCTCTGTTGATTTCCCAGCTCTATTTAAATAGTGCTCTCCCTGCTTCACCACCACAACTGGAATCAGTCTTTCCAATTAAGCCTCATGACGTCCATCTGTAGTCACTAATTAGCCTTTATGTCACCAGCTCATGAGTGAGCTGAATGATAGCTGCTAAATCACAGACAAGCCTGAGTCCAGCTGGTCTGAAAAGGCTAGCTAATCCATGAAACTCATTTGATACTAAACACACTAATCGTCATTTACATACATATACTAAACATACTCTACAATAGGTGGTAGAATAATACCTAATGTGTTTTAAAACTTTATATAATTCTGTGCTTCTATGGTAGCCTGTTGTAAGATTAACATTTCTGAGTATAAGAAAACTTAAATGTAATTTTTTTTGTTTTATTACCAAATGATTCTCAAGTTTTTGTTTTACTTTCACACTTAAGTGGAATGAGCACTATTGCTAATTTAACCTCATTATATAGAATTATAGGGATTAAAAGGTGCCATTTTGCCTCAGTATTCCACCTATTGGAAATTCAGAGGTTCCCTTAGAATTCCAGCTGAAGTTTTTCTTGTGTATTCTTTATCAAACTACATAAGTCACCAGAGTTTGTTTTCGTAGAACATGAGTTCTCCAACATCAAAATGAAGTGTAGTTTTTTTTACATTAGGCATTGTGGGTGAAAGACTTCGTGTTCACATTTAAACTCATGGCAGCTTAACATCGCTCTGTAACACTATGGTAATCAACCAAATTTCATTCTAGTAGCTATTATGCCAATTTTTTTTGGAAGACCAGAAAAATATTGATATTAGAAAGCAGTATAATGGAGAACTCTTAGCAGTGGCCCAGTCCTACAGTTTTTATGCATTGAAAATTCATGGAATAGGTCCTGCAGAACACTGCATGAGAGTGGGAAAGCTGAGCAGATGCACGATATACTTGAGACTTCAGTCAGTGGGAAAAAAAAAACAGAACCACTTAAGTCATCCTACCTATCCCAGCAGAGCTGCAGTCAAATCAATAAAATCTTGTGATAAGTGTTATTCTAAAGTTATCAGTTTGGATCTGTGTCCATCACTAGAAGAGAAGCTTCAGCCAAAGGGACTCATGCATTCTCTGTACAATGCCACTCTGAAAGCTATACTAAATGCCAGCAGAGAACTGGGTGAGTGCATATGTAGAGCTGCTATGTGGCTTGTATCTCCCAGCCCTGTCATGTGTCCCACAACTCAGCTGGATTATCTAGTGTCCCCCTAAGAGTTGCTGTGGTGCCTACTCTCCAGCCAAAGGCTTTCACTGTTTTACTTGCTGGATGCAGATGAAGAACTAGCTGGGAAGAGAAAGTAGCATCCTTAAGCCATGTGGAGACAGAAAAGGAGCCTAATATTGTTCATAGCCCTCCCTCCCCCACCAACCCCAAGAGCTTCCTGTGCCTACCTTTCTTAGCCACAGCTGCTATGTTATGTGCAGCAGTCACTGCTAGCAGTATTGGCAACACCAAGTGCTCAGGAATCATGAGTCAGGCCCAAAAAAAATCATGAGGGAAAAAAAACCTACATGGGGTTCTTTTTTTGAGCCATTGGGGAACGTTTTTGAGCTGTTCTCTGCAACCATGAACGCTAGAAATTTGCTTTTTTTAAAATTGAAGTAATTGCACGATTCTAGGAGCTGAGGCTTTATGAAAACACACACACACACACATACACAGAATATTGCAAGATTGTGATAAAATTGCCAGAGTTGGAGCAAGGGGTGTGTAAGGAACTGGGGAGTAGGCAATCTGACCTACCAGTTACCCACGGGCTGAGGTCTGCCCAAAGCATGGCAGTTGCCGAGCAGGAGTTACAGAGATTACAAGAGCCAGGTCCCATAAGTGAGAGTCAGGGTAAGAGTCATGCCGGAGTCAGAGATAGCATCAGCCTGGAATTAAGAAGCTGGAGTCAGAGGCCAGAGATCAAGTAAAGGCTAGCCTTGCAGCAGACCAAAGTCTATGTGATTGCACAGACAATTTCCTGGGTCAACTCCTGAGGTTAAATAGGAGAACTGGCCAACCAGAGGTCCACAGGATATCACCATTCTGGGTTTCTTGGGTGATACTTCCATAGGGCTCTCTGGGTGTGCCTCTACATAACCTTCCAGTAACACTGTGGGACTAACTGTTCCAGGCTCTGTAGACCGAGTTTAGTCCACAAGTTTTTACAGGGTGTGGAGGAAATCAGTAATACCTTCCTATCTGGGAGAAATATACATGGAACTGCAAAAACCTTGGTAGTTAGGTGCAGTATTGCCTTGACCTGCCTTAACCTGACCAAAAAAAATTCAAGTGTTTAGATGAGGTGATAAGAGGCAAAGATGACTTCTTGAGCCTGGGCCTGATAGGCATTCAGCTGAGGGAAGCTGCTCTACTTCCCTCCTGTACAGGATCATTAACAAGTTCAGCCAACAACGGGGCCTCTCTCACTGCTTGACTTGTGGGTGTGTTTTACTTGTGAGCTGGAGTTTCCCCAGCAGATTTAGAAAGTCAGAGAGAGTCAGTCCAAAAGTCAACAAGAGAAGATGCCATGTTTATCATCTGCAGACTTTGGCTGATTTTGATGTCATTTTAAAATGAATGTTGCTTAATTGATTGTACAATAGATCTTCAGGTTTTTTGTTTCTCTCTGTCAGCTAATTATCTAGCAGCCTATTTTTTAAACAAAAACCACCTCTATCTTTCTAAGGTGAAATTAAATGTTTCTTTTAAAATTAACTTAGGTGTATAGCTGTTCCTTTACACTGAATTACTACTAAGTTTGTTCAAATTTGGAATGCAAATATTTGGTGCATTTCATAAAACCAGCAAATATCTTTCTGAACTTCAGTGGTATGTGAGTATGAGAACTTTCATATATTTATTTTAATGAGTTATATCTGACTACTACAACTTGTCATTTTTAGGGAGATAAACATTTTGAGGGGGCAAAGGAATACACTATTTTCAGCAGAGCCAACCATTCATTCATTGTGTTTATTGGTTTGAGGTTTCTTGTGGGTTTTTTCATTTTGTCGAGTAATAGAGAGAGTATATTTTTATAACTTCAACATGCAAAGAAAGAGACTTTGTTGGAGTTTTAAGCAGAAGCAGCTGCTGTAAGTGGGAGAGGTCTTTTATAGGAATTTGATGAATGGTGTAGAAAGTATCCCTCATATGCCAAATTTAGGCTGTCTGAGGAAACTGAGCTTGAAGTAGAAGAGTTTATTTATTACTACTTTAGTCTGAGTGTGAAGTTTTTAAAAAAATCCTTTCTGTGAACAACTGTAGTATTTTAGTTTAAGTTAGGTATTTGAGAAGAGAGAAAAAATGGATTTTAATTTGGGCATTAAATGCCAGCTCTGCCTATCTCCCCCCTCCCCCCCCCAAATCTGCTACACAAATGATAAAGCATAACGTGTCCTATCACTAAAACTGTTTTAGTTAATAAAGAGAACTACATAGCTCTCTTAAAAACTGTATAGCCTGCTTTGACCAGCCTATTTTGTATTTTTTTCAGTCATATCCTATCAGGATTGATTATGGAACTGGTTCAAGTGTTGCATTATGGCCCAAACAATAAAACTCAAAGTTGACGTGAATGTTCCTGGGGGTGTTTTCCTTGAGTGCGCCGAATCACTTTTTTATACTAGGAATGATTTCAAACAAGATAATTGTGATTTGCACGCTAAAGATAAAAGATTACTTTTATAGACATGTTGATTTGTTTGCTTTTAGTTTTAATCTTTTATTTTTGTTCTTGTTTGGTGATATTGTATGTGAAAAATGGTTATTACTTCTGATACAGATTGTGAAAATTAAAAGGCAACAGCTTTCTAAAGTGAATGCATTTTGAATGGATCCAACAAAATATAATACATTCCTTATTTTTGTTCTTATATAACAATAGCAAAGTCCACTTTTCTGTATTTCTGAACATTTTAAAAATATCTTTATTTTTAATATCAATTGATATTTGAACAATAAAATGGGCACAATTAGGCATGTGTCCTTTGTGGCATGACAATTTTCACACACGTTTTTGTCAAGAAACAAGGTCATGTAGTATATACATGATGAGCAGGGTTTGCCTGTCAGTGGAATGTTTGCAGAAAGCATGACTATTTATTTTAGTGGGCTGTAATGAAAAAGAGAAAAAATAGAATTTTATCAAAATTAACTAGAGATGGTTCTGCTTTAGTGTTTGTTGAGTTGCTTTTTAGAGAGCTTATTTTCATAGGAAATAATCATAGAAATGTAGGACTGGAAGGGACCTTGATAGGTCATCTAGTATTCTAGTCCAGTCTCCTGCACTGAGGTAGGATTAAGTCTTATCTATACCATTCTTGATGGGTTCTAACCAGTTCTTAAAACCCTCCAATGACAGAAATTCCACAACCTCCCTAAGTTACTTGTTTCAGTGCTTACAGTTAGCAAGTTTTTCCTAATGTCTAACCTAAATCTCTCTTGCTGCAATTTAAGCCCATTACTCCTTGTCCTGTCCTCAGTGGGTAAGGAGAACAATTTATCACTGTAGCAGGTTCATGCAGGCCTTCCTGCTACTCAGGTCTTCTGAGCTCACAAACTACTCAGAGACCCCCAGCTTTGTGCTCCTATGAGCATTTATTTACAGACCCCCAGCTTTGTGCTCCTATGAGCATTTATTTACAGGTTGCTTGCCCATCACCTTCTATGCACAAACAATCCAACTTACCAGCCTCAGGGTCTCACAGGCTCAGCCACCAACCAAAAGGTGTTCACAATCTTCCTTCCTCAGTGGTGTCTCCCTTTCTGGCTCCTCCCCATGCCCACAATTGCCTTCCTGTGAGCCTTTTATAGCCCCTGGCTAACAAGCCCAGCACCTGCTCCCTATTTGCTCACTAAGTGCAGGCTTATTCAGCTGGCTCCAATTCTCCCTTAAGTAGGGCTCACGTGATAGACGGTTGGGTCAGCTTTCTGTTGCCCAGCACCCTGTTGCAATCACCGTCCCTGTTATAACAACCTTTTACATACTTGAAGACTGTTATGTCTCCCCTCATAGTCCTCTCTTTGGCACTGGTGCTTAACCAGCTGGTCCTGTCCATGCTCTGGCACCGGCTCAACACCCTGGTCCCAACCCCGAGCTTCCTGGCTTACCTCCAGAAGACAGTTCTGGAGTTCTTTGGCCAGGATTGCACTGGGTCTCTGCAGGGATCCTGAGTCTCCCCCTGGAGGAAGGAAGGAAAGGCCTGTGCTGTATCCACAGCCAGATCCTCGCCTTCCGCCTCCAGGCCCTGCAGAGACTCCAGTATGGTGCAGGTAGTCCGGCGTGGAGCCACTTGATGCACGCCTTCCTCTTCCACCTCCAAGGGCTCCGATACGACCAGCAGCTCTTTTTTCTCCACCCAAGAGGTCTGAGCTCCACCCGAGAGGTCTGAGCTGCCGGTCTTCTACCAGGATCTCCTCCGGATCTGGGTCACTGAGGCAGAGGACCTCGTTGCAGAGGCCCTGCTACACAACCCCCAGCTGCGTGTGCAGGTGGTGGAGGCTCCCTCAGTGCGATGGAGATTGGTCCTGGCAGGAGTCACAAGATCGGAGATCTCCTGGACTATGGGGCTCTCCACCCTTTGAACCCCCTGATGCGTACTCCATGAGGTGAAGGCAGCCTTGCCCCCTGCCGCTCAGGCTTACCTTGAGTGGGTCTCACGCGAGGATGCTCCATGCCCCCCCTTAGCCCTGGCCATCCGGTGCTCACCATCAGGCCCTGGCCCCGCAAGCCCCCCAAGCCTCCCCATCCCCACGAACCGAGCTGGCTGCACAGCTTGTAGCCGGTCCTTTTTCGAACTGCACCCAGGAACCATCTGTACATGCTCATGTTCCACACCTTTCATTTCCTCGCCCTCGTGTCCCGCCCAGACACCAAATGGTGGGACCTAATGCCACCTGTGGCGGGTGAGGACCCCCAGTGGGTCAGCCTCTATTCCACCCTTAACCCCGCAGCCCGCTGGGACATCAGCTGGTGGCTCCTTCATGGAGCCGTGAGCACGGGTGCGTACCTGGCGCGGTTCACCCCTCGCCCCAACACCTGCCCCTTTTGCGGCACGAGGGAGACCCTGGCACACACCTACCAGGCTGTACCAGGCTGCAGCCCCTGTTCCGGCTCCTGCAGAACCCCCTGTTGAGGTTCTGGCTGCACTTTTCCCCTCACCTGTGTTTTCATGCACACCCCATCCAGAGCTCCACGAAGTCGCGAGACCTCCTTGTCAACCTCCTCCTACCCCTGGCCAAAGTGGCCATCTACAGCACCAGGGAGAGGAGGTTGTCTGGGGGGGTTCTCTGCCACTGTGAGGCCTATTTCCGTTCCTCTATCTGTTAATGTATCTGGGCAGAGTTCCTCTGGGCAGTGTCCGCTGGCTCCCTAGACACCTTCCAGGAGCAGTGGGCACTGTCCAGGGTTCTCTGCTCGGTGTCCTTTTCTGATTCCCTTGATTTAAAACTGTGACCCCCCCCACATCCCCTCCTGTTTTCTCATTTGTTGTCCCACGTAATCTGTTGAGCCCCAGATCCGGTGGCCCCTCCCCTTAGGCTGAGGAAGGGGCCTTTCGCAGTGGGTGGGTTTGCGCCTACCCACGCTCTCCTGGTCCTCAAATAGTTTAGTCTTCTCTTCTCCAGGCTAAACAAACCCTTTTTTTTTTTTAACCTTTCCTCATAAGTCATGTTTTCTAGACCTTTAATCATTTTTGTTGCTCTCCTCTGGACTTTTTCCCATTTGTCCACATCTTTCATGAAGTGTGGTGCCCAGAACTAGACACAATACTCCAGCTGGGGCCTTACCAGTGCTCAGTAGAGTGAAAGGACACTAGAAAATCAGCAGGTGAGAGTTCCTGGTGTTTGGAGACCCCAGTGGGATCCAGTATCCTCAGATTGCAGTGCCTGGCTCAGTTGAGGTAGGGGAACATGGGTAGGCCCTGCACTCACCCCTGCTTTCTGGAAGCACAGAGCCTTATGGCTGGTGCTATCAGGACCAACTGTGACTTAGATTTTAAAAACAGCTAATCTGTAACTTATCTAGTATTTATAAAGCTGTGAGATCCTTTCTCTCTTCCTTTTTTTGCCTCTCCGTGGCTTTGGACATTTACTTCTTATTACTTTGGCTTTACTCTCCACTTCATCCATGTGTATTTTCAAGCTTTTAATTTTTTCCTAATTATCTGGAAACTGTGTGAGCAAGTACAGTATGCTAAAGTATAAATAACTGTTTTCAAGATCTTGTGTTTCCTGGGGTGCTCTTTTATTTTTTGCTGTCCCAAATGTGTCCTAAAAATGTTTAGGGAGACAAAGTGGATGAGGATGTGCATGTCTTTTATTGATGAAAGAGAAAAGTTTTCAAGCTAATAGAGCTCTTCTTCGCGTGAGCCCAACAGAAGTTGGTCCAGTAAAAGATATTGCCTAACCCACGTTGTTTGTCTAATTTCCTGGGACCAACATGGCTACAACAACATTGAAAACTATCGTATCTAAACAGTCATTTTGTAAATAAGTTCAGGCTTTAGGCAGCCAGTACCTCTCCAAATCATGGTTTAGGCCCACAAACATTCAGCTGTGATCTTCTGTACTCCTAATACTCAGCCATTGTCTCTCAAAACTGTGGCACAGGCAGAAGTCCCATCATCTTCTTGGAGGTCCACTCTCTGGTTCTGAATAATTTCTTAATATATTTGGCTTCAGTTTGAGATTTTACCAGGTCCACCACTATTCAACAGGTGAAACCAAGCATAATATCCTGTTATTGTACAATATTAGAAAATCACCAGTTAACTAAACCTTGACCACAGAGCAGGTCACAAACTTGACAAAGTTTCTTTTATAACCGTATGCAGTACCTAAAATCTTTTATCTTGCACAACTTTTTGTAAGAAATGGGACAAAAGCACATTACTGTCTGCTTAAGGGAACATTTTTAGCTCTTCATGAGGTTTTGGCATCTATTTTAAATTAGATCTATTTATTAAATGATTACTTTAAAAACAGGAAATGGTAGATGATTAATTTTTCCTTCCTATCCTAATATCTTTACTAGCAAGATAAACTTGAACTGGAAAAAAAAAAAGAGAGAGAGAGAGAGCATTCATAAAGTCTTACAAACTGTAGGAAAGTCCTGTGACTGAACTTGATGAAAGCATAAACTCATTGTTCAGCCAACATTATGGGATGTACAGTTGACCTCCAGTACATTGCCTCAGCAAGTCCAACAGATGAATCTAACTTACTTAGTCCGCATAGGTATTGGCAGCTGTTTGAAATTATTTGCTTTGTATGAGCTCCTTCCCCTTCAGAGAAAATGCAGGCAATTACGATTGCTTTTCAGAAGACTGTTCCATGTTTCTACGACAGTTTTCAGCCTGTGGTTCGTGGGGATGGGCTCATCCTCCTCCAGCTCTCATTGGCCAGCCACAGGCAGACGGGAGCTGATTGGCCCCTTGCCTTTCTTCCATTAATGTAAACTGTTGCCTAGGTCTGTTGGAGGCTTGGAGCCTCTCACTTTCTTCAGATGCCCCCCTCTCCGTAGCTGTAACATAGAAGTTGCATATTTGTAGCATTCTACAGGTCTGACTCCTGTTCTGGGAGTCATGAAGGAATTTTTCCTTTTGGGGCCAAATTGACAGGGGCCTGGTGGATTTTTTTGCCTTCCTCACAGCATCATGGAGGCATAATCGCTCACATAATAGGAGGAGTTAAAAATTAATAACTATAAGAATGTTAATTCATTGCAACTTGTGACCTGTGTCAACTGTGAATAAAAGGCCAACATGGCTGACATCCAGAAGCAAAGGCAACCTGAGATTTTGCTGGTGGACCTTATGTGTATGGGAGAAGAGGATTCATGAAGTCTTTGCAGACTGAGATCCCCCTGTGAGTATTCCCTGGCCTCCTTGCAGAGGGGTAGGTAAGAGGATTCAGAAGAACAAACTGAAACTTAGGGGAAGGGTGAGGAGAATCTACCCTAAATTATGGGTTATGTGGTGGAGCCTGTAACCTCCATATTGGACCAACTGAAGCGGCTGGTGTGCGAGAGTCTGGGGTAATGGTGTGGATAGTGCCCCTCCCCATATAAAGTGAATAAAGTCACTGCTTGCTGTTTAAATCCATCCCTTTGTCTTTCTTCATTCACCTGCCTGTCCTGATCAAGTAGAAGACTGATTGTATATTGTTCATATAAACTAGCTAATGAGTTAAGTTAAAAGCAGTTGCTGTTTGTAATGGGGAAGCCATTTTTGCTCATTTGGAGGACCAATGCAATGAGTTTTTGTGGATGAAGGGGGTTGCTTGGATATTTATTAAATCAAGATTATAGAATTAGTAGTAGTAGCAGTATACTAATAGTAAATATTATGCTGTGGCCCCAATTGGGATTGAGCCCCCATTGTTCTGTGCACTGTACAAACACAGAAAAGAGATATTCCTACCATGAAAAGTTTACAGTCTAGAGACAGATAATGGGCAGAGGATGTAGTGTGGTAGGGTAGCAAATGAATGTGATGAAGAATTGGCACAGCTTTGTTAGTTGTGTGCTGTGATACTGCTAAAACTGGTGCCAGTTGCCAAGTCTGTAGGCAACACCTGAGCGCTGACAAATTCACAGCTGGAAATCAGACCAGTTTATGTATATGTTACTATTGCTCAAGATAGGTGTTAGACTTGCAAGGATGTGTTTAGTCTCTATGAAATTCCTGTAAGTTGCTGCATGCATTAATCTTACTTGTAATCACTGTATTTCATGCTACACAGTGAAATATTAAGTTTTGTCTAATAATTGTAAACATTCCTGCCCTGAACTTGTGTACTCTTATTGGAAGAGTGGCTCCCCTCACCCATCCAGGAGGACTATCAACATTAAGTGGGCCATTATAGGACAAAAACTTTGTTGACTGCCCCATCCACTCATGGAGAATTACAAGCAGAAGGGCTCTTCCCATTGGTTTGAATTCTGGAAGGGGAAATAAAAATAGTTGACATGAAGATTTGTAATCTCTTTGCTGTTTTGGCTTTTACAAGGACTGGAGCTAAGAAACAAAAAAGCAGAGATCCCTAGGGCTGACCTGTATAAAACCCTGAAAAGCCATTCAATGCTGACAAATGACTAGATGCAATGTCACCTTTTAGAACCATAGCGTCTATAGACTGAACTCATTTGTGCATGGCTGTTGCCTGCTTTAACTTGTAAATAACTGTCATTTCTTTTTCCTAGTTAATAAATCTTTAATTAGATTATTATAGGATTGGATACCAGCATTGTCTCTGGTGTGAGAGCTAAGATATAAATTGATCTGAGGTTAGTGACCAGTCTCTTGGGACTGGAAGCAACATGAATATTTTGTGGGGTTTTTTTTTTTTTTGGGTGGTATAAATGACCATTTATCACTAAGTCCAGCTTGCTTGGATGGCAAGATAGACTGGTGAGCCCAAAAGGATTGTCTGTGACTCCATGGTAAGACTGTTACAGTTCTTCAGGAGTTCACATTTGTTACTGGACTGGTGAAATCTAATTATAGAACATACCACCAGTTTGGGGTGTCTGCCCTGCTTTTGACAGCCTGCATTCACAGTCGTGAACCATTCCAGAGTGTGTGACATATGCATTGCACATTTTTCTATTAATTGGGTTTAGAGATATGGAGGAAAGGAATGGGAAATGAAAAGGGACAGCGTGTCACCTTCTTAGCCATAATCAACAAGCTAGATTTTTCAGGCATCATGGCACAAATGAGTCCTAAGGAGGGATTTGAAGGAGGATAAGGTAGTGGCTCTTCGAATTTATCAGGGATTTCATAAGGGCCAACATGGGGAAAATATAGAAGCATTTAAGGAAGAAGATCACTGGTGGATGGTAAAAACAGGAAATGATCATGAAGTAATGGGCATGACAGCAGTTTTGGTTTTGTTGCTGAAGCCCGTTATTTAGATTATTGCAATAGTAGCATATGCTTGCTAGCCACCTCAATTTCCAGAAGGATATGTGTGAACATTAATGGATTGCAGAGCTGTAATTGATATTAGAATCTGGAGAAAGTAACATTGCAGTAGTGTTACAGATGGCATAATATGGCCTGCAGAATTTTTGTTACCAGAGATGACAAAGGAATGGGGAGGGTAGCTTTATTTTCAGGTCAGCTGAATTTGCATGTTTGGCTGTTAGAAAGCATACTTAAAAAAAAACCCAAAAAACCCACCTTTGAACTGAGCAAATTTCATCTGGAGAAACAGGAGCAGGAGTACCACTAATAGTTACCATAGCAACTGCATTGTATCTGTTTGGGTGAGTGGGCTGGGCCTATGTAGTTATCTTAGGTACTTATATGGTCATCATTATAGTTGTATGTGTGTGCTTACAGTATTTAACGTAATTATCTCAGCACCGTGTGACAAAGGGAAGTACTATTATCTGCATTTTACAGATAGGGGAACTGAGGCACAGAGAAACAAAGTGTCTTGTGAAAGATCATTCAGGAAGTTTGGGTACATCACTTTGGCTATACACTCTCCTGCCACAAACAGTTTGCTGTGAGTTGGTGTTGGCAGTTGATCTGGAAGTTAGCACCGAAAGGAGATGCATGGTATAATTCAGACTTCTCAGAGCTATTATTTCAAGATGTTTGCAGACTCACGTAGATATCCTGCATTATTAACACTGCTTTCAAGCTTTTCTTTACAACTATGACGACTAGGAATTTACTTGTTTCATTTTTACACCCGAGCTGTGATTCAGATCTAATTATAGGTCTCCTGGAACTGGGGCTCTATGCATGGGCCTATATTGTTGCTTCCATAATCCAACCCAGAACAAAGGATTTAATTTCAAGACTTTCATCTGGGATACGATAGGTAGAATTCAGCTTTGTAAAAACAAGAAGAAAGATTAAAAAAAAAAATGGTGGACTATCTGGCATCCTGATGATCCTTCAAGATCTGGATAATGTATTAAGCTTTTCTATGACAGCTTATTTAGCAAGGAACTCTACATCCTGAATATTAAATATTTTTTAAATATTTTTTAACTTTTGGAATTATTCCAAGGGAAATTTTTTCCAAGGGAAAGTATATTCCATTTTGTGAATATAGATAAATATTAGTATTGTCCCACGGTTTAAGAAACAAGAGAAGGCTTTTCCTCACAAATAAAATGCAACATTCCTTTGGCAAGATAAACCTTTTAAATTATGTGTTATCTGTGCAATTATATAACAATGATCTAGTAAAGAACAAAGTAACTGCAAAGAAATGTATGTGCTAGTTTCCCCTTTACAAATTTTTCTTAGTGTTTATTTTACTTTGAAATGTTTACTGTTAGCAGGGTGATATAAAATCATGCCATCTGTAATTTGTTTATATAGCTTATTTAATTGGTTAATATTTTAATGCTAGTTATAGTTTATAGAGATTTTACAGGGCTTTATGGGAAAAAGCTTTATGGGAAGTTGAAAGAAGAGAAACTAGTAAATACAGAAATTGGTAAATACAAAGATAGAATCATATTGGAAAATAAGTGGCACATGTGTACTCTACTTTATAGATTAATGTGTTTGATATTTCTGAGGATCATTTAAGTATTCTCTTGGGTGGCTTTTTGGTACTGGAATTTACTACAGGAAATCAGTTTGTCTTACGTCTCCAATTACATATATTCCTTCTGTCAGCCCTGACAGATATATCGGATAGGCTAAATATATTAGGAACAACAAGAATTGTGGTAATGGTATTTGATCCATTACTAGATGGAACTGGCACAATTATCAATATTGCAGAAAAGGAAGACGTGTTCAATAAATATTTCTGTTCTGTATTTTGGGGGAGGAGCGGGGGGACAGATTATGTAGTTACATGTGATAACTCTTTCCATTTCCCCAGTAGTTCAGAAGGATGTTAAACAGCAGCAACTAAAGTTAAACATTTAAATCAGCAGTTCTGGATAACTTGCATCCAAAAGTTTTAAAAAAGCTGGCTAAGGAGCTTGTTGGCCTGTTAATGATGATGTTCAATAAGTCTTGGAACTCTGGGAAGTCCCAGAGGACTGGAAGAAAGTTAATGTTGTGCCAACATTTTCAAAGGGTAAACAGGATGACCCAGGGCATTACTTGCCTGTCAGTCTGACGTTGACCCCAGGCAAGATAATGAGTGGATGATGCAGAACTCAATTAATAAAGAAGGGTATAGCACAGTCCGACTCCCTGCCTCAGGACCTCCTGCTGGTTGTCCGAGGAATCAGCCCTCAGCCATGCAGATGCCTCCTTCTGCAGTGTCTCACGCCTGTCTCTGCTCGACCCTCACTCTCATGACTCGACCTTCTCTTTGAGTCACAGTCTGTGCTCCCCCCTTTCTGGGGGGATTCTGCAGTCCATTCTAGGCCACTTCCCATGGTGGCAACTGCAGTCCTGCCACCAGTGCTATGGCAGTCGGGCTAGGAGAGGGATCTGGGCCACCTGCTACACTGGGTCCCAACCCAGGGATCCTAGGTGTGGCAGCCTTTCACTGCATCTCCTCCCAACTAGCTTTCCCTGGCCCACTTCCCTGCAGCCCTAATACATTCTCCGCCTTGCTTCAGGGCCTTTGGCTCTGCTGATTTCCAGCAGTCAGCCACTGCTGTGTCCAGGGTCTTGCCAGTCTTTCCCCTTCAAGCTTCTGGGAGGCACTGTCCTTGCTTTGCTCTGTTGCTCTTTATATACTGGCCTCCTGGGCCCTGATTGACTGCCATGCAGCTCCTTCCTATTCGCTGCCTTTCCAAGGGTCCTCTTAATCCTTTCCTGGTAGTGAGGGGCAGGCGCCCCATCACACAGGGTAATATAATTAATGCCAATCAACATGGATTTTATGGGAAATAGAACTTGTCAAACTAACTTGATATCTCGTTTGATGAGATTACAAATGTGGAAGATAAAAGTAATAGTGCTGAGGTAACATAACTTTTGTAAAGCATTTGATTTGGTACCACACAACATTTAGATTACAAATCTAGAATTATATAAAATTAACATGGCACACATTAAGTGGATTAAAAACTGGCTGACTGATAGTCTCAATATAATTGTAATCAGGGAATCATCATCGAGCGGGTGTGTTATTAGGTGGGCCTGCAAGGATCAGTTCTTGGCTGTACATTATGTAACATTTTTATCTACGAGCTGAGAGAAAACAAAATCATTCTTGATAAAGTTTGCAGATGACAAGAATTGGGGGAGTGGTAAATAATTAAAAGGACAGGTCACTAACACAGCACGATCTGGATTGCTTAGTAAGCTGTGCACAAGCAAACAACGTGTGTTTTAATATGGCTAAATGTAAATGTATACATCCAGAAGCAAAGATTGTAGGCCATTCGTGCAAAATGAAGATTCTATCCTGGGAAGCAGTAAATCTGAAAAAGATTTGGTGGTCATGGTGGACAGGGAGCTGAACATGAGCTCCCAGTGCAATGCTGTAGCCAAAAGGGCTAATGCGATCCTGGGATGCATAAACGCAACTCATGAGGAGGAGTAGAGAGGTTATTTTACTTCTGTATTTGGCACTGGTGTAACCACTACAGCAATACTCTGAGTTCTGATGTCCACAATTAAAAAATGATGCTAATAAATTGAAGAGGGGTCAGAGAAGAACCATGAGAATGATTAAAGGAGTAGAAAACATGCCTTATGGTGGTAGACTTAAGGAGCTCGATCTATTTAGCTTAACAAAGAGAAGGTTAAGAGATGTATTGGTTGTAGTCTGTAAGTACTACCTGGGGAACAAATATTGGTAATTTAAAGTTATGAGACAGCAGTTAATATGGTCATTGTGTATTGTAGGTCAGAGAGGACATTTACTGTCTTAAATAAAACAAATACTTATATGAATTTAGGACTAGGTTTTGCAGAACACAAAGACAGAGATGGTTCTAAGGATAAATAAAACAAAAATATATAGCACAAGTCAAAAAATTGGGCTGGGAATAATGGGCCAAATGCTGTTGTTACATCCATGCAACCCCACTTAAAGATTACCTGCAAGGAAGAAAGAATGATTTCCACTTTTTTTTTTTTGCTTCTTCATGATGTATAAAGAAAGCCTAAGAGCTTTTTGTCTTTTTTTTAAAACAGGGTTTTCTGATTGTTTTACATTTGACATTCAAGTCTTGTCTACCCTGCTTTTCCTGGAAAACTCTAGAGACAAATGAATAACTAGTAAGCTTAGGATATAACAGGTACCAAACAAGAGAAATATTCTTAATTGTGGGCAAGTCACTTTTACTCAGACAGTTTAAAACTCTCTGGGATCCTAGCATCCTAGATCCTAGCTAGTTTTTAAGCAGAATTTCCTAATGAAATCAAATAAAAAAGTAATAGGCAGATCTGCTTTAAAATGATGGCATGATAACCCCCCCCCCAATTTTTTTAACATTTGCTTAACTTGAAAGCTCTATGTTCAGTTTGGAGAAAAAAAGATTTATTTGCTAAAGATTCAATGGCTCTACCTCTGCAACTGAGAGAACCCAATCCACTTCTCTGAATCCATCAAGAAGGTAACATTTCTGAGACTTTTAAACAATTTTTACTAAATTAAAAACAACCACCTTGGAGTTTTTTTAAAAACACACCATAAAAGAGCAATCAAAGCCATAATCTACTCCCTCACTTTGTCAGGAATCTGAAAATGTCCTTTATTAGTATAAAAGACATTTTATATTACCTATACAAGAATCTTGTTATATCACCACTCCTTTTTTAAAAAAATGATGTTAAGTGCACCATATAAACCTCTTCTTCCCCATGTTTTCTAAATCATTATAATCAAAATTTTATTACAACAAGGCTATTATGGAATCATAGTTTATTATATTCTGAAAGTAAAGGGAGGAGGAGGCAGACAAATTAAAGCAAGACAATAATTCAAGGATTTAAGAATGGATACAGAAATCTCATCTTCTGCTAGAAACGTTACAATTTTTCTGTGATCATTTCTGGGTACAGATAAGAGGGCAGACCTTCCAAAAACAAAATCTCAGTTAATAGTTTTTTTCCCATGTTAGCACACACAGGGTATGTCCATAAATTAATTATATAACTTCTATTACCATAAAAGTTTTTTAAAAAAACAAAAAAAAACCCCATAAATTGCACTCAGTTTTCTCCTGTTTTTTTAAAAGAGTTATCCCAGTTTGCAAAAACCAAAATCACTGGCTCAATTGGAATGTGTACCTTTAATGGATTATATTTTAATGCAAAATGGTACTCCAGATTGAATGGTTGTGATCATCTAGTTTGACCTTTGGTATAACACATGCCAGAGAATTTCCCAGTACAAATTCCTAGAGCGTACAGCTTAGAATAATGAACATCCCATTCTGATTTAATAATTCCCAGTAATGGAGAATCCACCACAACCCTTGGTAAATTGTTCCAATGGTTAATTATCCTCACTGCTAACAACTTACACCTTATTTCCCATATGACTTTGTCTAGCTTCAACTTCCATGTTACACCTTTTTCTGCTAGACTGAATAGCCCATTCAAAATACATCTGATGAAAATAAAGATTTAAATATGGGCTTTTCTTTTAGAAAAAAGAATACAAAATGTTTTTTCCCTCACGCCCTCCGCTGATGATATGTATTGCAGAAACAAGAACAAGTCTGTTGGATACTTTAATTTTTATTAACATTTAATGAGTGATGACTTTTTGGTTGATATACATTTTCAGCATTAAACAGTAAATCTGATTTTATGTAAATGGACAGTTTTAGAGATATGAAGCATTATTTGACTTGCACAAGAATGGACATTGAAGCATTTCTGCATACCACCAAGAGACTTACAAATGAGTGTTGAAAAATGCTTATGAACATACCATTTTAGTTGTAATGGGAAAACCTAACCAGAAACACATTGTTATTGCTGCACTGACCAGACCTCCAGGGCAACACATCATTGCTGCTCTGTGTTTCGGCTATGTTTCCTCAATATTTATTCACATGTGGCGTGGCTTGAAGGAAAAAAATCTCAGAATGATGTGATTAGTGTCAGATATAGAGTGGTAACTTCTTCACTAAATTTAAGTGATTGTCTGCTATATGTTAAAATTCTAATTTTTTTTCTCGTATTTGTCATTGATGTTTCTCATTAAAACATTTTTATATAGGTCAGATTATTGTTTGTGTGCAGCCATACAGTTTCTGAAAACTAAGAAGATTTGTACACTTTCAGGTGGAAGAGGGAAATACATTATTTAAAGCTTCAGTCATTTTCTCTGTGTCTGGACAAGTTGTACACTAGTTAGAGATCTTCATAGTCAAAATATATACATTTTCCTATTTTAAAATACAAAATTTAATTTAAAGAATCCTAGGAGATTTCTAGATCTTTAATAAAACTGGGGATAGTGTTTCAGATTAATCTAAACAACAAGGGTCCAGGCCAACTGTGAAGGTACCTGGATATGAATTTCTCAGAAGGAGTTTGTTGAACTGAGGCTTTGGTTCAAGTTGGCCCCTGAGGCATTTGCAATTGGAAGCTAGACAGGAAATTAGGTTTAACTATATATTACATATGCTGAATATTGTGAATACTATTTTAGCCTTTCCCCCTGGGTTTATCGAGAAGGGATAAATATGAATAAACACAATGTTTGTGTTTGGTGAGATTTTTCAAACATTGTTAATCCAAGAATGATCTGGTCTACCAGTTTGTATATGCTCTTTCATTCCAAGGAAGACTAATAAAGAGCTGATGGAGGCCATGGCTCTGATTCCACAAGTTCTGTGTGGACAAATCCCATTGAATGCTCTGGGGCTTTGCACAGATGCAGGGGCTTTCCTGCATAAAAAAGCTTGCAAAACTCAGGTCTAAATCATCCCATCCGTCCGTGTCTCTCCTCCCCCCCCCCCCCCCGTTTGAAGGGCTATGACTGCTTGTTAAACAATTTATTTATATAGAGTTCTTGTTTCTAAATTACAAGAACAAAGTGTAGTTGCTGTCAGAAAGCTGGCTGACTATCCATATTGTGAGCTCATGCAAAACTACTTAACATATTTTCTTCAGTCAACTCTACAAGAAGCAAATATTAATCATGGTATTACATTCTTAACCCTTTCAGTGCTATGTTTCTTAGTAAATTAGTTTGTCAAGTAATTTCCCTTGGTTTGCTATTTTCAGTTTAAGAACGCCTAAAGCTTTTATTCACGTAATGTTATTCACATCACTAACTTCTCTCTAGGTATTTATTCTCCTCTAGCCAGCGCTGCATAGTGTAAAAGACTCTTGGAAACAGATGCATTTTACAATTTCAGTATGGAGGTGGGGGAATAATTCTTGTATTTCATGTCATTATGCAAAACTCAAAGTGCTGAGCTAAAGAGCAGTGCTATTGTCTGTTTATATTATGATGCCGTTATTAGACATTGGTTAAAGAGGCTGTGTTTTGTTTTCAGGGTTTAAGGCATTTTATTTTCTGAGAAGTTGAGTGGGAGTTTGTTCAGGAAATAGATTTGAACCTGCAATGCTCAATATTGCTTTAGGGGTTCACAGCTTACTCTATATGCAATGAGTTTGTTCTGGTCTGTCAGCTTCCTAGACAGTACTGGTGGTAAGCCAAAGGCTGGGTAAGTGATCAGACCTTTCAACTTGTTGTGAAATGTTGTCTCCTTCTCCTATCCTGTGAAGGAGGTGGACATAAGAGTTCTGTTATGTTGATGTGACATGTTCCTGCCAACTTCCAAATGTAGGACACAAACTCCAGCATAGGTACAAAAATAATAAAACAGGAAAATCAAAATGATGTGAAATTAGTTTGACCACGAACATTTACCTGTGATGTCACTTTCATGAATTTGCATTTGTGATAGGAATAATTTAGAAGAGGATAAAGTGAGATCACGTCAGGTTTGTGGGGTGTGGATATCATTTAATGAGCGATTTCCCTCACAATGAAGGACAGTTGAGACTTGTGATTGGGACTGGCAAGCAACACTTCCAGGTTTTATATCCATATATAAATCAGTAGGTATGTGTGCCAGTCTTTTTGGCTGGTTCTTTCTGGTAAAAATTAATTTAAAGCTCAAATTGGGCCTTCTACTTATGGTATATGTATTAGTGGTTCACAAAACACTGACAACAGCATTCTACCTATGGTTTACAAGTTATTTGGGTGTTGAAATGGCGGAAAGTTTGCCACTCGTTTACAGTAAAGACACAAAGATTTAACAGATTTTTCTAGCATGTTTATTCCATGTTCATTGCTATACAATGTAATGTGTGTCTTCCCTGTAAGGTTTGTATAGTGCATGATGTTAGCTCTCAATATACTCAAACGTACAAATTAATCCTCACTAAAAATTCACTAAAAAAGCAAATGTAATAGTCCTATTAAAGCAAGCTTTGTAAACTAAAGTCAAACTACAATAGAAAATCTAAAACCACAACTCTGAAAACTAAATTTAGGATAAAAAATTATAACACTTAAAACCCAATGATAAAAAATTCAAGATTAATGACATACAGGATTTTGGTTTTGGTTTTAATTACACAGACAAGAAAGTATACAATTTGTTCCAAATGGGTATTTAACTCCTCATTTTTCTGTCTAAAGGTTTAGTGCATGAATAGCTGGAACTACCATTTCCTTAATCTTGTTCCTTCAAAAGAGCTTACGGGGGAGCACATTTTTATGGTGATTTGCACTGTACCATGTTTACAGCCCTTGCATCAAATTATATACTATCATATAGAGGTTTAGGTTTCCATATTAATAAAGTGAGGAGGTATTAAGAGGTTAATGACAGCTTTTCTTATTTTAGTACAAACCTACTTTCTCTTCTATCAATTCTCTGACTTTTAATTGACAGCAAGTGGCAAATGTGTGTTCTTGTCTGGGTAAAGTACTGAAACTACACAAAACTGTTACTGGTAGTATGGATTGACAGCTGAAAAAGCCAAGTATCTGGAAAATGAGAGAAGTAGAATACCAGCAAGACAGAGTGACATTGTCTGTTCTAAAACAAAAAGCAAATTGTAGGAAGTATAAACCCTTCTTTACTTTGTATATGAGTCTTTTCAGGTCACAATTTTGGGGTTGGTATTAGCCAAATAAATATTTGACAATGACCTATGATATAGGGTCTAAGTGATCAATGTGTGACCTTTAGGTCATGTCCACGTGGCTGACATCTGTCCTAGCAACAATCAGTATGGAGTAGTAGTTTAATATTTCCGCAGAAGCAAGCTCCCCAAGCCATGATGAGAAGTATTTGTCTCCCCAGACATACTCTCTAGCATGTTTTAATAACTCAGTTCTCAGAAAAAGAAAATCCCTATCTGCACTGGTCAAACAGTGCTAGAACCATGCTAAAAGGATTTTAGCAACAATCATATTTCAGCACAGTTATTAATAGGCTTTTCTTTGCAGTCCCTGAATGCCATCTTATAGTTAGTACATCACAGGTTCTTCTGGTGTCCTTTTTGCTCTTTCAGTCAGATAGTGTTTGAATGTTGCATGGATGCTTGACCGTTGTATGCAGTGCAGTTCTTCCTGAGGACTGAGTTTTCAACTTTACTAGAAACTAAGGGCCTGATTCTGCAGTGTACCAAATGCCCTCAATTCTTATTAATGTCAATAGGAGTTGAAAGGGCTCAGCACTTTGCAGGATTGGGCCTCAAAGACAGATAAGAGCTCAGGGTCTAAGAATACTATCAAAGCCATTTCTACTACACAGTAGCAGGGAAGAGCCATTATGGTATAGAAATTGGCCATAAGGGTCTATTTTAAACATTATTTTTACTGAATTTCCCATCTTTAGCAGAATCTTGATAATATTTTGATATCATCCTCATGTATGGATTATTTCTCCCATCTGATATGCAATTTGTCTTAACTTTTACTTGTGTGGGTTTTTTTTGTTTTGTTTGTTTTTTAGAGCTTCTAGGTAATATTAGATTGTTGTTCCATATAGGACATGAAATTATCTTACATTATGGAGCTTTTGGTGGCAACTTATAAAAGGAGTAGGCATTTTATGACATGCTGTTTAATATGTATATACAGATGCAGCAGCTTGAGAGACAAGTTATTGATGCAGATCGTCAAGCAGAGAGAGCTTTTCAGCAGGTACAGTGAAATTGCAGAAGTATGTCTTATCGCTATTATTGTAGGGCACGTTAAAGCAATGATTACAAAGGCGACTCAGAAATATTACTATATTCTTAAGTAGTATTAAGGAGGAGAGGATAATTTCTTCTTAAATGTGCCACTGTAGATATTTCTTAATAGGTGTTGTAACATCTTGGTTTGCCACCCAGTGATGGGTCTATCTTAAAGTACAGTCAAACCTATCAAAACAACTATTAAGTGCATGTTTTGAATCTTTGTTGTACAGTATTTTTCTTCTGTATCTTATTCTAGCTTTTATTAAACTGATGCAAGTGTAAAACACACTTAAAGGGGAGAGAAAACAGTCCTGACATTAGCAAAACCATAAAAAAATATATTAAACCTAGTTTGTCTTTGTTATCCCAAAAATGCAGACATTTTAATGACTAAAACTTGAGTCCCTGATGGATATACAAACAATGCCATATGAGAATGTGCCTCAAAAATGAAATGAAATCATTTATAATATGAAGTGTAAAAGCATTAAAAAAATTCATATGGAATGAATGCATTAATTGTTGCAATAACTAAAATACACTCATAGGTCTCCTCAAACAAAATACTAGTATGAGCCTACAAGGCGAGGCCATTCCTGTGACCCTTGTCAAGACCATCAACTTCCACTGAACTTAGTGGGTGTTGAGGGTATTCCATTGCCTTGCAAGACCAAACCCTTGGTTTGCACAGAAGCTGTATGTTCTCAGCTTCACTCTGTTATACTCCACTAAAGAATATTCCAACTTGCTTTACTGATTAAACAAAAATCAACTTAAAAGCACAAAGGAATTGTTAGTGATTCCCATGCTGCTCCCAATTGTTTCCTGGCCTTTGCTAGTCTCTCTGTACAAATACATTAGTGATTCATGGATAGTGAGTGTATGCTGTCTTTTATCTTTAACAGTGCTGAAAGGATTTATGGTTTCATTTTCTTTGGTGAAAAGTGTCTGTTTCCTAAGGTCAGCTCTTCTCTCACATACTAGAATTTGAATTATGTTTATGAGCAGGAGGAAGAGCATTTCAAGGCAGAATACAGTGGCCTGCTGAAAGTGGGCAAGATCTGCAGTTGGACTTTGTAAATTATTTGTCTTTGTTTATAAATTTGTATAAACACTAAACATCTGGCTCAGGAATGTTTTCTGTGGAGCAAAGATAGGTCACATGCTATGCTATTTAGTCAAGCCTTGAAAGGTTATACCATAATTATTTCCTTCCAATTTTAATATTTGACATTTAGCATTCATTATTTTTATGTCACAGAAGCACCTAGAGGTCTCAATCAAAAATGAAGCCACATTGTGTCAGATGTTTACAGACATAGAGGAAGACAGTCTTTATGCCTAAAAGAGCATATAATCCAAGAACTCTTTAAGCAAATAACCCTATAAATTAGACAAAAATCCTGCCTACAAGTCTCTGGCCTCAGATCAAGAAAGCATCCCTGTTTGAGAAAGTACTTAAGCACATGCGTAACTTTAAGCACGTGGTTACTGCTGCCTTGAACTGGAATGGATTTAAGCCTGCCCTGAGTGTTTTCTGATTCAGGATCTTTGTAATTTAAATCAGAATGCATTCACTGACTACGAGCAAGATCTTTATAAGAGCATAATTTTAATAAAATAATCCTAATTATTTTCACATGTGCTATGTTTTCAAAAGACTTCACAGACCTCATAACAATCATGTGAGGGAGGTAAGCATTCCCCAGATAGTCATATTCTACCCAATTTACCATCTCTAATAAATAATTTGTTTGCTATGGACTCAGAAGCTAGAATTTATGTTAACAAAACCTCTAAAGGTTAGCAATGTCCTTCCAGTGCTATTGTCTTAAGATACAGTCTGAGCTACAAAATGCTCTCATCTCCGAGATATTTCAGCACTTTGGTTTGGGCCTTAAATGTATGATAAAGTTTGACTTTTATGATTAAATTATTAAAGTTTATTTAAAGTGTTGTGTTTCACCTGCTGACTAGGTGCAGATTATGGAAGAGAAATTAAAAGCAGCCAATGTTCAGACCAGCGAATCGGAGACCAGGTTGTATAAGAGGTGTCAAGATCTGGAGACTCTGATACAGGAGAAAGATGATGTTATAACAAACTTGGAGCAACAACTTGAAGAACAGGTTAGGAATAATTCCGTGACCAAAAGGCATGTTTTCCATAGACTCTTAACTGTGCGTATAAAAAATGAAGAGTTCTAGAAGTGAGAAAAGTTTCCACTCTTCTCATTGTTTGAATATTGATAAATGGCCTGATGCTGAAAAGGTAATACATCACATGTTAAATTAGGAGTCTGGGCTGAGGCGCAAACTTAGCTGACTTTCGTGCAGGAAGTAGAGCTGAGACGGAGTTGTCTACCGGAAGATTTTTTTTTTCCGTTGTTGGGGTGGGTCAGTGGACTGAGATTCTCAAATTGAGTGAGGTTTCCTTTGTAAAAACATTTGACTGATAAGTAGGATGTATTCTCAAGAGACGTTTTTTCTCTTCCTCCTCCAAGTCTCTCTTTGAGAGAGATTTTCACTTTACCTAGTAGGACAGCAGCACATGTGAAAAATCCCATGAGGGGTTTATTTAAAGAATTTACCAGCTCTTATGCTAATTAAGCTAGTGGAAGAGACTGAGATGAAACATAGCTAGAAGTAATCTACAGAATTTATATCTTAAAATGCTCCTTATGTGGGATGATATACACATTGGAAAATATATTTTGTTTTCCTATTTCAGAAGAAAATCAGAATACAAGAGGCAAAAATCATAGAAGAAAAAGCAGCTAAAATAAAAGAATGGGTGACAGGCAAGCTCCATGAGGTATGTCTCATATGATACGATAGTACAGTAATACATGGTGTAACAGGCCAGAGTTTTTATCTAATAAGGGCAGGGAGATATGAGTGAAAAATGTCTACCATTTTCTTGTGGTGCTGTATTTATTAGACCTAAAAGGAACCCCCCCTCAAAATTCCCTGTCTTAATGAAGGCATGAGAGAAAAGGGGACTCAATTAGGCTAGCATGGGGATGACCCACTCCTGGGCTTCCTAGGGATGTGTTGGACCTCCCTTTTCCTCCTTCATGTGAGCAGTGTGCATGTGTTGGGTGGCTTTGGGGTAATACTGTCTCTGGTTAGAACTCGCTATTGCTTAGTTTGGAGGACACAAGGGGGACCCATTGTGTCTCCTGGCATCTCATTTGGGGTAATAAAAGGTCCTCTGGGGGCTTTAGGCTGCCATTTTTGGCAAGCAGCATTTGCTTCCACCCTCATGTTTAATGCATTTTGAATTACCGTTAAATATAAAACCCCAATCTAGCATAAAATGAAATATTTTAGTACCTAATATGTGAATTATTATACAGTGGCATTTCTATATACAAGTAAGGCTAATTATATGGGTATATACTTTAGGTACAAAGGTAGGAAGAATATTTATCATAGAGAACAACATACTATTTGGAATTAACAAATGCATAATATTAGGCATTAAGATTCACTCAGCTACTGCTCTTATTTAGCTCAAGAAAATTGTGTCTTCCCATACAATGTAATGACTTGAACAATTTTTTCAATAATGGAGGAGCTTAAATTTATATCCTTTCAGCTAGAGGTAGAAAATGAGAACCTTCGCTTGATCAACCAAAACCAAAATGAAGAGATGAGAACAATGCAGTCAAAACTGCAAGGTAAATGGCTTAAATCCTTGGAAATTTGCTCTAAGTTTTGCATAATAATGCTTAGGAGTAAATCCTGCTCACTTGATGCATCTAATTAGTCCCATGGAATACAGTACTTTGATTTCAGTGGGAATTGGTCACATGGACTCTGACTTCAAACTTTGATGGGACTATATGTGAATGAGTAAGGCAATGAGTATTTGGACCTTTGTAAATAGTCATTTGTTTCTGAATATACAAACATTTTTTAACATTAAATAAGCTTTGCATATAATCAGATTGGGCTGGATTGTTTCAGATCCTCCCTTTAGCTTGTATAACTGTGTGATTTGTAGACTTAGAAACATTAAAGGCTAGATGGATATCAGTGTGGAATTAGCCCACCAGTCTATTCCATGCTGAGGATCAGAGTTCTGACCCATTTGGTTTTTTTAACTGCTGTTGCACACATTGAGCTGTCTACAGTGACACGCAGGTCCCTTTCCTGAGTTGATACAGTTAATTAAGAACCATGTAAGACATCTGAGTATTTAAATCTTTTCCTCCAATGAGCATTACTTTTGTATTGAATTTCAATTGCTATCATGTTGCCAGTTTACTTACCTTCTTTATGTCTCACTAAACTTCCTCACAGTCCTCTGTGGACTTGACTAACCTAAGTAACTTTGTCATCTACAAATTTTGCTAGCTCACTACTCAGTTCCCTTTCAAGATCATTAATTAATATATTAGATTACTCAAGACCTAGCATGGAACCTAGAGGCACCCAGCTGTTAATGAAAATTGACCATTTATTCCAGCCCTTAATTTTCTGTCTATTAACCAGTTTTGGATCCATGACAATACTTTGCCTTTCAACCAATGACTACTTAGCTTCTTTAGTAGTGTCTTGTGAAGGACATTGTAAAAAGCCTTTTGAAAGTCTAAATAAATTATGTTAACTGGTTGTCCTTTACCCAGTACATTACAAACATTCTCATTTCTCTGAGAGATCAATGAGACAATTTCTCTTTGCAGAAAGTATTCTGGTTAGATCCTATCATATCAATGATCATGATCTTTCAGATGTTTTATTCTATTTTTAATTATTGTTTCAGTCCATTTACCAGGTAATTATGTAAGGCTTACTGGTCTATATTTTCCCAGATCATTCTTAGAGATTACTCAAATATTCCAATTTTCTGGCAGAGCAGCTATTTTTAGTGAGAGAGCACGTATTTGCTAGCATCTCAGTCACTTCATACTTTAGCTCCTTCAGTACTCATAGAGATATACCATTTGGACTGGTAACTTTTTTTTTAAATGATCAGTTTGTTCCAGCACTTCTTTTAACATCTCAATAGCTGAAAGTATTTTGTCTTTATTACCAGAAAAGATTAGGTCTGGGGCAGGTAGGTCGGTAGGTCAGGTCTCTCTGGTTAAGATAGAGACAAAGAAACCATGTAGCTTCTTAATAATGTCCTTATCTTCCTTAATTTAATCTTCCTCTTTATCCCCGGTGATCCACTATGTGTATTTGCTAAATTACTAGCAGAGATGATGGCTATATTTTATACTCTAGGGCATCTAATCCAGTTCTACCTTTTTATCCAGCCATTTTGGGAGGACTATATCACAAAGATCTTGAAAGTTCTCTTTTTGTATTCTTCAATTTGTGTGCAGAGTGGGAGTCACCACATTTTTTTTAAAGCTATCAGTCTATAATTTTTACCACAGTGAGTTTTCTGGCTATGATTACTGAACATTTTCCCTTTCTAGAATTTTCCCTTTCTAGAACATTTTCCCACCTATTTAAGTAGAAAGTGAGGGTGAGGAAAATTAGGTTGAGCCTAATTTTAACATTAGACCTATCCTTATCAATTATCTCTTGAAAATCTGAAGAAATATAGAACCCATTTATATTCTTGCATATTTAAAGTTGGTCTGCCTTTATTATGTTTGGGTGTATACTGGATTGATATATAGGCTGAACTGCAAATATAATACCCAGGATTATTCTGCTGTGACTGTATTGTCACTATCTTTTTCCTCTCTATCAAAATGCATCTTTCTGTTGTAAAAATATTTTAAAAAATTGAAAATTTTTTCCCCCTTTTATTTTCTTGAAGGAGAATCATGTTTCTTCAGTAAGTGGAAATTTAGGTTTGTGAGTTTGTTATGGAGAGGATGTCAAGAATGTTATTATTTTTAATATCATAATACTTAGTTTACTGGTGTTTTAAAAAATGATAATACCATTTAATCCAACTGTGTAAGAGTAAAACCTATTAGAATATGCTGCCATAGCCTCTTAACACTGGATTTCTGAATGATTACACCTGCAGAGATTATTGGGAAGAAATCGGTCTCTTCGACACAAAAACCTGGAGAAGGGCAGAGACTGAGCAGTTTGACTTTTGGATGTTTTATGAACAGAGCAAGAAGTCCTCAGCAAGCTATTAAATTTGACGAAATAAGCAAATCATCTTCTAAAGAATCAGAATTAAGTGATGGTAATAACATGTTAGGTATTTAACACTGTTCTAATTTTATCTGGAAGAAATTAATGGAAAATTAAAACTGCTTTAAACAAAGCTTTTTCAAGAACAGTCTTCAAAATAAATAACATTGTGTCTGCTTTTTTTCACATTCATCTCTCTCACATGGCAATCTGTATTATTAGAAGTCTTCCGATGTAGCATTAGTATATTGCTTAAATGTTTTGCTGTGAGCATATGCTAACAGATCACTGCTGTAGCCATTAGAAGAGGAGGTTTCTTTGGTCCTTGGATTAGATTATTTCAATTTATTCTACAGTGTTCATTCATTTCAATAATACCGAAAACTAGATGCAGCCCTGTAGTACAAAAGAGGCTGTAAATTAACTGCAATGAGAGGATAAACTCAGAGCAGTTACTGGACAAGAAAAAATAATGAAATCCATATGAATGGATGTTTAATCTGTTTTCAAATTGATACATATTACTTGATTTACGACTTCATTTTAGTAATTTTTCAGCCTAAACTCTTAATTAACATACAGTAGGTAGGGAGAATATCTAAGTATTAACGTCCCAGTCTCACAATTGGATCTGTTCTGGCAGACTTTTATGACTGCAGAATGCCACAAGTCCCCCTGGACTTTGCACAGGTGCAGACCTTCACTCCTGTGATTTCAACTGCAAGATTAGGGTCTAACTTCCAAAGATTTCTTTTTAAAGTTCATGAAGGAAGGTGCTAAATAACACATTTAAATATTCTCTAAGTTTTTGCATTCACTTTTTCCATATGTTTTCTATATTAGCAGTGCTGCCCTAAGGCCAATTTTAAATCCTATCTCAGAAAGATAAGCTCAGTCTATTGTAATTAAAATGGGTGAGATAATAGCCTTCCCTGAATATTAGTGCAAAGGAACAGGAGTGTAAGACACTCACCTTGTTCCCCATGTGCCTGTGAACTTTACCACCATTTCCTGCACTCGGGAAAACAGGCTTCAACGTCTTGATTCCATACCTACCCCTACTCCAAGCCCACAATGTGCCCACTGGTATAGCTATGCTAGCATATTGGGGTGAATATACTGCGACTGATGACTCAGTGTAGTTTACTTCCTCTTTGTAACAGCAGGGAGACCAAGAAGGAGACCATTACTCCCTGGGAAAACAGGACTGCTACTCCCCATTTGAAGTCTTAAAACACTGCTTGTGACATTATAATTTTCTTTACAGCTGCTAATTGTCATGTCCCAAATAGAAAATGAGCACTTGGGACAGATAATATTTATATATACCCTATCATCCAAGGATCCTAACATGCATTACAAAAATGCTCAAGTATCTCATTTTTACAGATGAGGAAACTGAGAGACAAAGAGATTTAAGTGGCAGGGTCAGAAACATAGCCTAAGCCCCAGAGTGCAAGTGTCCTGTTCTAACACTAGACAACAGTGCTTCACACTAACTGTAAAAGGTCATGTTTTAATGTTATCACAAAAATGGGGGGAGACATTACAGACAATACAAGCAGATTTATATCTGAACAGAATATCTTTTCCTAAACATTTTCCGTGAGACATTAGTGGCACTTAAGCATTCAACATTGGGAGTGAAACAGTGGCATTCAGAAGAGATTTCTAACTGTAATAATACAGAAATTAAGAATATTTTGCTTCTTAATCTAATCTTGACACTTTTTTTGTGATATGTTTAACATTTTTTTGTAATCATTAAGAGTAATTAATGCAGTTCAGTGCATGAACATTTTTGTATATCTGATTACTTTTAAAGTTTGGCACATCGTGCTCCTCCCCCTTCTTGATACATCTATCATCATTATTATTATTATTAGTTTTTTGGCTAGACCACTAAATGTAAGAATGGTCTCTGTTACAAGTCCTTAGTAAATTCCATTTCTACTTTATTTCAAATATATGTTCATTATTATTCCTATTGACAACATCCACCAAAAATTAAATGAATTTAACTTTAATTATTTTAAACTTGTAGTTCTGATTATAATTTGCTTTAACAGCAACTTTTACTAAAAGTAATTTTGTCAAATTCATGTATTTCTTTTCTAGAGAGAAAAATCCAGGAAACATCCCTTGCTGCTCTTGCAAATGAGAGCAATAAAAGTCAAAAGTCATTGCAACAAAGCTTCTGTGGATCAGAACAAAATAAAAATGCAAGAACAAGCTACTCATCAAAAGATCTAGATAGCAGTATATCAAAGAACTCATGCATTACAGGAAGTGACTGGAGCTCAGATGAGGATGAAGGAAATAATAAAAGATCAAAATCCAGGTGTGCTTCTATTCTTTCAAGTCCGACATCTGAAGAAAGTGCAAGATACAGCAGAATTGGGAGTGAAATGTATTTGACAGCATCTGATGATAGTAGTTCTCTATTTGAAGAAGAGAGTTTTGGAATTCAGAGATCTGAACACAAAAAGCTGTATTCCTGGCAGCAAGGATCCCAGCAGAGAAGTCAGAACAATCCGACTGGAAAGAACAACTCTGAGTCCTTAGATAGAAAAGGCCAAGATAGCTCTTCAGATGAACTGAATAAAAAATTTCAGGCTCAGAGATTAGATTACTCATCCTCATCCAGTGAAGCAAATACCCCAAGTCCAATTTTAACCCCAGCTCTAGCACTTAAGCATCCAGTCCTGATACCTTCAGCAGGTTCTCAGACACAATCAAATTCTCCGTTAAATTTTCCACCTCCAAAATTACGGATTCCCAATGTTTTTAGTATAAGTGTAGCATTGGCAAAAAGGCACTTAAGCCAGCCCCAGCTGAGTTCTGACAGAATGTTTGATAGAAATAGAAATGCTATAAGCATGATACGGCCCTTGAGACCTCAGGAAACAGACATTGACCTGGTGGATGGGGAAAATACTGACATTTTAGAGAAAATGGAGATTGGTTATGATGGTGCATTTACCTATGACTCTTTTGAGGGACAGAGTACAGAAGACCAGGAGCCTAGTGATATAACAAGGAGGGCAATTAGCAACAAACCTCCAACTCCTCCTCTGCATCGATTCCCCTCTTGGGTAAATACAATTAAATATATGGGTTTTTCTTTAATGATTTAAATTAATTCATTTTGTTGCTTTTACTATATTTTTGTCTACTGTACCTTTCTCATTCCCTTTGTCTCTGATGGGAATATGATTTATTGTTTTAAGACCAACCGAGATTATCAACTCTTCAGACTCAAGTTCAGTTTTAACCCCTACTCTAACATCTTGTATTTTTTATCTAGCAGAAGAATACTGAATAAATCATATCGGTGAAATATTTAGATTGCATACATTCAATAGCCATTCCCCTATTCATGGGCTAATGTGATCTTTGCTTTGAAAATGCCATATAAAAATGTCTGGCCTTTTTTGTGTATAGAGAACCAATTATTTAAAAAGTCATATCTAATTTTCATGTGTTCATTTGTGCACATGCAGCAAGGTAATGGCTCTACCACTGACTTTTTCTTTATGACCCTAGAAACTAGGACTCTTCGAAGTCCTTTGTTCTAACAAGGCAATACAATTCAGGCCAATAATTTGTGAATTAAAGAATTGTAAATATATATTGGCACAACGTCCTGTACTTAAAGAATTTGTTAGTCCCCTGGGTTGTTCAAAGGAATTTCTTAATCTGTAGTAGTAGTAGTAATTCACTGATTACAGAAGAATTTTACACTTCCAGGGAGATTTAAAAACAAAAATTAATCTATTGTTTTAAAATGTAAGAGAATTAACACACATTTTAAATCTTGATGCAAGGAATCAGACTTTAATACTTTGTTTTAGTGCCCCCTCCTTAACATTGTTTAATTCTGAGCTGGCTCCTTTCTGCCTGAGAATTAAAAATCTTTCCAGTGATTTATTTTGTTTTGCTTGACTAGTGCAGAATCTGAAATCATAGGATAATAATACAAGTAACTGGCCTGTTGGTGCTGGGGGGCAAGGTCAGAGATGACATATACTTTATGTGCAAAAAATATTAAAGTTTTTTTGTTATGGGTTTTTACTACTATAGTTGAAAAGCTTTTGGTGAAAAGCTACTTCAGTAGCCTCCCTTTGTAGATCACATAGAATCATAGGACTAGAAGGGACCTCAAGAGGTCATCTAGTCCAGTATCCTGCACTTATGGCATGACTAAGTATTATCTAAACCATCCCTGATAGGTATTTCTCTAATCTCTTAAAAGTCTCCAGTGATGGAGATTCCACAACTTCCCTAGACAATTTTTTCTAGTGCTTAACTATCCTGACAGGAAGTTTTTCCCAATGTCCAACCTAACCCTTCCTTGCTACAATTTAAGCCCATTGATTCTTGTCCTATCCTCAGAGATTAAGCAGAAGAATTTTTCTCCCTCCTCCTTTTAACAACCTTTTATGTACTGAAAACTGTTATGTCCCCTCTCAGTCTTCTCTTCTCCCAACTAAACAAACCCAATATTTTTCAGTCTTCCCTCATAGGTCATGTTCTCTAGACCTTTAACCATTTTTGTTGCTCTTCTCTGGACTTTTTCCAATTTGTCCACATCATTCCTGAAATGTGGCATCCAGAACTGGACACAGTACTCCAGCTGAGACTTAATAAGAGTGGAGTAGAGTGGAAGAGTTACTTCTCGTGTCTTGATTACAGCACTCTTGCTAATGTATCCCAGAATGATGTTTAGTTTTTTGCAATAGTGTTACACTGTTAACTCATATTTAGCTTGTGATCCTCTGATTCTGAGATCCCTTTCCGCATTACTCCTTCCTAGGCAGTCATTGTATGTGTGCAACTGATTGTTCCTTCCTAAGTGGAGTATTTTGCATGTGTCCTTATTGAATCATCCTGTTTACTTCAAGCCATTTCTCCAGTTTGTCCAGATCATTTTGAATTTTAATCCTATCCTCCAAAGCACTTGCAGCCCCTCCCAACTTAGTGTTGTCCATAAACTTTGTAAGTGTACTCTCTATGCTATTATCTAAATCATTGATGAAAAAATGACCCAGAACTGATCTCTGTGGGACCCTACTCAACATGCTCTTCCAGCTTGACTGTGAACCACTGATAACTACTCTCTGGGAATGGTTTTCTAACCAGAGGTAAGGCCCTGTCATGGATCAGTAACCGGTTAAAAGATAGGAAACAATGGGTAGGAATAAATGGTCAGTTTTCAGAATAGAGAGAGGTGAAAAATGGTGTTCTTCACGGGTCTGTACTGGGACCAGTATTGTTCAGCATATTCATAAATGATCTGGAAAAAGGAATAAACTGTGTGATGGAAAAATTTGAAGATGATAGAAAACTACTCAAGATAGATAAGTCTAAAGCAGACAGTGAAGAGTTAAAGGGATCTCACAAAACTGGGTGACTGGGTAACAAAATGGCAGATGAAATTCGATGTTTAAGTGCAAAGTAATGAACATTGAAAAACATAATCCCAACTATACATGTAAAATTATGGGGATCTAAATTAGCTGTTACCACTCAGGAGTATTGGAGCCAATGTGGATAATACTCTAAAAACATCTCAATGTGCAGCGGCAGTCAAAAAAGAAAACAGAATGTTGGGAATAGTTAGGAAAGCGATAGATGATAAAACAGAAAATATATTGTCTCTATATAAATCTATGATACACCCACATCTTGAATACAGCAGATCTTGTTACCCCATCTAAAAAAGATATATTAGAATTGGAAAAAGGCAACAAAAATTATTAGGTATATGGAACAGCTTCCATATGAGGAGAAACTAATGAGACTGGAACTTTTCAGCTTGGAAAAGAGGGGGATATGATAAAGGTCTATAAAATCATGACTGGTGTGGAGAAACTAAGTAAGGAACTGTCATTTACTTCTTCTCATAACACAAGAACTAGGGGCCAGCAAATGAAATTAATAGACAAAAGGTTTAAAAAATGAACAAAAGGAAGTATTTCTGCACACAATTTACAGCAAACCTGTGGAACTCCTTGCCAGAGCCTGTTGTGAAGGCAAAGACTAACATGATTAAAAAAAAACTAGATAAGTTCATAGAAGATAGATTCATCAGTGGCTATTAGCCAGGATGGGCAGGAATGCAAAAGCATGCTCTGAAGTGTCCTTAGCCTCTGTTTGTCTGAAGCTGGGAATGGGCAACGGGAGGGTTGATTACCTGATCTGTTCATGCACTCTGAAGCACCTGGAATCGGCCATTGTTGGAAGACAGGATACTGGGCTAGATGGACTACTGGTCTGACCCAGTATGGCCATTCTTATGTTTACTTTATAGTAGCTCCATCTAGGTTGTATTTCCTTCATTTGTTTATGAGACGGTAATGCAAGACAGTATCAAAAGCCTTACTAAAGTCAAGATACACCACATTTACCACTTCCCCTCCATCCACAAGGCTTGTTACCCTGTCAAAGAAAGCTATCATGTTGGTTTGACACTATTTGTTCTTGACAAATCCATGCTGATTGTTACTTATCACGTTGTTGTCGTGTAGGTGTTCTCAAACTGATTGCTTAATTATCTGCCCCATTATCTTTCCTGGTACTGAAGTTAAGATGATTGGTCTGTAATTCCCTTGGTTGTCCTTATTCCCCTTTTTATAGATTGGCAGTATATTTGCCCTTTTCCAGTCCTCTGGAATCTCTCCCGTCATCCATGACTTTTCGAAGATAATCGTTAATGGCTCAGATATCTCCTCAGTCAGCTCCTTGAGTATTCTAGGATGTATTTCATGAGGCACATGTGACTTGAAGACATCTAACTTGTCTAAGTAATTTTTAACTTGTTCCTTCCCTATTTTAGACTCTGATCCTACCTCATTTTCACTGACATTTACTATGTTAGATCAAATTGCTACTAACCTTTTCGGTGAAAGCTGAAACAAAAAAGTCATTTAGTACTTCTGCCATTTCCACATTTTCTGTTATTGTTTATCGCCCCTCATTGAATAATGATCTACCCTGTCCTTGGTCTTCCTCTTGCTTCTATTTGTAGACTGTTTTCTTGTTACTCTTTATATCTCTAACTAGTTTTGTGCCTTGGCCTTTCTAATTTTGTCCCTACATACCTGTATTATTTGTTTATATTCATCCTTTATAATATGACCTAGTTTCCACTTTTTGTAGGATTCTTCTTTTGAGTTTCAGGTCATTGAATATCTCTTGGGTAAGCCAGCATTGTCCCTTGCCATACTTCCTGTCTTTCCTATGTAGTGGGGTAGTTTGTTCTTGTCCCCTTAATAATGTCTCTGAAAAATTCTCTTGAACCATTTTTTTCCTTAGACTTGCTTCCCATGGGATCCTAGCTATCAACTCCCTGGGTTTGCTAAAGTCTGCCTTATCGAAATCCATTATCTTTAGTGTGCTGTTTCCCTCCTACCATTGCTTAGAATCATGAACTCCACCATTTCATGATCACTGTCACCCAAGCTACCTTCCACTTTCAAATTCTCAACCAGCTCCTCCCTATTTGTCAAAATCAAATCTAGAACAATCTCTCCCCTAGTAGCTTCCTTCACCTTTTGAAATAAAAAATTGTTTCCAATATATTCTTACATTATAGAATGTCTTCCATTATAGAATGTCCTCTCCCAGTTTATCCTGCCCCTAGAAAATTCTTTGAGGACTTGACCTTAGTATTCAAAACAAAGATCTCCCTATTACACAGGCAAGTGTTGTATGGAAAAAGGTTGAAAGAGACTGCTAGTTTGGTGAGTGGTGTAGCAACAGTGTCACATTTCAGCCAACATTGATAACACTGCAACATCACATACTTGTAGCAATGTGGGGGAAAAGGGGAGGTTTGAAGAAGAAATAACTTTAATTTCCTAATACCTACAGTAAAACATCTCTGCTTTTATGTTAGGAAAGCAGAATTTATGCGGTAGCCAAGTCAGGTTTACGAATATCTGAAGCTTTCAGCATGGACTCTTTTAACAAAAGTAAGTGGGTCAGCTATTCTTAGTACCAACATCCAAAATCCTCTGCTTACTATAACTTATAAGGGGCCAGTTGTTGAACACTTCTGTAAAATATGTCTCTGAAGATTTATTTGTGGTTTTTCTTTAAGATATAGTAAAACTGATTTAATCTTTCCATTATTTCTATAATCTATTCTTCAATACTTGTCTGTTAAGTACAAATTCATTATACAGAAGAACCTCAGAGTTACGAACCCCTAGGGAATGGAGGTTGTTTGTGACTCTCAAATGTTCATAACTATGAACAAAATATTATGGTTGTTCTTTCAAAAGTTTACAACTAACCATTGACTTAATACAGATTTGAAACTTTACTATGCAGAAGAAAAATGCTACATAACCACATTAATTTAAATGAAACAAGCAAAGAAACAGTTTCCTTACCTCATTAAATCTTTTTTAAAACTTTCCCTTATTATTTTAATAGTTTACATTTTACACAGTACTGTACTAGACAGTATTTGCCTTTTTTTGGTCTCTACTGCCTGATTGAGGACTTCCAGTTCCAAATGAGGAGTGTGGTTGACTGGCCAGTCCGAATTCTGGTGTTTTGTAACTCTTAAGTTCTACTGTAGTACTTAATTCACTATAACTTTCTATGCAATTCTTGCTGAAGATTCTCTAATCAGCCATCAAAGGAGATAATGTACTTGCACGACAAAAAAACTAGCCCTGATTATGATTTCCTCACACTCCATTACACCATTGTAAATCCTACACCTGTGTAATTTAGGAGTAACTCTAGTGAAGACAATAAAGTTACAGTGGTGTGACTCCAACCAAATGTTTCAATAATTTCAGAGGGTAAGTTTAAAAAAGTGTGTTTTATGCTATGTATTTCAGGTACTGCTTCTGTAGCTTCGTATTCCATATCTGGACTATACTCTTCTCTGATATACAAGAACATGACCACTCCAGTCTACACAACTCTGAAAGGGGTAATCTTATTGTTGTTTAAAAGGAAGTTATGTGAAAAGCCATACTATTAGGCTCCACATTGAAGAACTTGGCATTTTATGTTTGATAGTTTTTTTCCAAATATGTCATAAGATCATGTTTAGAGACCATAAAAACACAGAAGTAATGGAAATGTCAGATGTCCAGAAAATAAATAATTGCTTATAAAGTGTTACAAGCCTTTGCCGATCTTTGTTGTGGCCCTTGCTGGTTTGCCATGGCTTGTTAATTATTGAAAGAGCTGCGTTGTGTGCAATGCTGTAAATACAAGTTTACATCCAAAAGAATCTTTGTGTCAATGTCAAAGCTATTTGTTTTCAGATAGCTTTAAGAATCTAATCAGAACATTATTTGTCTACTGGCAGCCTCTTGTAATTTGAAAAGATGTATGCTTTTAAACAGAAATGATGTAATAGATAGGTATTGGGGGTTTTCAGTTGTATATTGCTACTTATGTGCTGAATCCTAGGGCCTAAGTAGGAACAGCAGTGATCTAAATGCAGTAGAACCAGTAGAGTTCCAGTGCTGTGCAGAGGGAATGCAGATGCTAAGACCTCGTAGAGGCAGTCCCTGTCCCCCATATGCCATAGAGCTGTGCTACATGAGAGCTTTATCTGCTGTAGCATGCAGAGGAATTTGGAGTGTAGCAGGTCAGAATGCTGCCATATGGCTGGCATATGACTATGTGACTGGTGGATCAGAAGTAAATGGGAGCCAAACCCAGCAGCTATATGAAAAGCTTTGGAAGCATCTGTGGAGTGTGTCTACCAACATTTTGTAATCTGGAGCAAGGAGAGCAGAGAAATTCTGCACAAAGACCCCTGCATAAAGCCCATCACTTGCCTGTATTTGGCCAGAGTAACTATTGAATGTACAAGATCATGGCATATAGAGCCAAATTTTGTAACTGAGCAAAATTCCCTTTCCCTGATCAAACTGGCAGACACGCATGCTGCAAAAGCAACCTTAATTAGTGTCTGTATTCTGTCAGTGAGTGACCCCACACACATCCTTCTGTGCAACTGATTCCTGATGTTGGATCCGTGGCTGCCTCACTTTGAGACCTGCCTCAGAACATCCCTCCAGTATTAATTGCATAGTGGGCCGATAGAAGCCTTACCATGGGTTTTGGGGCAGCCAGCCTCCACCTCAGTCTACCAGAACACAGGTTTTCCTAAAGCATAGCTTCAACAAGAGTTTAGACCACAGGCAGCTGCTAAATCATGCCCTGTGAGTTTTATTTGTAAAGTGAAAAATACTCATCCTCATATTCATGTTCTCTTGTTGGTCTACCAGAGATAAAGTTTGGTGGAATTGGGGGCACAAGGAAAGGTTTAGGTATTTTTGAACAGGGTAAATTTGGCGATTTTTGGTTTTGTATCTCTTGTGGTAGTTGGCCTATAAAGATTTTCTGGCAACAATGATAGTGCCAATAATTTTATGTATTGTGATATATAATTGGTGATAGGGATTTGGTTTGGTTTTGCTTTGTTTCAATTGTTGCAATTAAATCTCTAGCATGGTAGGCATCTATAGTGCCTGTTGCAGCAGTAGGCTATTTTAAAAGCCAATAAAATAAATACATCCACAAAGTGGTATATTTTACATCAAAATTCAAAGAATGTGTGTTAATTTCTGTAGAAAGCAACTCAAATAAGCAACAGCCCATTCTTAGATGACTCTTCGGGATCTGAGGAAGATGACAGCTCCCGATCCAGCTCACGGACCTCAGAATCAGACTCTCGAAGTAGAAGTGGCCCAGGTAGCCCCAGGGCCATGAAACGAGGTGAGCAGAAACCATAAAAACAAAGAATTTGAGAGGCTTAATATGATTTTGGAGCACATGCAATGTTTATTCTTCATAGGAGTGGATTTCTTCTTTTTTAACATGGATTCCTTGAACATGGATCTAGCTCATTTTTTATACTTTTCACATATCAAAGCTGAAACCAAAGCAAACTGGCAGGAGAATGGGCCACTTTCCTTTTCATGATTACTAGTACTTATATGTATTTCTAAGGCATTACTGTATCTCATTGTCATTTGAGGGGAAAGATGATTTTGTGATTAAAGCACAAGGTGGGGGATCTGGTTTCTATTCCCTGACCTGTGATTTTTCTGTGACCTTTGACTATAAGTAGATGGGACAATTGAGTGGAAAAATATAGTTAGTCAACAAAATCTTTTCCTTAAGTTTGTACCACAAAAGTAATAATTTAACCTAATCAGACAGCAGAGGAGTTCAGTCCAGTTCTGTGATCTTAGGGTGTAAAGCCCACCTTCCTAAAGGCATTCTCCATCCTCTCTGCCTCTAAAGCAGTCAGTTTCATAGTGGTTCCTTTGAGGACCTGTGCAAAGGGAAGAAGAGGCTGAGGTGAAGTTAGTCCCTGGTACACAAGTGTCTACTACCCTCTATGTGCTTGTGTTTTTCCCATCTGCAAAAAGGGAATAGCACTTCACCCCTGTGAGGTAGGTCAGTGAGGTTTACTTCCCTGTTGATAAAGTGCTTTGAGATCCTCTGATAGTATAGTATTATAGAAATCAAAACACTATTGTTATTTAGTAACTCTGATTGGACAAGGTCAGTTGCTAACTAAACAGAATTTCACTTTTGTCATAGTCAGGCACATGCAGCGAATGGATTAACAGAATTTGAGTGCCAACCACAGGTTGTTTTGAGGCCCCTGTTAAGTTTCCGCAGTAATGCTCTGCTTTACATAGAATGCATACAGCATTCTTGTTTTAGAAAGTTGTCCTTAATCTAGTTCTTTCTCCTCAGTTTGGTTAGGCCTCTGATAGGGGGAAACAGGATATAGCTGCTAAAGTACTCCTGTTATAGCAAGTTATGAAGCCCTCCCTGACTGGGTTTTTTTCTATCATACTAAATTTCTCCACCATGCACATTGCCCTCTAAGATATCTAAGGGCTTATTTGCACTGATGTACTACGCCTGCTATGCCAATGCAAATCCATGCTGCAGTTGGATTGCCCTAGTGTAGAAAGGGTTTAAATCTTTCTTCCACTTTCCTGCCAGACTTATCTTTGCTGATAGCTCAGTTCATACCTGTCAAATCTTTGGGCTTGAGTTGCTTCTTTCACTAGTTTCTACACCAATGCAACACAGTTGAATTGATTAGAATCACTTCTGATACAGCATTGTAAGCAAAAGTGGAATCTGGCCCATTGTTTCATGCTGTCTTGCTGAAGGCCCAAGAAGATGGCCCTGCATTGTTTCACATTCAGAACCCTTTCTTCACAGCCATGAAAATCTTGAGCACATGTTCTTATTTATAATGCATAATTCGAAGATAGTGGGATTGCACAGGTAAAACAGAGTATATTGGCTTATGATGTCATTATTACTGATACTATTTTAGGAGGAAAGAGCCCAGCTTGACTCTCAGAGCACAGATGAATTTGCAGGTTTGGCAGTTACAAAAATTTACAAATTTTTATTTGCAAAATCAGCTAATATGATGTGGAATTAATCAAACAAAATAAACAGAATCCTACAGTACAAATGTTACACAGTAACTTTTCAAAGTTGAACAGTAGTTTTAAGTAAACCTTTTCTAAAGGTAACTGTTTCACATTTGAAAACAAATGTTTTTTCCTTATGATGAATAAGCAAAGAGTTTGTTTTAATTTTAGTGAATCATTCAAAAAATGGGATGTGGTTTTTCATAGGAGCAGGTGAACATGGGCTAATAAACTTTTTTTTTTTTATTCTGAAAATGGATTTGAATAAACAGTTTGTTAGCAGGGAAAAATTTGTACAGGCTCTTATTCATAAATGACTCAGTACAAAAATTCACCACATTCATTGCAAATCAAAGAAAATAAGAGAGGTAGGAAAAGTCAACCTAGACAGCCTATCTACATTCTAACCCCATGACAGACATCAGCAATTAATCTGCCATACAGGCTGCTGCAGGATAAGATGATAAAGAAAAACAAGGAAAGAAAAAATCATTTATGGTTTTGCGTAAAGATCCTACACTTGATCACCAAAGAATAGACAGAGAAGTAGTATGAGGTACCGAAATGCTAGTGATCTACTGCAGAACTCTTAAGTGTGATTTAACAGAATTAATTACATCTGTCTGACAGCATTTAAAAGATATAGATGTAAACAAGTACATGTTTTAAACAAGAGTTTTGACATATTTTCCTTTGTTCACAAGTGGTGAAGTAGTCCCATTTGATTGTCAGGAATATGGGCTTCAATGTGTTTTGGGTAGAAAATTAATATTTGGTTTGTGGCTATTGAATTTATGGGCAAGGGTAGTTGATTCAAAGTTTTATGGAATCACTGACTTATTTCCTTTAGAATTTTGTTCTTTTGAAAGTAAGCTTCCCTGATACCTTCTCTTAGTTGAAGCAGTGATAACAGCATATAGTGTAATATTTTTGTTTCTTAAATATTAACACACCTTTTTGGAATAATTTTAGTTTTAACTCATAACTAACAGCCTGGTCATAATAAGAGTCCCTGTTTCATGATTTAATTCAATTGGATTGTTAGGGTGCTAAGGATCACCTCTCTTATGCACATTGTCATAAAGCGATGGAGTTAGGGAACACTGCTTTTGAAGATTAGAGAGTGACATGGAGACTGTCATCTAGACTGAATCTGATTTATGGAAGTGAAGAAATTAATGATGGGCTCCTGACATCCTTAAAGCTGATCTAACTTGTGCTCTGACTGCAGTGGCTCCTTGGGAACTCTCTACCTGCTGAGAATAGCTAGAGTACAGAGTGCTCTGGCTTGCCCCATGTGGTAGGAGCTGTAGAAAAAGAAGGACAGAGTTTTTGCAGCAATTCTACACCACTTGGGAATCTACTTATGCTGTGAGGTATTCTCCTAGAGCAGCGGTTCTCAACCTGTGGGTCGCGACCCCGGCGAGGGTCGAACGACCAAAACACAGGGGTCGCCTAAAGCCATCGGAAAATACATATTTCCGATGGCTTTAGCCGCTGAGAAGTCGCGCTACCATCTGTAGCAGCGCTATTCAGCTGGAACGCACACCGTTATGGATGCGCGTTCCAAACTGAATGCCTGCGCGCATGCGCAGACGTGATTGCATCATCCGTCCGGGGCCTAAGGGGCGGGGGAAGCGGGGGGAACGCTCCACAATCCATAGCAGCGCATTACGTGTGTCCGGCGCTTGCTGACGTCATCAGTTTTGAAGTAGCCACCAAAATTATTTTTTGGTTTGGGGTCACCGCAATATGAGGAACTGTATTGCGGGGTCACGGCATCAGAAAGGTTGAGAACCACTGGCTTAAAGGAACCAAGAATCAATCCCTGTAAATTTCAGTGGCTGCAGATTTCACTTGAAAGTTAGATAAATCTTCCAAAGTTGATGGCGTAGAATGGTCTGTTAAAATAATTATTTTTGAGAGCTGAAAGCTACAGACCATGTGAGGAATTTTAATTTGTCCTAATATCTTCTGCTTTGAGTTCAGATAGTAAGTTGAAATTTTAATATTTACTGGTTGTAAAATCTTTTTAATTGTATCTAACGTTCTTGAACAAGACATTTTTCATATTGCTCCTTGCATTCTTTATATGCCAGGAGCATTTCCACATTCCTAAATAAATACTTTGATACTATTTCTAAGGAATTTATTTGCACTACTTGATATTCTCAGAAATATATTTAATTCCCACTGGAATGCTACTCATATTTTTTGTCAACAGCTCCCAGCTCAGCTGTTCCCTCCATATCAATGCTGATTTCTTGTGTCTAAAATATGATGGTCAAGAAATGTTCATATGGCATCTTTTTTTGTTTTTTGCTTTTTCATTCAGGTGTGTCTTTGTCTTCTATGACTTCAGAAAGTGACTATGCTATTCCTCCTGATGCCTATTCAACAGACACAGACTATTCAGAGCCTGAGCAGAAACTCCCTAAAACCTGTTCCTCATCAAGTGACAATGGAAAAAATGTGAGTACTAAGGTTATGCAAAAAGTAATATTTCTTTCTTCTACAAATGATATTAACAAAGCCCAGTACTAGGTTTGATTGGCACACATTTGTTGTGATTACAAATGTAATTATTCACAATGTGTTAAGATTCATTAAATGAGCCATATGCTGGCTGTAATAAATCAGACACTTGGGACTAAATCTTGGGGTGACCTATTGCATGTCAAATATCTAAACACAGCTAAAAAGAACTAAATTGGGTTTATGGAAAGGCAGCATTTGCAGCAGCAACAGCAGAGACCCCACTAGGGAGTCAGGGGTGGAGAGAATTATGTACCGCTCAGTACATAATAAAGAAGGCATCTATAGATGGGATCTCTGCGTCCTCCTCACATAGGATGTGGGGGACTGTGGGCAGATCTGATGTGTGGTCAGTGTGTCTGCATGCTGCACAGATAATGTAATCCATGCTCACAGTGGGGGGTAATGGGCTGCATCTGTATTCTTCACTATGGCTTGTATTAATGGTCGTTACCCAGTTAAACAAGCAGCTAGGCTGATTGGTGATGAGGACCACATCGCTTAATTCCTGACACTTTTCTCTTAGAGCAAAACCCTGAGCTTTATTTTGCTGGAGTTTGCACCAAAGGTATGTTTATGTGTAGCTGCTGAATTACAATTTTTGGGGACTGTTCAGTAGGCTAGGCCCAAAAGTTACAGGTTGAGTATATATATATTGAAAATTAGAAGCTTTATGTGGAATGTTTTTATAATTATTTAATGAAAATGTTGAGATGCTCTAATGCTTAGAGCCTAGGCCTGGGAATCAAGAGTCCTGGTTCTGTTTTTAGCTCTGATAGTGCGACTTTGAGCAATTCATTTAATCTCTGTGCCTTTGTCTAATTGTAAAATAGGGAAAATACAATCTCACATGCATGAGTCTTAATGCATGTAAAAGCTAGATGTTTGTACTATAAAATGTGAATTATTGTAATAATTATTTGTCATGCAGGTATTTTTGTTGGCAAAATACCTTGTTATAATATATTACATACTTTATTTTTTATTTTAATTATTCAGGAGCCATTGGAAAAATCTGGATATTTGTTAAAAATGGGTGGCAAAGTAAAAACCTGGAAACGACGGTGGTTTGTGCTTAAAGGTGGTGAATTATTGTACTACAAATCTCCAGTGAGTATGTGTAACTTGTCTGCTGTTTAGTTCCAGATTCCTCTAAATGAAACGTTAAAAATGTTAGATGGAAAATTTTTATTATGAAATGTTTAATGTATTCAAGTATTAAACATTTCATAATAAAAAGTCCACTCCCTCAAAGTGTTCAGCACCATCAACTTTTATGTTATGGGATTTGAGGACCCTCTCTGCTAGGTGCTGGACGCTTCCAGTGCTTACATGTGTTATACCATTATTTTATTACTATTGCAGATGAATAATCCTTTTTTTCCATTCTTTCATACAGAGTGACGTAATTCAAAAACCGCAAGGTCAAATTGAGTTAAGCATATCCAGCCACATTGTAAGAGGTGATGGAAAACAAACAGTTCAGGTGCTTCCCTGTCTCATTGTATTTTTAGAAGGTCTTCTCTTTCCACTCCCAAAAGTGACCCTTCCGCCAAATGTGGAAAATTGGACGTAGCTCCTTTGGGAGGTAGTCTGTGCTCTCCATCTGTGGGTTTTGATGGGTGAGAGATTGTTTCAGTTATAGAAATTGGAGATGGAAAAGGCTATATGGTTATCTTTTTCTTATTCTTATGAAGGTAGGCTTGTTACTTGCAACATGTAACCCAGAAGGGATGGCTTTGTGCTCCAAGCACTCTGAAACCACAGGTTCCAGTGCCACCAGTTGTGATTCCAACTTAAGTAAAATGCGTTCTATGTAATTTATTATTGGGGGATCTTTCAAATGAGATCCCATCAACTATGGGGCCGCCTGCTCTGCATGGTCATTAAGTGGTTCTACTCTGAAAAGTGACAGCAAAAATTTTGCAAATATTTTGTATTTGTAAATAAGTATATCATTTTAACTGAGTTGAAATGCACACTATTCTTAGAACTGAAGGCTGTCTTTTCTGTCACTATTCAGTTGATCACAGAAAAACGAACATACTACCTGACTGCAGATTCTCCAAACATCTTAGAAGAGTGGATCAAAGTAATGCAGAATGTTCTTAAAGTGCAGGCTGCTAGTTCACTTTTCATACAGCCTGATGTGAAACCAGCCATGAAAGGACTGGTGACCAAGGTATGGACACTTATTTCCCTGAGAAACTATTTTTGTTCTGTTTTTATTTTTAAAAAGATTTCTGCTTAATAGCTTATTGAAAAAAGGCAACAAACACTGTACAAAGCACATGTAGTAAACTAATTTTAGTAACCAGTCCTTCCATTGACGTCAATGGCAAAACTCCAATTGGCTTCAACAGGAGCAGGACTGGACCCTTAACAGGGACTTCTTTGTACAGTACTATCTAAGTCAGCTGCAGTTTTTAGCATTGATTCTTGTGTGGTTTTGCAAAAATGCCGTTTGAGGGGCACTCAAATGTTTTTGCCAAATTAAAGCCCAAAAGTACCTGTACTATAAATATTTAGCATAAAAGTAAATAGATTAAAGTAGATATGCTATCAGGTTTGCACTCTTACAATGTGAATAATCCAGAAGGACTGCCTACTCCTCTACTACTGTAATAAAAATCTAATCTGGCAAGCCTTTTTCTTTTGGCCATTTGATATCCAGTTTCCTTTTGATTCACTACCTTCCACGTTGAATTATCTGCTTGCACGTCATTAGGGCCCTGATTCAGCACGTGCCTCATTTTAAACATTTGAATAAGAGGAGCTCTCTTTTCCAACATCAACAGTCAAAACAAGATAATGAGGATAGTGTGTAGAGTGAGAGAATATACTATGTTAATGTTAATTTACTCATCAGATTTAGATGTTGCTCTTGGACTTTGTATCATTAATGTGTTTCTATTAATGTAGAAACCATTGCAGTTTAGCAGGGGCTTCTCCTTTTGGTTCTCTGATCTATAGTGAATGAGACATCTCCCAACTTCTTAAATATGCTATATGTTTGTGTACTATACCACTATGAACACAAAAGCCATTAATGGCAGAGATTCTTTGCTGTGCCAAGCTTCCACTTGGTATGGTGTGTGAGATTCTGTTCTTGACTCCACGCCAGCTCCAGTATAGCTTGGAGCAGCCCGGACTCTGCAGTAACTTATGCCAGCTGACAGTTGTCTCCAGGGAGTGTACATTAAGTGGGCCTAGCCAGAGCTCAGCATGATCCCCTCATGTAAGTGCCCCTGATGCCACCTGTATCAGAATTGGGTGGGGATGTGGTGCAGGAACTGGTTGTGCTAGTTCTACACCAGCTGTGTACATCTTTATGCCAGGAAAATGATCAGCCGACCAGATCCAGTTGTTTTCCTGTCCCTTTGCACTTCCAGAGCAGCACAAAAGGGCTGGGGCACAGCAGAGAATCTGACCCAATCTATTTAAATAACAATCAGAAAATTAGCCCAAATTTTTTAAATTTGGGTCCTCCGCTCAGCACCTCTGGGAAAAAAAATATAGAATGATCCTCTACCCTGTTTGAATTCAGTTTAGTGTTACACTATGGTAAAAACTGCACCTTCTATTCTTAATTTAAAACAGCCTAAATTTAAAGATGAATCAATTCTTCTGTTACTTTTAGCAAAAGCTGTTTCACAGCAAAGTCCCTCCTGCTCTTCACGGTCATCGGTATTTTGTACTTATGAATAGAACTGGTTTGCTACAACAGCCTATTGAAGCCTTCCAGCAGTTAACTTTTACCAAAGCTTGTTCAATTCCATTAAAGGTTTCTTGTTATGATGAAGGAGTTTATTTACATTCTTAATTTTAAAGCATCAACAAAATGGAGAAATTGGTTTGCTTTTATAGGTTTAAATTAGAAGTGTAAACTTTAATTTAATTTTGTTTAATTTCCTTTACTTTAACAGTAAAACATACATTCTTTAATATTTCCATTAACATTATATAACAGCATTTTATGATTTTTTACTTTTTAAATTGACAATAGACAAAATGCTGTCTAATTCACAAAGCAAACATGAAAAAATAGAGATGAATAACTTTCTTCTCTACTTATTTTTCAGGTGTAGTTGTCTTAGATGTTACTTATACCTATAGGAGGTACAAACATTGAGACATAATATTTAAGATTCATGATTTCATTAATATAGTCACTTCAGATACTTTTTTAAAACCAGCTGCCTTGTGTCATAAATAACAGAGTATCTATGACTGTAAATACTCCTGATTGAACAAGACTATCTTACATTACTTCTTTAGAAATTTAAAATTTTGAAATGTTTCATAAGTTCAAATGTTAACCATTGAGCCAGTGTAATGATTTCCCATCTAGGTCACATTAACTATTTGTGATATCAATCAGAAAAAAAATAGTGCTACTCTGTTTTATTTTTTACAGTGGTTTGATGAGAATTGCAGAATAGGTAGAAATGAGGAAACTATCTGTCCTAACCTGTGCAGTTATGGGGCAAGAACCTTACTACTAGAGACTCTTCTAAAACATTTTTTCTCTATTCAAAGAGCTAGTGATGCCACTTCATAAGTAGGAAATAAGCGGGAACTTCATTTCCGCTCCCATGGCTGTTGTGTTATAACCAGACTTCTTGAGCACTAGATGCAATCACTTAGCATTATCTTGTCCTAATTTGCTCAATGGATCTGAGGAAAGCACACAACAGTGCTTCAGAGAATGTACTCTGTTATCCCACTCCTGTCGCCTGCGAGGGATCTGTGCAGTTTCCATCTCTTCAGAGGAATGATATTAGTCAAAGTTAGCATGGGAGAGAATCTGATTTGGTGATTAGAGCAGAAAACTGGGGGTCAGGACTCTTGGCTTCTACTCCTGACAGTTATTGTGTGACCTTGATCGAGTAATGTAATCTCTGTGTCTTTGCTTTTACCCTTCTGTAAAGTGTAGAGGTTAATACTTACCATCCTCACATGGGTTTGAGACTTAATTTTCATTAGGTACTTGGAAATTCTTGGGTGTAAAGCACTATAAGAGTTCTGATTATCATTAGTTGTAGTTTGAGTGTCCCCTCCAATTATCATTTCTTAAACTTTTTCTATCTAGGGCCTGATCCAAAACCAATGGAAAGACTCCTGTTGACTTGAATGGGCTTTGAATCAGGTGTATTATGATTTAATTCTAATACCTTTAATTCTAATGCCTATAAACAGAAAGTCATGCAGTTTCAAATTTTTATATTACATTAAGGTTTTACAGGAATTTCTTATTCCAATTGGAGTTCTGAGAAGGTGAAATATGTATCTTAAGTTTCACTGGTTGGGCCCAGCTCATAAAATAATTTTACATTAAAAAATAATTTGTACTTAACTATTCTGTAATTTCAGGTGAAACATGGATACTCCAAAAGAGTGTGGTGTACTCTGGTTAGAAAAACTCTTTACTATTTCCGTAGTCAAGAAGATAAGGTATGTCTTTCTAATGGTATGTCTTTCATGGTAAAAGAATAGGATTTACTTGCTCAAGACTCAGGTGAAAGAAAGACAGTGGGATGAATTTTTAACTGAGAGGCTACAACTTCATTAACTAACACGTTATGGGTAGAGTATGCCTAACCATCTTGCACCAAGCATTTAACTGAGCCTAGTGAAGGGTTACAGGCTCCTACCATATAACAGCTGAGGGTAGATCCCTGAGCTTGTCCCACTGGACTCATTTCACTTTTAAGTTTCTCACCCCTTTCTCTCCTTCCCTCCCCCCCTCCCGACAGTGATTCAGGGTACTAATGGGGGGACTTCAGTCTGCAAAGACTTCAGGTCTCCTTTTCTCCATACAGGTCTATCAGCAGAAATCTTCAGTCTCATTGATCTCTGGAGCTGACCTTAGCCTTTATCTGCCCTGTACTCCAGCCTCATGTTGCAACAAACTGAACCTTTCTGTATTATCCCTTACTATACAGACATCCAGATTCTCTTTACCCCACTTATGCCTTCATAGTGCTACATGGAAAGAGAAAAAAACTACTTGGTCACTGCTAATTTGGCCCAGTGGGGGGGAAAATCCTTCCTAATTCCAAGATGCTGTGAGTTTGACTAATTGTTTTTGGGAGCACAGTTCTCAACTAAACTAAAGGAATGGGAGGGCAGCTGAAGAAGCTAGAGACTCATGATGCCTAGGGAAAAGCTTTGATTGTTGGGAGAAGGAATGCAGGGGCCAATCAGCTCCCACTCTCCCCCAGACAGCCCGTGGAATGCAAGAACCTGAGGAAGAGGAGAGTCCTGGCTTCTGCATCTATGGCCACTTGTTTTACTCTGTTACTCCATTCTGAAAGCAATGCATCCATTTTCTGGTTTAACCAGCATCACACATCATCTGTTGAGATGGGAGAACATTTCTCAGACCTGTGACCCCCTGCTTTTGGGGCAGTGCATTCTCCCTCTGGTCTGACCAAATATCTCCATTGCTGAGATGGAGAATGGGGATTTTGGTGATATCTGAGCGGTCTTATTATTAACCCCTGTGTTTTAGAATATTTTATTTCACCCACTTAAAACCTAATTAAAACTAAACTGAATAGACAGTTGACTGTTTGATTCCATTAAGCCATTAAAACAATAGCAGAAGCAACACAAAGAACCTTCAATATTACTTGCACTGTACGTGTACATTTGCCTCCTAAATAATCATGTGACCGTGTCAGGCCTGGTAGTGATTTCACTGGGTTTTAGATCACGCATATTGTTTTCTAATCATCCTTCCCATTTTCTTCTTCTCCCTGTTGTTGCCTCCTCCTGTTTGTTCTTAATTTACTAACACTAATGCATATGAATAACTTTGCAGTATGAGTAATGTCACTGAAAGCTAGTGGAAAATTTAAACTAGTAAAATAGTGCTTGTTTATGGTACTGTACAAACAACAAGTTGTAATAAGCCATACTTCGGGATTTTTTTTGTTTAATATTAATCTTTGCAAACATAATACCCATTCTGTAATGTTTCAAAATCCAGTAAAAATTTCATTTCAGAGTATTAATGTCTAGCTCATTTTACAGAGAAGCTGCTGAGAAAAAGTATGATTACATTACATTACATATTGACTGAGATTTGATGACAGATTTATTTTAACTTGGTTTTCAACTCACGTATAAGAAGAAATCTGTATATTTAAAGTACAAGAATTTCCAAGTTCTTATCTTTGAAAATTATTTCTGGTGAATAGTCCCTTTAGCAATATTTAGGCAGTTAGCTAGCTCATCATAAATAATTGTCTAACATTTGGATGAGTTTTACTGCATTTTTTTAAAATCAAAATTAACAACTATTTTACTAGATTGTAATGTGGAGGAAGGGTAGCTTTTACAAGCAGAATGTGCTTTAAAAATACTGCATATGCAAAGTTTTCAATATTTGAGGAGTTGCTAACTGAAAACATAAGTTGATATTACAATGAAATGTGTATATAGAAATAAAGAGCCTGTGAGGCATCCAGTAATGTAAACTGCTGTATATGTTACATTAATGCAATCCATTTGGTTAAAAGGATCAAAATAGCATTATTTTGAAAACTATGTGCCAAACAATGGAGAAGGATTACACTAACTGAAATCATGTCAACACAGCTTTTTGTAAACCTAACTTAGTATCATGTACTGTAAAGAAAATACTATTTAGCACAAGTACTTCATAGCAGAGGTTACTTGTAACTGAGATGGCGTCTCTGGAGCTTAGAATTTGACCTGTTCATAAAGCAGGAAATTTAGAAGCACTACAAGAAAGGCAAGTCAGCACATGTATCTTTGACCCATGTCCATTTTTGTTAGTGAAGAACTACCAAGGACACCTGCATCCTTCACTAACAGACTTAGTCAATGCCTTCTTCAAAGGGGGCAACTTACCAAGAACATTAAAACACTCATTTTCCGATCAGTATACAAGAAGACAATTATTGATGCAATCAAACTTGCCAGCTACTTCCTAGTATCTAATCTCCAATTTTTTAACAATTATTGAGATGCTGGCAAAGAGTTAGCATCAACTACACCTGGTCTCTGGTGATACTTAGCAACATTCCCAACCAATCGTGTGCGACAGATATGATGCTGATTGCTCTGGTGCACAGCATGCTCTTGGTCATGGACAAACATCCATCCTCTTTTTGCTGGATCGCTCCACATAATTAACACCATACACTATGAAGTAGTGCTGGATTATCTTAGATTTCTAGCAGGTGTACATGGCAGCACACTGAAATGATTCCTATCCTTTCTCTCAGACAGAGCTCGGAATGATGGGAAGATGCACCTCAGACACTAAATCCTTAATCTGTGAAAGATCCTCAAGGCCCTTTTCCCTCACCCATCATATTCAATATATTGTCTTAAGACACCACAGCCTTGATAAACAGCAATACACAAATGATATGCAAATCATCTTCACCTCTCCATCAAACAGTGCTATCTCTTAGCTATCCCAGGATCTCCAGAAGATCAGCATCACAATAAAAGGCAGCCAGCTGATGCTAACTGCACAAGACAAAGGTAGAGAAAGATCTTTCAAGAAACTAGCCAGCATTATATTGTCATCCTCTATAAAGATACCACCTGCTAATTGTGAAAATGGTATGCAATATTTGTATCCTTCAGGATTCCTCATTGATATTGGATGCCCACATAGTTATACCTATGAAAAACTTCCTTTCACCTACAGCTGGCTGAGAGACTAGACCCCATCCCAACAAAGGAAGGCTTGGCCATAGTTCTATATGCATTTGTAATCTCCAGGTTTGCATACTACAATCCACTATACTTGAGAATGAAACCAGACATGCTGAAAAAGATTCAATGGTAGCAATAGTGTAGCAGCTCTGCCAACCATCCCCACACATTGATGCTGTAGTTGCCACACTGACTCCATATCAAATACTAGGTTAAGTTTAAATTCTAGGTCCTGGTTTTGAGCTTTAGAATCCTCAAATGGATTGGGGCTGGGATATCTTGAGGGTTGTATCTTCCCCCACAACCAAGACCTATTGTATTGGATAGATTGCAAATGGAACATGCAACTATCAAGAACAAAATAACCTGGAGGAGCAAGAAGCAGAGCTGGGAACAGAACTGACATTTTCTCACCCTTAGGACTGTGCTTTAATTACAAGACCATGCTTCCTCTCTTCTGTGATTGTAAACTGGGAAGGTGGTTTACCCTACAGTTCTTAGTATCATTAAATACTATAATTGTGTGGACTTACACAATTTGAAAACATTCAAAGTATATTGATGCTAGTTTATTAGTTTCTCTTCATTTGTAGATCAAGAATAGTAAAACTGATGTTATCCAAGATGTATATTTGCACCGTGACTATTTCTTACGTTTACTTTTAGTTTCCTCTGGGTCAAATCAAGCTTTGGGAAGCTAAAGTTGAAGAAGTTGACAGGTCATGTGATTCAGATGAAGATTATGAGGCCAGTGGTCGCAGTCTATTATCAACACATTATACCATTGTTATCCATCCTAAAGAGCAAGGACCTACCTATCTTCTTATAGGATCCAAACATGAGAAGGTAGTAAATATACCCTATATCAAGTTTCAATAAGATAGCTGAATATGGTATTGTGATATGAACATTTTCTACAATAAGCAATATAAGAACAGTCAGAAACAAGTGGCTTTTCTGCTAGACCATCGGGCCGACAGTCTGATGTAACAGACAAAGAGGTCACACTTTTACAAATATTCAGAGTCCGAGGGATGACTACAGTTAACTGACTCCATTTAAGGTATCTGGAAAATACCATTAGATTTTCCTGCAGGGGCTCCTATCCAGCTTACTGTCCATTTTCTGCAGTAATGGTAACTAATGCACACTAAGGGGAAAACTAACAGGAATAATGAGAGAGATTGTTAAAACTTTATTTTTTAGTGTTCTGAAATAGTCTTGTAGACCTTGTTTTCATTCCTGGTCTTACTCCACAGGTTGGAAGGGCAATAAGTAATACAGAGGCATCATATTAGCCTCTTAGAGATGGAAGGCATTCCCTACTCTCAGTGATGTCTGGCTCTGTTCTACTCTCTTTGGCTAAAATGAGGGGTGATTGTAATATAAAGCTTTGATCAAGGATAGGGAAGTAAGACAAGGGGAAATCCTTGAGGCTTCGTAGGAGGGTTTAGCACTAATCTGAGGTGAGGGAAAAGCTCTCTTATAAGATGTCTCAGAGGTTCAGTGAATTAGTGCACTGCAATTCAGTTTTCAGGCATTTACCTTCTGTCTTAGCTACATGTGAAAAAAATGAGTTGTGTATCATCTTCCTAGTCTCTACTGGACATTCATCCACATCTGACTTTAGTGCACTTTCTGCTCTTATCTTTTTTGGGTGCTGGCTGGTGAGTCTTGCCCACATGCTCAGGG